>JAVLVB010000979.1:2004534-2052015 GCA_032876305.1 Orestias chungarensis
ACACACACACACACACTGGAAGAAAACAGAGAACAGGAGAGTGGAGGAACAAACTAGAGAACGTATCCAATACAAATTAACAACAAACTGAACCAAATCAAAACATAGATCATGACAGGCGGACCTTGTGTTGCTTAGTGTTTTCATTTCTGACATTGCTTTGTTAGGGTTATTGATTTTTTGGACAGATGTGTTGAAAACATTGTGATTGTCCTAACATACTATAGAGAATTGTTGTAAGTTAACATATAGTTTTCATTTAGAATATGTACAGATACCCTTAAAGCATTTCTTGGTTTATTTAAAAATCAATGAGAACATTTAAAGTGTAAAATCATGTTTGAATCAACTCAGAGCTGGATTGTGCTTAAATACTCATGTGCTTATTTTAAGGAGAAATAAATTAAAAGTATATGTTGGGGTTATGGCAAATTCTGGGTGTTTTTTTTCTGTCCCTTTTTCTGTTTTCCTTTTCTTTCGCACATTAAGAAACTCTGGCAACTAGCTGACATATTGAGACACCTGCACACAGCCAACATAAAATTTACTGATTTGCTGGATTCTTTTGGGAGCGTTACAGTAGGTGAGTGAGATTTATTGTGTGTCTAAATGAGAAAGAGTGGGAGAACCCAAGACAGGATTTTTGGGTTTTTTTTCCCCCTCATATGTTGTGCAGACTGTTAAAGGAGCAGAATAGGAACAGAAGTGTTGACACTTTCTGTCCTCCCATTATCAGGCATCTACTTTTGTCTTACGTTGGCCAATTACAACAATATTACATTTTAGACATCCAATATAGAAGTGAATTATCTAAAAATTGTTCAAGAAATGGGAAAAATAAATAAATAAATAAAAAATAAATATATATATTATAAAGCATGAATACGTTAAGCACATCTCTGTCCTGTCCAATTGTTTATGACGCACTCTTACATATATTAGTGTATATCTGGATAAGCTTGTATAAAACTTACGTTTTATCAATTTTTTATGTTTTGAATAAAGGATTTACTCCACCTTTTGCCATAGGTACCTGCAAACAAAATACAGTTTTTTAGATAATTTGTAACTGGTCTCATTGGCTTATCATGAATGAAATCAATAAAAAATGCCTTTCCCGTTCACTCCCCAACACTTCGTCCTGGGGTTCATGGTAAATGATCAAGTACTACCTTCCTGCCAGAGCCTTTGTCTCTGTTACTTTTCTACCCTGGGGAACTACTTTTATCCTGGTAGAGGAAGTGGAAATACAGTGGGGTAATAAATGCCACCGAAAACCACCCTGGTTCTTGAAAAAAAATTTCCTGTGGTGCCTATACTGAGGGAAACAAGATGAAAGACACCCATCCCTCTTATTAAGGTAAAGCTGCTTCAAAATAACTGTCAAGCAGTTGGTGGCATGCCTGTTAAGCAGCTGACTGCATGTTCTATTTAAGCAGATAGCCTGACTAATTAAATCACCAACGTGGGCTTGCAATACTTGCGTTATTGTATAAACAACCCAAAGATCATATTCAGTAGACATTTCTCAACTGCATTTTCTCATATTTCTTGTCTATATATACATTCCTTGTATCCACCTGATAACCTGTCTGTATGCATATAAATAGCTTGACAATTCACTATATTAATGTCAGGACTTAAAGGAGAGTGAGAAATAAAATTCCTTGTGTAATATAAACATTGTAATAAAGCAAAGAATATCCGCTCTGAGAGAGAGAGAAATGATAAATTGATAGCAATGGTAAACAGCGGAGTGATCGATGATGGACTGACGTGACTCAGCTGTCCCGTGCTATCCAGCACTTCCATGACTGGAGAGCATGACGAAGACAAACGACTCGGCAATGAAGGAAAATGAGGATTTTATCACCCATTTCCCTTTCACACTGTTGCTGGCCCATACTCCCTAGAATGTATGTGTGTGTGTGGACTGGGAAGTTAACCAAATGTGAGTTTTCCTGACAGGCTGGCTTACGCTCATGCATTGACCCAAGGGGGCAGTTAAGAGAAATCACTCACACACTTAGAGATTTGTGGAGAAATGCCCAAGGTCTTGAAGCTCTATACATTACCTGGAATACATGTGTGCGCGTATTTGAATGTGTGTGCGTGAACGCCATGGAGTGCTTTTACAAGGACATTTATCTCATTCTAAGATATAATTACACTGCCTCAGGTAAACGGGATGTTTCCACCACTCCCTTCTTCTAAATCCCTCTCCTCCACTAACCTTTGTTCACTATTACCGGCTCTTTCCTTTCCAAGCAAAGGAAGCCAATCAAAGTCTTCTGTGGTTAGAAATCGTCGGTGGATTCATTTACTTCCCCAGATCCCATGGTCAGAGCTCCCGTTCCCCACATTTATTTACCTTATGAGATTTTTTCTTGTTTACTTTCTCTCACATCACCAAAACATATTTATACAGAATAGAAGTATGGGCATGACAAATAAGATAATCAATGATTTATTTTTTTTGTTTTTTTTTCAAAAGACTTGACAGGAAACTAAAGCCTTGAGGGAATTTGTACTATGATAACTTCCTGTTTGTCAATCCCTCATCGCCAACATGTCAGCAACTTTCACTGACTCTCATGTCCAGACTAACAACTGAAGGAAAAGAAAATGGTGGAAAACATTCATTGAAGATGTCTGGAGGGTTTGGAAAACTCTTCACCTCAAATTAACTCCTGTTTTATCATCTGACAAATAATTCTGCAACCCGATTGATGTCTGCAATTGAAATGTATCTTACATTGAGTTTATATGATCGACACAAGATGGTTTCAAATTGTAAAGTGGAAAGAAAACAGTTCATGGAAACATGGGAAGTGCTGCATGGATTCACAAGCTTAGGTGTCGGAATGTTGTGATGGCACCCATGATTTGGGCATGCAACAAATTTCTTTAAATCTTTCCATTTTCAAAAAGGTGAAAAGATAAAAGTGTTATGATCCTGGCAGACTGGTTGTTGTCTGCTCTCCTGCACTCATTCTGCCTCGACCACACCCCACTCATCAGTGTTCATAGTTTCCACCTGTTCACCTGGTTAAATAAGCAACCCATCTTCCCCATAGTTGCCTGATGATCGCAAGCATTCCTGGCAGGTTGATGTCCAGCGTTCCCTCATTGCATGACAGCCTGATCCTGACCTTGCTTCCGCCTCACAGTTTTCTCATATCCACCTTCTCCCCTGCCGAACAACGTTGTGATTTCTGCCTTCTGGACACTGACCTGGTTTTTGCACCCTGATTTTTGCCCTTCTGCCTCGCCAACTGGTTTGTCTGGCGAGAATCTAATTCTACGGCTCTGTCCCTGTTTCTGTCTCTTGATCACCGAGCTCTGTTTCTTCCCACGGAACAAACAGAGCTCCACACTGAGTTTGTTTGACTCCTTCCCTTGCAAAGCAACCCAAACCTCCAGCGACGTGACCATAATACAACATTTTGACTTGAGCATCGCAGATGAGGAAAATCTCAGTTTCCACCTATCAAGAGGGAGTCTGAGACGGTTAGTGGATTTTCCCCATTTGATCCTCTATCAAATTGATCAAATTCAGCCACTAACCAGCCCTCTCTCCCTCAGTGATTCCATAGCCTGCTGTTTACTATGTTTCTGCTCCAGTCGCTTATTTTAATTAATACATTTGTTAAATGCTCACTGTCGTGTCTGGTCAAACTTAGAGTCCTCTGCCATGATTGTCGCAAAAAGTCATTGTTAAAAGAAAACCGTGGAATGATTTGTTTGTAGCAAACCATGTAGGGGGAACTGCAAATATGCGTAAGAAGATGACAAAAAAGATGTTATACTCAAGACTAACAATGCATATTACCCTCAACATATCGTCCTCACCATGAAACACTATAGTGGAAGCACCATGATGTGCAGAAGGTCTTCTACAACAGAGACAACAAACCTGGTCAGGCTTTGGATGGGTTGAGATGGATGGAGCTAATACAGGGCAAAACTACGTAAGTGACTCTAAAAGGCTTAAGACTGACACAGAAAATTACCTACAAAAACAAAAAACTGCACTAAAACTTAAACTGCAATGAATAGGTTAAGATCCAAGCTTATTCATGTATTAAAATTAAGCGTTTAACATATAAATCCAATGGAGATTCTTTGGCAATTCTTGAAATTAGCTGTTTATGGTTGCCATGAATCCAGGCTTCCTGTGTTTTCTGAAAAGAAAAAACGCTAAAAAATGTAACTCTAGGTGTATAATATGGTAGAAACACTAAATTATACAGCTGTAATTGCAGTAAATGTGCTTCTACAAAGTCTTTATTTAGCATGTGGTTAATAGAAAAATATGTTATTATCCATCTACTTTGTAATACAATATGCTGTTCTGTCATATCAGGTCATAACAAAATACTTTTACTATCCCTAATTGTCACGTGACAAGATATAGAAAACAAACGCAGTGGAGTGGCTCTTCTACCCAACAAAGACTGATTCAATTTTTGTGCTGTATAATGTATCCCTTATTCGTTAAGATAGTTGTCGGATTTTTACGGCAACATGTCACAAACATGTGATGTGCAGTGGCCTACAGTAAGACTTTTTGTCTCTTCTCTTCTCGGTTCCCAACTGTGCAGCAGTCTTTGGCCTTGCTCTTTAGCGTAATAACCCTTGAGTGGCTGCCACGCACTGTCATGCATTCACTCTCACACACAGTGCTTCATCTTCACAAGTTTTTCTTTTTTCTAAATTGGGCCATGTGGCAGTCTTTTTCTATAAAGAAGCTTCACATGTTTGGGTGAAGGCCACATATTTATCTAGCATAATGTGATCTCGGCAATGTGCCCTCGTGCTCTGCGGTGACCCGTCGGGGTGGGCCACATGGTCTCAGGTCGGCCCCTCCCCTGGGCCTGGCTTTTCCTCGCAGCAGCGCTGGTTTTTGTTCCCATGCCATCCATCAGAGGAAACAGGCTGATCAGAAGTGACAACTCCTCATTTAAAAGCTATTACTCTTCCTTTTGTTGTTTAACGGCTCTCTGTGTCTTTATATTGCTGCCTGCAACACGTCAGATTTATAGCAAAATAACGACAATGTCTGTCGAAGTAGTAAAACGTTGAATTGTCCTGCTTTTTTTTACCATATCAGCAGAGCATAGTCTTATTATTTATTTTGTTTAAAAAAAGACTTGTTTCAGTTTTACTGCTTGTTCTCAGTTGTGTTTTTCCCTTAAATTCACTACTCTCTCAAATTCTTCCACTCACTGCTCACCTTTGCCAGTGTGTTTCTTTCTCCTGTTGTCTCATTTATGTATTTTGCATAGCTGTCTGCTTGCTTTTTTTATCCTGGTTTAAAAATTTGATCTGTTTTCATCCTCATTATCATTTCTATTTATTGTTAAAAGGGTTGATTTCAAAAGGGTTGATTTCAAAGTGTTTTTGTCTGAAACAAACCCCAGGCAAATCATACCAAATTATACCACTCACTTTAATTTCTCTAACCTGATTAATTACATGAAACACATTATATAGATTAATTTGTTATACTAATTTTCTATTATCTTGAAAACATTTATTAAGGAATACATAACTTCCAAGATTAGGATATAAAAAAAAAGTAAACAAGTTGTAATGGGAAAATGTGAGCTTAATAAAAGTGTTTAACATTTGTGTAAAGGTTGTTATTTTTAGAAGTAGTTTTAAACTGTTCAATGAGTAACTACAGATTTGTTTTTTGTTTTTTAACAACAGAAAGCTTTCAATTATGAAATCCTATTGAAGTTTGTCTGTACAAGTAGAAATAAATCTTCAATTTTTGCGTGCTTAATGAGGATTATTGCATAAAGCAAGATGTGCTGGATTATTTTATAGGTATAGTTTTATTTTGTAAAGCAGTAACTTCACAGGCATCATATGCTCCAGTAACAATTTTTCACTCACTAGTGCAAGTTCAAAATTCATCAGCTTTTTCTCCTCACAACCAAATGACTTTGTACACTAATTATTATTCCTCTTTTTGCAAAAACTTCCGACTTTGATTTTGATTTGTTTGTATTTTTGCACGCTCAACTGTAAGCACCTGATGGGTGATAGATGCTCATCTTTTTTAACTTGTTAAAACTAATGAGTGTTGTTGTTTAGCAAATGGCATTAAAAAAAACCGAACTTGCCTGTGCACCTTAATCAAAAAAGTTAAAGCTATGTCGTAAAAAACCGAGCTGCATGTATGAAAACATCAGGTTTAACTAGCACAATTATCATTTTAAAGATCTGATGAGATAAAAATGTGTTCCAGTGCTGTAACTGTAACAGCAAATACCAAAGTAGTAAATAAATGTAGAACAAGATATTGTAGTTATCTATTTCAAGTTGGAAAAAAATTGAAAAATAATATAACATTTCCACTATTAAAATTATATATACATAGCCTGATAGTCCTTGGTTTGAAACTTGGTCTGGGGTTGTTCTGGTTAGAGTTTTCATGTTCTCCCTGTGCATGTACCATTTTCTTTTATTACTGTGACTTCCTCAAAGGAGAGGAGCCTGATAACTGAAAGATCTGCCTCCACCTATGACTCTTCCCACCCTAAAAGTCTTTTAAGTGACCATGAAAGGAGGAAACCCCAGTCTGATGTTTGGGATTGCTTTTTGAGATCAGCCAGATAAGGGTAGAACAACAGCCAATCTGAGTTGACCGTGAGTTAAAAAATTCTGCTTCGGTTTAGCCGTGGTGACAGAACTATGAAGCAAGAGGTTACCCACCACTTCGAAGACAATTTCCACTGGCTCTAAAAGAGAGAAGAGGAAGGTTGTCAGCTCAACTCCCGGTGGAAATAGAGAGCACAGAGCGTACTCTGCCCTAACAGAGAAAGATGATGATGCTTCATTTCTCCACTCTTACATAATGTCAGCTGTTTATCAACAGAGAACCATCAGATAACACACATCCCCATCTTTCAAAGCAGACCCTTTTTTTCTTTCTCGCTTCATCTTCGTCCCCCATCCCCCTTCTCAGATGCTCTACGCTGTCCTCTGCTCACCGCTGTGGTGGGTTCACTTCTTGACAAGGCCCTACATCTAGCTAGTTGCTAAATGAATAATACATGCATGTTCTAGCTGCACCGCCAGACAGAGGCAGAGAAAGAAGAGAGCATGAGCGAGAGACAAAGGAAGCACGCATAGGATGTTTATTTTTTGTGTGTGCCTTGGACGGCTTGGTGTTAAATCACAGCATGGAAAGGCCAAAAATGTCAAAGAACTTTAGACCCACTCCATACACAGGTTGTACATTAGCATGCGTCTGCACTCACATGTAGTGAAAATATAAATATTTTGGTCATAGGTCACATTAGCAATGGATGAACACAGGTAGCCCATGCATAAATGATGTTGATGAACATTTTATTCTGTTTAATTTAACTTTAGCACTTTTAGTGACACCTCTTAAAAATGTTCTTTTTCAAAATCCCATTTGATTGGGTGGAACCTGGTCATAAATGGGTTGACCTAGGCCCACCTAAAGCTACGCCCCTGCTCCTTTAGTCCTTTTTCAGGATTAGTTAGCAAGATTCCCATTTGAGACAAATACAAGCTTAAGTTTATGGTATGTGTCAAAGCTTTTTTTTGAAGATAAAAATATAAACTTCGTGTGTTTGAGTGGTTTGTGTTTTATCATTTCTCACCCTGTAAGACCATTTTCTCAACATTGTGTGCGTGGTAAAACTGGGAGGTCTGACTATTTGTTTCGAGCATCACAAGTCCCTCCTTAACCCAGCAGAATAAGGACTGACCTAAATCTTATCAAATGCTTTAATTCAGTTTTAATGGGGATCAAAGCAGCACCACTGCAGCCGCCAGAGAATGCATGCATTATCAATCCTGTTTGTGGCTCTTGGTTGTACAGGAAAATTTATTGCAGAGATCAAAAGGAGAGGTTCATCAAAGGCGAAATCATCACAGACCCATGGCGTTGATTTTATACACATAAGCCAGAGCACAAGTAAATCACAAAGCAGTGTTGGTGTGCATTCAAATACGTCCAAGCATTGTGTGTTTGTAACAAATAAAACATAAATAATTTCTACATTCCACCCCCCGGGGTCTTGAATTAACCACGTGCAGCTGTCTGCTGTGCACTTCTGAGAGCGTTTTTGTTCGCCTTCACTCGCTCTTCCTCCCTGTTTCTACCCTTCTAAAGACAAGAACATTTCTGGCATGAACATGGCGCCTTATCTCAAAGGACACATGCAGTGTCAAATGATTTGGCTCTTCCTCTGAACTGCCTCAATTTTGTTTAGGAAAAAAAGGAACGGAAACAGTGGAGGTCTACGTTTCTAGAAATAAGTGAAGTAGCGTGGTGGTTTTGACCATGAAACAAGTGGGGCCCTGGTTGTCCCTAATAATGCAATTTCAAAATAAGTTTACTCGGACAGCAGGTAGGATTTTGCCCCATGACTCTGTGACTATCAGCTAAAGACTAGCTAGCTGAGTTGTAGACTTAGACTCGATGTCTTTGCAACATCAAGACTCATTACTTTAACGTCTAATGTTGTCATATTTTGCATCATTATAATTGTTGGTCAGTGTTGACACATTGCTAAGAACGCAAAGATACAAGTCTTAAATGTCTGGATCCTGTAAATAAATTGGATCCCAGCTGAAACCCCTCCGTTGTGACAAAACACTAAGTTGCACTTATCATTGCTGCCTATCACAATAACAACAAAACACCTCATGTGACTACATAGAAAGTGTTTATACTTCATTTACACATGCATGCTCTATATGAGGGATAGCTGCAAAGTTAACATTCGATGGAATCAGTTTAAACATCCTCATTTTAGAGGGAGTATTGGCTCGATACAATTGGCTAGTCTTCATTAAGTATAAACCATTTTATCATTAGCATCATAAATGAACTTGACCACTGTTTTGTAAGTACAACCAAATAAAAATGTATATAATTAACCTAAAATCTGTATACATGATTGGATTGGACACAGCTCTGTTTGGTTTGCAAATATCATATTTTATGTAAATTGGTGTTATATCAATAACCAGTATGAAAATAAAACTTCCCTGTCCTAGCTGAAATAGGAATCCCCTGTGTATGATGGAGCCACCATCGTGGGTTGTATGTAGGATTGTGTGTTCAGGTGGTTTAACACATATGTTTTTCCACATCAATAGAATCAATAGAATAGGTGAAAAAGTTCAACTTTCCTCTTATCTAACATGTGTGTTGCGTATTAAAATTTATTCGTCATTTGGGAATTAATCCAAATCTTGAATGATTGCTTGGCTGTAGAGCATCTTTTGTCTCCTCCTGTCTAATATTTAGGCTCTCCTTTGTATTGTCTAAAAACACTGCATTATAAAACTGCCTAGATGGGTTTTTTTTTCCTTCTTTTTTTCAGAAGCTCATAAAAATCTCACATAAAGCCGAGGAAGTCTAAAGGTTTTTGTTTAAAATATAAATAAATAAATTATGAAGAAAGTGATGCAGGAGTCAAGTGTATTCCAGCTCAAAAAGAGTTAACGACTGCTGCGCCTTTAGCTAGTTGGAGCTCTCACACGCAGCATGGTGAGCAGAGGAAGACACAGCAGCAATGATATGCTGCTGGGCACTTGAAAGCGGCAGCATTCCTGCATACCGAACCCTTCTTAGTGAGAGCTGTGCTCCCGAGCAGTGAGCTGGTGGGAAAAGATGCTGAAACGCTGCACCAGCAGGTATAAGTGTGAGTTCAGCGGGGTCAGCCTGAAGGAAAAACAATGAGCCAAGCTGTGATTAGCAGTGGTATCAGCACTGTGAGGGAGTTAGCTTTTTGCGAAGATGCTTTGCAGGTAGAGTGGAAGTTCACTGCAGATATGAATTTTTAGACGAGCCAAAGTGTTGCAAAGAAAGTTGGTACACTCTTCACTTAAGGCACTTCTTGTGCATTCGTTGAGTTCTAATTCACAGCTCACGGTTTCTAAAACCCCTTTACGGCTGACACAAAGAAGTTTAATGCAGATTCTGTTAAGCGCAATTTACTCCCAGCCTGTCTACAAAAAAAGAGAAGCATTCTGATTAGTGAAACAAGTTAGATGATCTAACCCTAACCCAAGACTTTGTATCTGTTGATACACAAAACATAAAAAGTTGTTACAATCTGTTAACTTTTTTTTTTTTTTTTGGTGATATAACCATTGAAAACAAAATTGTGGATGTTATTTGACAGAATTTGAAGGTTTTAAGGGTATTAATACTTTTGCAGGGTATTTCACTCATTTAGATTTGACTGTTTTCAATATGGGGTTTAAGGTGCTAGATTCGGTGCCTTTTCCTTCCTTTAAGTTTGAGTTAAAATTGGTTCACTTTAGGCTTGTGATTTGGTTACGCTTTGGTGAAAAAATGCTTCTTCACTGTGGAAGAAATCAGAACCCCTTTTTTTGCATGTTGAATTTATTTTCCAACTTACTGGTAATTGCTTTAGTGATCCTTTCCATGACGATGAAAAGAAGAAAAAGCTTTAATCTTTAGATGAAAGTCCTTTCATGTATAAACCAGACTATATCCTGGAACTAACAGTGACAGGGTTTTATGGACAATTTTCTCCGGTGGCTGTAAATCTGTGTTGTTTTATGAATAAGATGTACCCAATAGGACTAAGCTCAATAAAGTGATGCAACATGATCAGTAAAAAAACAGAACAAAACAAAAAAAAACTGACTAAATCAAATCATTATGCAAAGTGGACTGGATTGTGAAGACTGGTAAATTTGGCAAGTCAGCCAAGGTTACAAAAGATATATATGGCTGTATTTGCATAACCGGACAAACATTGTTTCCATAGGAACGCCATTGACAAATAAAAAAGACTGTACCGTTCCACTAGACTTGAAGCTGAACAAAAATAAAACTGTACATGTTCCCCACAAAAGGTGAGCATATGTCACGTCCAGAGAAACTAATGGCTCGTGTCTTTATTCGTCATGTTCGCGCGCCTTTAAAGAGCATCTCAACATTTAAAGTGGAGCGCAGCCTGTGATAAGAGCTGGAGGAAGTCGAGCTTAAAGCTCACAGCAGATGCTACGACGCAACCCTTTGTGTTGATGCTTCAGCTGGCACAGCAGTTCTGCGTCAAGCTGGACAGGACAACAAAAAAACACTTGAGGGTTTTCAGCCAGCTGCAATCACGACGTCCTGTGTATGCACATTTGGTGTTGATCTCTAAAACCCTGCAGGGACTTCCAGGTTTCCCTGATTGTATCTACATTCTTATTTGACTCTTGGTCTATTACGCTGTAATTTACCTCTTTCTCATCCCAAGTGCATCTTATTCACTTCTTTTCTCCCTTCCCATCTCCCTGACTCGCTTTGTCCTCCTCTCATCCTCTTTTCCACCAGGACTCAGTTGAGGATTCGCAACAATGGAGCCGTTGACTGGATTAGGCAACACAATGTCTGATCAAGTCGGCGGACCAGGGGAAATCAATAGACACATGTGATTTACTAAGCTGGTAAATATCCTTTGACATGTCGACCAATTAGCTTTGAAAAGCGGGCGTATCTTTACAAGGTCATGAGATAAGTGTGTGTGAAGCGGCTGAACTTTCTGTGTTTGTATTTCTCTTCCAAGTTAACACAAAGGCTGTATAAGATATTCAACATTAGAGATATATCTGGATTTACTGTCTGCTTTGCCTGAGTATGATTTCACGGCTTGGCTCTTGTGATAGCCACTCTAGTTGATTTGGTTTAGTTTAGATAAGCAGAGGATGTACAGGAATGTAAAGGTTACCCTGAGAAGTATGTTTGTTTGTTCCATGTGTGTTTTGTAGATTTGAAGTCTCTTTTAAAGGGTTTAAAAGCAAGACCTGTATGTGTATACTTTGGATCATATTTGGGTTATTCATTGTGAGAATTATACTAAAAGATGGGTTTTGCGGATTGAAGACAAGGCTAAACAACCTTCATGCACTATGGTCATGTTCAGAGACCATTCTCAGCACTATTATTATTCTGGATTAAAGTTTTTACATCCTCACACCGATTAACTTTGAATAACTTGAATAATAATAAATAAGAATAAATAAGAATAAATAAGAATAAATAAATAAGAATATTAAAAGTACACAGCTCTTTCTTCATACATAGACACAAATTAGTCCAGCTCACCATATATATATTGCACACTTAAAACAGCTATATGCTGTAAATGTGGAAGTCCACAGATAAGTCAGCTCTACCTACCTTGGGTACAGACTTATTTTGGATGAGGAGCTCCAAAAGGGGTGTTTTATTTCCCCTGTATTCTATAGGTTTCACTCATTTAAAGATAATTAAACGCATCATTGACTACGTCAAAGTTACCCAACCTCACAGTGTCGCTGTAATGAGACTTTCGGAACCCTCGACATGTCTTTTATCACTCCTCCATGTCTCAGAGCAGAGGAACAGCTACTTCACTGTCATTACAGTTAACTTCCTTAATGATACTTCTGCTGGTTTGCCGCAACATTGAATGTTAAGTAAATTATAAAGTAAGATGTTTAAAAAAAAAAACTTTCTTAAAGCCTATTTAATTTTTATAGTTCAGGATAAAGAATATCCACTTTGCTGCTTACAGCTAGCTTTTTGTTAATGACAAGCTTTATGATCTTGCAACAATCCTCATTGTTGTTTCTATAGCATATCAAGTTTTTTTATATAAAAGGCACTAAAAAGGGAAAACAATATCTGATTATAAAAATGTATTTTTAAGAACATAGATACTTATTCTTGCTTTCATAATGTTGTATGTTTGGTTTGTCTTATAAGCAGGAATAAAACCAAATGTCATTGAATCACATTTGTGTACCCTGAAAATCAGTTAATCGCTTTTCCTTGGGATAGATGAATGATATATTGTCTCTTATTGTTATTTCTTTCTGTTCATATATATTAAATTAATTGAAACAATGATATGAAGACATACCGTGATGGCTAAAGAGCAGCGGTGAAGAACACCGCTGAATATAAAGTATACAAACCAATCTGGTGTGTCATTTACCTGTAAGCAAAAATAATAATAAAAAATTAAATAAATAGTAAATTTTTGTATTTGTTATTTGTCAGTTTTAATGCAGTTTTTATGCAGTAGCATCTGCAAATAAACGTCAGGATCTTTTGCACATTGGCTACTGACAGAAGATGGCAATATCAAGTGATTTTGATAATAACAGGCACTTTTTTCCTTCTGCTGTACATATTTTGTTAATACGAAATAAAGTGTTAGATATGTGTTCATTTCATCGGTTTTTCTGCTTTTATAATACTTGCAGATATTTTGTGGTTAAACAACATACAAGAGAGAAAAGCTTGAGAACAAAGAAAACCCTGCAGGATAACCTGAATACACTTATCTTGTTATGGTGACCTTGATCTGTGTACTAAAAACCTCTTTTTGGGTTTCCGTATTTTGGTTGAAGGATACATTTGGACCCCATATATTACTATGGTTTTGCTGGGTGAGAAATCTTTCCTTATATATATAAAGTTTAAATAACTTTAGTCCACCAACATTTTATTCAATCACTGTAACTCAAAACAGACCAATATATCAGTCCTGTGTGTTCACGTTCTGTCTCAAGGCACATAGGGATTCCTCTCTTGTGTTACAGATCCAGCCATCTAGTCAATAGGAAGCTGTCTGGAGTTGGTGTAACAGGTCGCATTGTTTTGCATTTAAATAGCCCCTCTACTGTAGCTCCTGTCTGGAAGAAAATGTAACAATCTGGGATGCATCTTAGCATCCTAGCATACTGTGTTGTTTTGCAGAACGGAAGTGTGCTTGGCTGACTGAGTCCAAGACAGCAGAGAGTGAGGACCATTCGCTGCTCTGTCGGGGTTGGAGATTGAGGCACTGAACTAAGGCCACCTATCCTGGGCTTCTACTATATGTCACTTCTTCTCTCTCAAATAATACCATGTGTGGAAGAAAGGCATGGACTGAAAAGCAGAGAAGGAAAGATTGTATGTTTGTGGGTGTGAAACACTTCTAGCACAAAACAATGCACCAAACCCTTGAGCGCAATCCTACAGAAAAAAAATATTTTTAAAACAATTGGAATAGGAATGCATGATTTAAAACTTGGACATGACATGAAACGTAACATCAAATCCAACTTTTTTTTGCATGAGAGGGAGGGGATTATTCACAAATTATTATAAAATGTATTAATAATTTGTTTTTAAATTTTTGCTTCTTGAGCCAATGTTTTACCCCTTTGAAACATGGAACCACTTGTTGATTCAGTCAAGCAGTTTCCTTTCAGCCAACATCTTAAAAGATAGAGCCTTCACTCTGAATGCGAAATCAAATAATAGCTCGCATACAGAGAGCAGGAAGGATAAAAGACAGTGGTGTTTGAATTATAACCCCCGTGATGCCATGGTAACTAAGCAGTCCAGGGGTTGGCTGGGAACCGGAACAAGGTGAAAGGTTTTTTTGCTGCAAATTGTGGGTAATGAAATGCCTTTCACGGAGTACATTTAATTATTAAACAATTTTCTTTGCATGAGGGTTTCATTCAGGGCAGAATTATTTTTGCCTTCATTCTTTCCCATAGGTCTGGCATTCAAGCTTTGGCAGGTTAACAGGGAGGGAAAGCTACCGCTTTGTAAGAGGCGTTATTCTATAGACAAATAATGACCTTGTGCTTTTTAAATGGAGAATTAAATCTAAAAAAAAAGCCCTCATTTTGGATTAAAACCCAGGAGGCAAAATGGAAAGCTTTGAGAAGCTGTTTACTAACATTAATATAACAGTTCTCCAGAGACTGTATAGACACGTTTGGTCTCAGCAGCTGAATCCTGGGGTTGTTGTACATCTAAACCAAATCAAAGAAAATTGGGATATTACTGACAACTCATTTATTTCAACAAGTTAATACTCAAACTATGTAGATTCGGGGCACACAATATTAGTTTTTTCCAAAGTTGGACTATGAGATAATGTAACACTGTTATTAAAGCAATGTTATATTAGGGCATACGTTGTCATGAGGAAGACTGAAAGTTTACTCTCTAAAAATGACGAAATCTTCGCTTAAGGTGCTGGATCTTCATGCTTCATGCACAATAATGTTGAGCCAATGATTGTTAAAGACAGAGATGTGAATCCATCTTTTACCAACATAATAACTTCTTTTTTAAACACCAAATTAAAGGGAAAAACAGTTTGCAATTTGAAAATTCTGACAGTAGCAGGGACGCTAATGTTATTGAAACTGTTAAATAGGCCATTTGTGCGAACATGTTTTTTTTTTTGTGTCAGGTAAGCCATAATATTTTAGGAAGCTCCAAATTGTAGCAAAGCAGATTTTGCACAGGTAAAAATGTGTTTTGAGGGCACCCGGAGCTCTTTAGGTTAAGGTGTCATGCTAGAATTTCACAGTATGCAACTAAATTTCACAAAACGGAGATCAAGAAGGAATGCTGGATCTGCAACCAAGACAAACAATCACATTACAGCCTGAAAGGCAACATACCAGGAATAGCCATTCCTTGAGATAAGATCAGCAAAGTCAGGAAAATGGAAATAGGATTTATGGTGTATCAAGAATATTTAATGTGTCATTTTGTCACTCACTTTACTTAATAGTGAGATTTTATATGATATTTTAGACCACTATAACCACATGTCTGTGTCCAAGAAGTTCCTGCTATAGACAAAAACTACACATTTGAGCATAAAGATAGTCAAATTGGGAAGGTCTGCATTCAAAAACGACAAATAAATAGCCAATAATAGCTTAAAACTGTGTCAGTAATAATTTTTTTAAATTTACAACCCATGCTTTTTTTCAGGTCTCCTCGACTGCCTTCAGGTCAAAGACTCAATAGTATCATGTGCAAGTCTCTTTCCGCACAAAACCGTGTCCATTTTGGATTTTCACCCTAAGGCCACAGAGATGTGTCTCCCTACATAGGATCTTGTGTCCTCTCCACCTTCTCAATAATTCAATGGAAAGCGGAGATGTCAGCTCTGGTATAATTACTGTGTGAGGGTGACAAGCTCCTCTGTCAAGGGCATGATGGGGAAACAAGCATTACAGTGCTGAGAAAGCTAAAAGATCGAGCAGCAGTGTGTGTGAAGCTGACACTGTTGATGGGAAATGCTTCAATGTCTACAAAGTGATGAAACTGGAGGTAATTTGGGCTGGGAGCTCTGCGACAAGTGTTATTTAAAAAGCAAAATAAAATTATACTTGGCACTAGCTTTAAAGGAGGATTTCTAAAATAGTATATATATATATAAATATATATAAATATTGGTTCCATACACCCCACAAAAACCCTATTCAGGTGCAACATCTCATTCATGAAGTTCAGTGTTAGTTGTGGGAATTATGATTGGTTTGCAAGTCTTTGGTAGTTGGGAAGCAATGCAATCCATCAGCATTAGGCAAAAAGGTACAGTACAGCGTGCAAGATCTGATTTCCGCTCCGGGTCCAGCTGAGATGACAGACTGTGTTAATTTAACACCAGGCAAACCCCAAACTTCCTGCTCAGAGAGAGAGCCTCAGCATGAGCAAAGCTGCCAAGATGTGACTAAAACTGTTAATGTCACCGAGACCTGAAATCCTGGCGCAGAGGCAAAGGGTTTGACACGAAGCTGCGGATTTACAATGAGCTACACAGAATAGGTAGCTGTCATAAGAAATGGACGTTTTGACAGACTGATACCCAAGACACCGTCCCACCTAAGATGTATCAGCTGGGCATGAGTAATGATCTGAACTTCGCCCTTTCTGTCATATTCCACCTGACAAAAAAAATCTGATCTGACCTGAGACCCACACTGATGATGAAAATCTTATTATTTCTTTGAAAGAATACAGAGCGGACTACAGATTCAGATATTTTTGCAGTATTTGAAAGCATTTCGGTCTTATAACGCAACTCTTCATGTACATTTCTCTTGGGCTTCTTCTTTTAGGGTTTACTTTGGCATCAAATAACACCATTTTAAACTGTTTGCCATAATGACATTTGCAGAACCAATCTAATAACTCATCTCAACTGAGAAATCAAAAATATATGACCTTATTATGGATTGGAATCAGAGTTGTGCCTCGCCCTTTTCAGCTTGATCCAAAATTATGTCCTAATCGGAGAATTTGGGGAATGTTTGCAGTCACATGCAAAGCTGATACATCTAATATTTTATATTTCTAATATGTATTTAATGCTTAGCAAAGGACAAGGCTTTTGGCAATAAATAGAGATTTTAACTTTCTGTAAAGGTTAATTTCCATTTTTGATTGATAGACAGAGTGTAATGTAACCATTTTAAGATATATTAAAATAATAGCAGTCTTTCACTTAGCTATATTAATGTAAAAACATGAGGTTTCCTTGTTGTTTGCATCTCTGATTCAACCTTTAAACCTTTAGGACGATTTTAAGTGACTGATTTAAGAAAAAAATAAAATAAAACTTGATTTTGTGGAAGTCTAAAAGACTTGATAAATGAATAACAAGACAAACAGAAAACCATTCTTCCTTACTTAGGTAAAAAGAATTGAAAATTAGATATTTAAAATAAATTCTCTGTGAATCAACCAACCTACCGTTTGCTCTCTACTGGACTGTTGTGTCATCCTACAGCTCTTCTGGCCATATAGAATAAGGTTTATTATTGTGTCGGAGGATGCAATTATGTTTTATTTAGGCCATATCTTGTCTCATTAACCTGCCGAAAGGTTTGCTGGTTACTTATTGTACCTATCCACTGCAAAGCTGAGCTTATGTTGGTTTTTTTGAGTTTTTTCTGCTTCTTCTTCATATCTTTACTTGAACTTGCTTTCATGCCGTATACGCAGCATCCAGTGTAGTTTCTAATTTTAGGTAGTTGGCACAAGAGATATGCCTGTATTCCAAAAGTTATAGCAGAAGAAGATGATAAAGGAAGTACAAGCAACAATAAATAACCCTGTGATTCTAAGTAAGCCTCTAAAAACAGACTTGCCTTCAAACTATATAATGTTGCTCCTGCTTGGTGATTGGCTTCGAGAACGGTAAATTTTTTATATGAACAACAGGTTGAAACAATAGAACTTAAGCTCAGCAGACATGGTCATTGTGGTGGAGGCTTCTACTACTACATTTCAGTGTATTGTTTTTTTCATAATTCATGTTAGCAATAGTCACAGATTATGTTACACATAAGTTAAGGTTTAATACATTAATTTGGGCATATTTGTACAATGGGTACACAATAAGCCAATATTTGTCTAATGCTTTCTTTACCCCTTATTTTTTGACATTTTGTAAAGAAGATACCAGCTGGAAGTGTTGGAAGTCTTAAGCTTGGAACGTACAGCTTTAGTGACCTTAAGTCTATTAATTTGTCATTTTAATAGTTACTGAATATTTATGCAGTGCTTTGCTTAATTTGTTTCATGTTTTCTTTGTCTTTGTATTTCTTTGTTCCTTTGTTATGCTATAACTCTTATGGTGAGTTTAGTGTATTCTATTCCTGTTTACGCTTTCTTTCTTCTTTGTCTACAGGTCATGTTGTTTGACTTTAAAGTAGTTTCCCTTTTGTTAAGTGGAGCAAAATCTGTGGGGTTTTTTTATTACTTCATGTAGTTTGTATTGGGTTTTTTTTAGCCATGATTTCTTTAGAATGATTTCTCCTTTTTAACACGTTTTTGTCATGTTCTACAGTATTTTTCCTTAAATTGTATTGACAGATACAAGTTGACAGCATCAGGCATATGATACTGTTTTGTAGAACAATCAGGTAACTATTTTACCTTTATTTTTAGGACACTTAAGAGAAATTTTTCTTTGCATCATAGCTAGTATCTCACACCTTAAAATCACATTTGCCTCTTTAGGCGGCTGCTGCATTTTCTAACATTGCTGCTTCTCCAGGCCATCTATAGATGCCATTCACAACCCTTCCTAAATGTATAGTATCTTGTTTTACAAAGCAGCTACATTAGCCAATACGTTTTTGTTTTTTTAAATAGCAACTAAGAACATTGTTGCGGAGTTCCGTAAAGTGTTGTAATTACTCCAGCTGCTAGTCTGGTGGAGCTTTGTGGTGCTGGAGCTTGCCTGGGGACCTGGTGCTTCTCCAACATAAAAAAAAGAGTTTATCCAATGTTGTAGCCTGACCAACGTTCTGACATATATTAGAATATGATAGAAGATCCAAGAACCCAGTTCTGTGTTTATCCTGAATAGTCTTCAGTTTGCCAAAACAAAGATTCATACGATGATCTCATAAGGAATATATTAAAAATATAATAACATGGAGCTGAGCTGAGGTAAAAACACGCCTGACAGATGTTGAGAGCATGAAGCCATGAGCAATTATCGCATTAACCACAGTATGACATCAATTACTCCTATAGGGAATGGATATAAAATAGTCACTGAGCAGAGAAAAGAAAGCACATAAAGCACAATGTTGCTTAGACACCGACGCTGTTTAGGTCACTGTTAGTTTTATTTGTCTTGCTTTATTAAGTTCTGATTTCTTTTTGATTCATTTAACAGTTCTACTGTTAAGTCTCTGTGTTTGTTTGCTTGTTGTCACTCTATGTCAATAATTGTTTTGTATCTCTCTTTTCTCATTTGTACTCCCCCAAGGATAGAGCTAAGGCGTTAGTTATCTTTTATCAGTTTGTTTGTTTGTTTGTCTGTTTGTCTGTATGTTAGCAAGCTTATCAAAAACTATCACAGCGGAGAGATAAAGTCTGAACAAAAGGCATATTTTGTTCAGTTTTGTGTAAATCAGAAGGAACTTATGTGCTGTTAACTTTGTATTCACAAGGTTTGATCAGGTCTCTGAGGTTAGTTTTACATCCAATGTCCGTCATTTCTAGATTGCAGCGTGGCTCATTTTTTGTTGTATTTTGATTGTATTCAATTTTCACCGCATGTCCTCTTCCTAACCGTTTAGTAGAAAAGAAGTAACAGCACTTAGTTGAGCCAAATCCCCAAAAGGACACATAAAAAGCTTAATATCTAACAGCTTCAAAGCTTCCTTTTTTGTATGCTTACATTTGTCCTCATTGTCCCGTATCTCTCAGGCTGTAATGCGATAGAGGGGGAAAAAGTCCAATATCAAAAGGGGCCACATATTTGATCATGAGGCAAGTGACAGTGGTTAATCAAACGCCATGTTTGCCATTCTCCCTGTTCTGAACATCCCAAGGCGCGCACATCAGAAGCCAGTGGAGAAAGGCCACATTCTGTGTTTGAAGGCAGCTGAGCCATGATACGCAAAGGCTGTTTGTAACTAATTAGGTCTAGTTTGACTCAATTAGATTTTACTTTTAATGGCCTTACTCCAACATTTCTGCCCTTTAGACATTGCCTTGTATGCTAATCCAAATTTACGTGATACTTGGGTAATTTAAATATCATGAAACACAACTCTTACGTTCTCCCATGAATGAAAATATTTAAAAGGGGCATATGTATGCACATTTTTGCCCCCAATTATTTTAATATCCCAGCTGAATTTTGAGTAAGTATACAAGTACATAGTTTCTCCCTTTGGGTACTTTAATGTCAGAATGAATGCAGCTGTTCTATGAAGGTTTAAGGTTTGTTTGAGAACCCTGAAAACACAACAAGGAAGATCAAGGAACATGTCAGTGGTAAGGGTTCAAACCTGATATATCTTATAAAGGAATATCTAAAGCTTTGAAAATCTCAACCCATTATTCAAACATTAAAATAGTTTGTCACAACCATAAACCCAGCAAAACATATCTGTCAACCTAAACTGAGAAGTGGGGTAAAGATACCTTTAATCAGGTTAGCAGCCAACAGGCAAATAGTAACTTTGGAGCTGCACAGATCCAAGGCTAAGGTCGGAAAACTGTGTTAATTGGAAACTATCAGTTGTGAAATCACAGAGGTGGTCCTAAAAAGAGAGGGGCAAAAAGAAAGTCATGAAAGAACAAGAGACGATGGATATTTTTACACAGAAGTCCTGCTTAAAGTTTCCCACTAGGCTAAAAATGAAGAACATTTCCTGGCTAGACAAAGACAAAGTTAAACTTTAGGGCCTGCATGCAAAATGTGAGATGACAAACACTGGACATAACTTAGAGGAGATTATTACCAATAGTAAACCATTGCCTTGGCTGCATCATGCTATGAGGATGCCTTTCTTCGGAAGAGATAAGGAAGCTGGTCAGAGTGACTGGGGCAATCGGGACAAACCAGGGAAAATGTTTACTTTCCAGCACAGAAAGAACCCTACATGTACAGCCAGAGTAACAAAGGAAGAATTTAGTTCAAAGCATATTCATGTATTAAAAATGCCCTAATGAAGTCTAATGTTACAGATGATTTCCTTCCAACTTCACTGAGCTTGACCTGTTACTTACAAACAGAACATATGAGTGAAATTCGAAAAACTTCAGTGATGTAAAATGTTGTTCAAAGCTCTTTGTCTTCTGTCATGCCTCTGAAGAATTTGGGAAGCTTATGGGAAACCTTTGTGAACAAGTTTAGTTGAAAGCAAATAACAGGGTAATGTTAACAGAGGACTGCTGCGTTTGAAATGTGTTGCCTTATATGATGTCCTTTTCACTGCTTCTATTTATATGGCTCTATTAATGTTGTATCAAAGCCCTTCTTGTTGTTTATTTCAGTTATGTGCTTCATAAAACTTTTTCTCCTAATTGACTTAGTAGCAAAGTGGTTGATTGGTTCAGATATCTGTTTTCCTCAGCCTTCCTGAGCTATTTTAAAGGTTATCCAGACTGCTAGCTTATCAATTTACCACCTAATTAGGTCCATCAAAGGAAAGATCGCAAATAATTATTGTCACTTCAGGTTTCCTACATTTTGATGGTGGTCAAACTGCAGCGTTCCTAATTAGAGAAAGCAGTCTTCAGGCTTAGCTCTCATTCCCCATGAACTCAACTGTTCAGATTTGTGAGAGCCTACCGTGTAACAGCCAGCTGCAAATTATTAACCTAATAGTCTTTTTCCCCTGAATCCACGACAGATTGCAGCCCATTGAACATGCAGCAGAAATGCAGTGCAAACAGGTAATTCACGGATGGATTTAATGCGCCAGACTTACACGACTGGGGATAATTCCCAGTGGTGTGCACTTACAGTTAATTGATAATGGAGGTCTATGAAAAGATGCACACTTAATCACAGCCAATGAGCCTGCCTATAAGGTTGCAGCAATTCAAAGAACAAGTCTCCAGAGTCTCACAAGATTTTCAACAAGGGAAAACTTGCCTGAATTAATAATAATAATAATGCAGGAAATATGCCTAACTCATATTTCCTTGATAAAGACATTCCGATTTCAAAAAGGATTAGCTTATGTATAGTGCTGCAAATAATAAATACCCTAACTTTCACCTAATTCAGGCTCTAGCAACATGTTGAGTCTCTCTTTATTTCACTGTTTAATTAGTATCTGTACCAATGAGCACATTATGCTAAGAAGGAGAATGTTTGATGTCGCTTGCATACAGAGTAAATTGGAAATGTAAAGGACAAATGTAAATTATTTATTGCCGGTTTGGATGATGAACACAGGAACCAAGAACAGCAACAGAACACAGGGAGTGAATACTGGCGTGGCATGGAGAGGTGCAGTAGAACAGAGACAGGCAGACTGGAGACAATGAGGAACTAAGGGAACTCGAAGGCAACTCGGAAGGAGCACTGGAGATCAACTACTGTAGGAGGAAGACCACAACAAGGACGAAGATCAGGTATGAACATAATGTGGAGAATCGAGCGGTGAGTGGAGTGGAGAACCAGGTTGGGAGGATGAGTAATGGAAGAAAGGAAGTAATCGGACAGCAAAATGATTACAGGTGTGAGTAGTTAAGAAAGAAGCAGACTGAGGCAGAGAGAGTGTCAACAGGAAACAAGAGGGAAATGTAAACAGCGGGAAAAGGAAAACACAGAAAACACTAATAATACATACAAAGGACGGCACTAAAAACTAAATGGTAAAGCTAGGAAGCAAAGGGAGAAAATATCTAATCATAATGAAAAAATAACTAGAAGCAATATCTAAGGAAACACTAACTACAAACATACACAGACCATGACAATACTGTATCTTAACCTCCTTGCAACAGCAAACTTCAATGTACTTTATCAAGGTTTTTTTTGTGTTGGATTTGTTTCGAATAATGCATAACTGGGCGGTGGGAGTAAAATGATTAAACAATTTGATAACTTAATTTACTACCTATGTGTTTTGTTCAGGCAATGATATGGTTGTTTTTTTACAGGTATCAGATGAAATGGGTCTGACTACATGTAAATTTCGCCCTTTTTGTATTTCAGGTACTTATAGACATTGGAAACATGATATCCTTTTCCTAACAGTAAATTACCCCTTTGTATTATAGTTTTCTGGCTGTGAAGGGTCAAAATGTGGAAAACACTCAAAATTAAAATAAATAACCTTGTAATCCTCCTATTCAATAAAGGATGTTGGGTATTTATGAATCTTAAACCATAATCTTCAGCTTTTGTTTGAAAGTTGATTGGTTGTAAATAATAAGACCAGCCTAAACAAGCCTACACAGTATAGCATAGCAAACGCTAGGTGCTCAGTAATGAGACGAGTCTTACTTTTGAGGATTATTTTTATTAATCACCAACTGGAGTGCTTTCCATTAAAAAATCAGTAACATAAACCTCCTTATTTTAAAAATGTCTGACTTATATTTCTGAATTTGTTCTCGTCCTACTGCTTTTAGACAGTGTTTTGGAAAAAAAAATGGTAGCAGATTTGGGATTTAATTTTGAGTCCATCTTGAACCAAAAAAGGTCCAACCAGATCATCTTTAACATTAACAGATCGTTAGTTTACCTAGTTTATTCAACTCTGAGTTAGAAAATATGCCTCAAAATGAAAAATACTCAATTGACCATTGTGCACACAGTGTAGTATTGGGAGAAACTGCAGCATGAGTAGAGCTATTGCAACATATTTTACATTAGCCTTTGTTGGACAGTTGCAGGACAAGCACTGAAAATGTGTTAAAGAGAAATAATATTTTTATATCTCATATTTCTTTTATGCATAACTGGATAATATTCTATGGATCTTTTCCAATTTTGTTTATTTATTTACTGTGTTTCTGTCCCAGAATTTTCAGACACCATGTAGAGGAACTGGCTGCCTTGCAGTGTCCGTTGAAAAGGTACTACTTAAAGGGGGGTTGACATTCCTACTAAAATATTGTTTTATTACCTTATTGTTTAGGCTTGTTTTTGCAATTGTAGTCAAAGATCATTATGCTTTAATGCACTCTGAGTGGTTCTTCAACAGGAAAATTAGCACGATGAAATGCTTCAAAATGTAATTATTTTTTATTTAACAGATTTGTGTTGTGTTGCACAACACAAACCGGGGAAATTGTCGGACAGATACCAAAACAAAAAGTTTTACTGCGTTTATGTTGCAAGCTACCCAGAAGTAAATGCTTCTTTAAATACGAAGTGGATTAACTTTAAAGTGCAGCTCATATGTGTTGCTGGCATATCTAGTGCCTCCATGAAGGTGCTTACTAGTTTAGCTTCTTTCTGTTCTCTACTTGGAGCCACAGGTTGCAGATCCCTCATCTATCGCATCAAATACATTGAATTTACATTGTGACTGTACCATAAAAAGGGTGTTTACAAGGAATCTAAAATTTGAAATGGATTTAAAGCAACTGAAAAAAGGTTGGTCACTGTAATTTAACCAGTCACTGTTGGCCTATCAATGGCGCATTGCCTGTTTAACTTGAGCTCTGAGACCTCAGGCTACAACTTGCACTTCACCCGCAGATTGGTTTAACCTGATTGGCGCAGATCAGATGTTTTTTTTAAATTTCATTTTAGCTTTTAGTTATGAAAACTGCAGTTTTGTGAAGAACTGGTACAGTAGCATTGATTTATTTAGAAACAAATCCACCAAAAAAATAAGGAAAAAAGATCACCAGCAATATGCTACAGTATGGTATTCGCCGTAGGTGCTGTTGTTAGTCGACATCATCTTACTAAGTATTTTTGTGTCTTGTTGTCCTTTTTATGTTGATGTTAAACATGATAATGTCAACACATCCTATCATTTGTGGACTTTTTGTTGAACTGATTGCACAGTTTAATGTATATTCTGCTTCACTAGTTTTCACACCAGTTAAAGTTTGTCCCAATTTTGTCACAAATATGTATATTTTAAATTGAGTATTCTTTGTGTAATTTCAAGGACAACAGAGGCTCTCTCTCCACTCCACGATCAGTCTGCTCTTGTATCTTCTCCATTCCCTTAAAATGTTTGGTCTTCTTGCCAAACACAGACCCATTAATAGTGTATGATTTTTTTTTTAAAGAAGCAAATTGAGAGCAAACAGCAGCAATGCATAAATTTATTCAATATTCTCATTGCTTTCAGCGCAAGCTGCTCAGCTTGTGCACTGCGCAGAGAAATCATGACAGCTAAGATTAATCTGGCTCATTTGGAAAAGCGTCACTGAGCACTGTAGACAAAACATGTTTTGGTTGCATGCTGTAGGTAAGAATGCTGAAGCTATATGGAGATTTGGACAGTTTTATTATCTGAGTATTACTTGATACATTTCTGTATTATGAACAGGAAATGACTATTCATATTGCAAGCTGTCTTTTGATCCCGCTTTTCATAAGGATAACATTGTATTTCATAATTCATAAATTCTTCCGATGATAATGGCACAAAGACTAAAGTGAGCTAAAAGGATGTGAGTCGCCACAACTTCAAAGCTAATCAGTGGGTTAGTGTTTAAGAATTAGATAGAGGATTGTTTTGTCCAGGGGCTTTTCATGGGGAGGTGAAAGTAATCTTTTATTATTACTCTAACCAAACTAATCAATTCTAAAGACAGACAGGAGGCTTCGTGACAAAAGTCAAAGCTGGGTGTTGGCACTCAACAAGCGGGAAAGAAATCTTGGAGGTAGTGAAATTAATTAGGTCCCTTATTACCGCAAAACACACAAATGTCCTTATCACTCTCAATCAAAAACTCACATTCCGCCTACTTATTCGAATCCACATATTTTTTTCTTCCCCTCTCTCTCTCTTCCTATTACACCCTGAGCATATGAGGCCAGGTGGTGGGGTTAGTGCCAGACCTTGCTCTCCGCTCTCTTGAGTGCAATTGGTAACCCGAGCTGCCTGTTTGAATAACTCACTCATCCCAAAAGCTTCCTAACACCAAAGACATACACTAACATTACAGCACTCAATCCAGACAGCATTTATACTGCAAAAAAAACTCTGCTGATTCTCCAGTGATTTTCAGAATCCAAGAGTAGCATTCATTTTTTTAAATTCAGAGTGTAAATCATTCCCAAATAAGGTCCCATCAGTTTACTACTATTGGAATCCCAAAACAGGTAAACAGACTTTTAAAAAAGTAATTCAGAAATAAAGTGCAGGCACTGTTTTGAATGTTTAAACCAGCATTATGTTTGTTTTAGACACAAAGACTGATTATTATTCACATCAAAAACATAGTGAGGAGGTGGTGCGACACTAAGGATTTTCCTTTATGAGACACTCACTGTAAATAATATCAATAAAAAAAATATAAGTCAGACATTTTTTTACCAGTGTCACCAAAATAACTATGATGGATGGCAAACCCCACTGCATGATACTGTCTCCACTTGGTTTTCTATTTCAAGTTTCTGCAGCATGACTTCCGTGTCTTTTGCAGCCATTCATATTTATAAAAGTGTAGTAGCTTTTCTCATACAGCTGTCTTGCAGTGTGTGTGGCAGCTCGTGAGAAAGCCGGGGGATGGTGCAAGTTGGAGCTGTCATTATTAGAAAGGTTTTTAAAAGGCCCCCCCATCTGTGTTGATTGGTTGTGAGATTGGTTCAAAAAATGAGAGAGCAGGATGTGGGCGCTTAATCAAACACTTTATGTGTGAAAATTTTTTATTAAGCATGTGAATATGTGAGGGATTGTGATGTGATTGATTGAATGACTCGTCTAAAGTGTTTTGGAGTACTCTATACAAATATAGGCTTTTCCCATTTACTAAGTGTGCCAAAATTGCAACTAAAAATAAATGATCCAAGCATGCTGTTGCTGAGACTGGCATTATTGTTTTAAATAAGAATAATATATGTAATCGTGGAAGTATTCTATCCTAAAGTATTTGATTAATTTCTGTTGAAGGGTTTGAGGTGTCGTCATGCAGACTTGGCGGTTTGACCACTTTGATGACGTTTTCCCGTGATGGAAAAACAGGTGTGGAAGACAGGAGACAAAAAAGATGGTTTAGTTCAATTTACCTTGATTAAATCTTCTTCCAGTTGTTTAGGGAACTTAAAAAAAATCAGAACTGGTCTCAGGTACAAGAGAATGTATCTAAAGCATATAGGTTTAGAAATGCAACAAGTTTGTACATAGGAACATTTTTAAAGAGTTAAGAGTTTTAAAGATATCTTAACCAAATGAACAAATGTAATTTTAGCGCATATTTATTGAGACGTGAAATAGTGCACACTTAGGTTCTGTGTCCTGCACACATGAATGCATCATAATGCAGCCCATGTAAAGCATCTCTTGTTTTCCAGGGGCCGTTTTGTATATAGGCGAAAAAGTTGGCCTTGTCTGATTAAAGCAGGTTTAACGTTGCAGCTGCAATGTTTCAGTGACATGACACAAGAAAAAAAGTTCTGTCCGGAATCGTGACAAGAACAAGCTACAAGCGGCCCCTAACCAGGGCTGAAAGAGCAGGACATGATGTCATTTTCTTTCGTGCAGCCCTGGATTAGAGATTGTCTCTGGTCTCGTGGAGTGTGTTACTAGCCTTAAATTCAAATTTCTGGAGCACATGGCAAATAGCTGTCCTGTTGGGAGATTCTCTAACCTGCGAGTTGGATCTCTGTGTCTCCTACAAACTGAAAAACACAAGTCTGTCATAAACACGACAAAAGGGCGTTCATAAAACGTAGTTTTTTTTTCTTAAATTAGACACACGTTGACTGTATTTACAAACCAGGTGATTTGGCAACTTACAGCAATGAATTTCATTTATAGGTACAAGAGTAATCGTGTGAATACATTAATATGGTAAATTTTGTATTGTTCCTTTACAATAAATAAATAAAAGTATGTATAATCTTTCGTCTGCTTTATATTAACGGGCTGTCATGTGCTGGTCTATCACAGAGGTCAGGAACCTTTACAACCCTGGAAGCTATTTTGGTCCTCGCGAAGTTAAACAGGATTTCTTTAAAGCTACATAAACCATACACAAATGAGCTTATTGTTACAATACCTGTTTAGTATTCAATTTTATTTTCAAAATAAAACGAACAGAAATGTTATTGTTGTCTTTGGGGTTTATAAAAAAAGAAGGAAAAACACTACAGTTTTAAAAAAAACATGCATGCATTTTCTTTAATGCAAATCTTGAAATAATCCAGAAAAGGTATAATCCTTACACTGTTACTGTTGTAATTCACTTCGTAGAAATGCTATCTATCGCATTAAAATGGTTACAAAATAATAATTTTAAAAAAACTACGGAAGATACCATTAATTTATTAATCTTTAAAGTTTCGTTCTTTACGAAATATCCATTGAGTATCTAAAGAGCCAACAAGTTGCAGACCTCTGGTCTCACATCCGACACGACTCAAGTTTTTTGACTCCAACATTGTGTCAGTGTTTATAAAGCTGGTGCTGTGAAGCCCCCTATGGGCGGCGCTGGGGCACTGCAGCGACAAGCGCGCCTCCTCCTCCTTCCGGAGCAGGGAGCCGCATTCCTCTCCTCTCCACTCCATTCACACGCAGGCGAGCCGTCGGACGGAGAGCACCGCAGCCGTTCCTCTCGCGTGACCTGCGTGGAAATGCGTCCAAGTTGTGGAATTTAAAAAAAACAAACAAAAAAACCCCCAGACAAACCATGGCGGGGATTTCAGCCCACTGGATCACCTGAACCCGTAAGTTGCCCCGGCGCGAGAGCAGCGCACGGGTCGCGTGCAGCAAAGCTTTGGATTTTTAGTTTGTTTCAGCTTGTTTATTTCTTTATTTATTTTGGGTTACAGTTTTCAGTGTCGCGAGTTTCTGTCGCTGTCTCTGTTCTGAAGTAGAATGAGCTGTTGGGGGAAAAATAAAAAATCAAAACATGGGAGGTGAGGAAGAGAACTGTGAATGCTTTTCCCGAGCCAAACTCGTTGTCGCGGCGTCGATAGTTTAAGCGAACCTCTTTAATGAGCTCGGGTGAAACACCTGGCGCAGCGACGCGCTCTCTGCCGGGGGGTCGCTTGTTTGGTCGGCTGTTTGTTCGCCTCTCAGCCCGCAGTTCCGATTAGACGGTCGTTTAAGACCTGTACGAAAAAATACAAACAAATCTCATGATTTGATTCATTCAGGGTTTTTTTTTAATTGCTTTTTGTTTCTTTCTTTCCCCTCAGAGAAATTAGGAGGAATGCCAGCACCGCCATTCAACGTTAGCACATTAATTCCTCTAAAACCTCTGTGTTTGACACACGTTCTTCTTACGCTTGGACACTTATTTGTCTTCTTCAACAATACCACAGGGACTAGTCGTTGGATTTCTCACAAGGGAGGGACAGAGGGGTGGGCAAAAATAAATATAAAGTCAAACCGATCATCGTCCTTATTGGCTTTGAAATAATTAGAAATTGTGTTGGTGTGAAGAGATCATGGATCTGCTAACGAACGAGAGGCAATTTGCGGGCGTTGTTATTCGACAGCAATTGAATTTCCCCCCCCCCGCATGATCTGTGAACAGAGCGTGGAGACACAGATGAGGGATGTCCGTGGGTGTGTTGGAGTGGAAATGCTCTCACTGCTCTATAGGATTCTCATTTATTGCTGTGTTTTAAAAATCAAAACCCCTTTTAACCAAGTTAGTCGTCACACCCAGACTCCCTCCTTCATGCTGGTTGATTTTTTTTGTTGTTGATTTATTCATTTTTTTTTGGATTCATCAGTTAGATGAGCAAATGCTTAAAATATAAATGTACCTTGAGAGAGTAAGAGATGGGTTGAAGTGGAGGAGCTTATCTATGAATGTAATAAAAAAATCTGCGACTGTCCCTTAAAAATGAATGCGGAAGTGCTTCAATCAGGTCACAAGAAGGGCTTTTATTTTTTATTTTGCATTGGTGTTTGTATCATTGATTGGTTTCAAAATGAGCTCATGTTTTCCAGCAAACCCACATTGTGATTTAAAGTAGCTTTGACTTGCAGAGGCCAGTGTTTTTACTTCTGCCATCTAGAACCTGGAATACCATGGCACTGCCCGTCCCAACCGTCATTGTTATACTGAAAGAGTTGCTTTTAAAGAGCAAGGAAGCAAAAACGCACACTCTCCTCTGTTAAAAAAAAAGAAAAATGGTCTAGAATCCTAAAATTGAATACGGCGGGTGTTTATTTCTCATTAAGTCTATGCATCAAAACCGCAAACAACTATTGAAAAGATTTATTATTACAGATAAATTCAGCTGTAACATCATAAACAGCAGCTTAGATGAGCAGCGGGCCCTCTCATTTACAGTTAAATGGAAACGACACATGCATTTAAATGCCAATGTTTTGGGATTTGAACCTTGACTCAGGTGTTTGCTTAAGAGGTGGCGTCCAATTGCGTGCGCCACATCCACAGGACTGTAGCGAGCATATTTGGTCTAAACAAACAGCATTGCTATGAATGTGGGAAGATCAGCAGAGAGAGGCAGTTGTATAAACTTGAGATGCTCTGGAGCTTTTTTTTAGGAAGCTTTAACATGCAAAAACCAGTGTGTTGGTAATTAATCATTTATAGTGGGTGAATATGTGACATCACAATGTTTCTATCAGAAAGAAGTCAGCTTGATGTTTAAGTAGATAATACAATTAGCTCTTTGTCTAATTCATAAGTGCATTTAGTGTGTGTTCTCAAGACTACGTAGACATTAACAGTGAGTAATCTATAATTATATCATAGTTACTTCACAATTTCCAAATACAGCATGTTTCCTAATAGAATGAGGTTAGAAGCTGTAAAATGTTCAGCCTTCCTGTTACCTGACGAAAGTCTTGTTCTCTCTCGCTGGCTTTAAAGTTTAATCAGAACTTAATCAAAAATAGTTTGGCTTATGTTTGTTTTTTTAAAGGATTTTGCTTTCGTTGATTTTCTGGTAAAATCTTTAATGTTCGTCATTTCGTGAGACTTTTCATTCCAATTTTTGTCACTGGAGTGTGCCTAATAAGACAGATTATATGATTAAAAACTGATAGATGTTCTTTAACATGAGTAAGTCTGCTTGATATAAAGAATAACCAGTGATCTGTTGTTATTCTCAGAAAGAATGCCAGAGTAATTGTCGGGTGGTAATAGGATAATAACAATATGTGAACGTGTTCAGGCTTGTCCAGACGATCACAATGCTTGCAGACTGAATACCAACGATCACGCTCTGTCCGCTCTGTTCAGCTTACAGTGTCACACACAAGACTGTGTGTATGCAAGAATTCAGAAAGTTCCTGATGAGCATCAACAATTTTCTTAAATCACTTTGTTTCCCTAAATTGTCATCTTGTATGGCAATTTTGCATGAAAGCTGGCAACCCAGGCAGAACATTACAAGCAATTTGCCTCAATCTTCCTTAATTATGATACAGATCTGCCCCACAAAGGGCTGTTGCTGTCGGGAGTTTTGCAAGGCTGCGCTATCCTGTCTGCCCGGCTGCAGTGCTGTGAAGAGTGAATCGGTGATGTCCAAACTTTGGAATTCGAGCTGACGCGCACTTTGCACCCCTCCGGCCCTGCCTTTGTGTGGCTTCTCCGCGCACCGCATTCCTACGGGCCTTTCAGTCGGCACGTTTGATTAGATTCCCGGTGGACGGCCAGAGTAGGAAGGGGTTCGTTGAAGTGAAAACTGAATTGCACGGTGGAGTCGGCCGTTAACATTTTGCAACAATTCTGCTGGTGCGTGTGTTGATAAGGGATTTTATACAGTGTAAGAACGTAAATGAAATCCCTCGAGGTGTAAGGCTGATTTTTAAAGCTTGATTGGAAGAATGCCTTATTAGAACAGTCCATGGACTGTTACAGTTTTTGCTGCCTAGTGCATTTGTGTGTATTGCCAGTCTGTAAAATTTAGCCTATCTTCCATTTTCCTTACAGTTTGACACTTTGAACCAATCTCATCTTTAGGCATTTCCTCCTCTTGCCTTGCCGTTCGTGCCTCTGTTGTTCTGCTTCTCCTCCTGTCTACATTCTCTTTCCTTTCATTCCTTCAGTCAGTGTGGTCAACCTCTCCCCTCATCATTTTTTCTCTTTTCCTGCTGTCATATTTAATTTTTTCAGTCTGTCTCTGTTTTGCTAATGCTAACCCACTCGGAAATGCATCGTCGTTCTCCTGAGAGATGAATTCCTGCACATGGAAGGCTTATACCTTGCTGAGTTTCATTCGCTCTCCAGACTCCTTGGCAGCTAAGGATTCACTGTGTTTTTGTGTACGACCAGTTCTCCAGGGCGTTCTTTCCGGGATAATTGGTCTTTGTAGTTTGCCAGCGTCTGTCCCATCACTGCTTTTCAGATTGGTGCTCATCGAGGAAGCGGTTATCACTCTGAAAGAGGATCTCCTCTCTAACAGACATAATGCTTGTGCTTGGTTTGTCTGCTGTACGTGAGCACTTTCTTGGCTCACTGCAGATGTAATGTAATATCTCATATAATAGCTGGTGAGGATGGCTTGTTCTTATTACATAAGTTTTCATTTGTGTCAGTCATCCTAAAGAGGTTATAGCTGGAGTGGCACGTTGCTACAACTTTGCCTTTGTTGTGAATCAGTCCACATCCTTTAATTTTCCTTTAATCTTGTATTCAATTTTTTATTAATAGTTTTTTAATTCTTTTTTTACCTGAAGGCCTCTTAAAATGTCTATATGTCCCTCATTCGAATATGTATTATAAAGATAATGTATGGAAAACTGTCTTATTCCCATATTTTGATTGTTCCTGTTCTTTTTCTTTGCAAGTTTCTGACCACATATCCATCCATCAACACAGTTTTTATTGTTGCTGTTTCTAACTTGAGCACTGTAGAAATATTTGCCATGAATTGAGAGTAAGGGTGTCCTGATATGATATTGGTCTGATAAGAGCAAAAAAATATCTTGTCTCACATTTAAAATCTCCGATATCATCATTCCAACAAAAGCAGTATGTTCTAGCATTTATCCCTGTCACTATTTCTGTTTAACAGCTTGTCAGGCATGCACAGCCTACATGATCAATACAAAAGTTTTTGCTAACTTGCTGTTGTGGAAACTACTATTCTCTATTGAAGTAATGTCCCTTAATCAAGGTATTTGTAACATTTTAAACTACAAAACTATGAAAACTATATATGGTTTATGTCATTATAGTGAAGGGGTCAATATCTGTATCGGGCAATACTGAAGACTGCCATATGTGTATTGTTTTGGAAGTGAGAAAGAATCGGGACACCTGTATTTGATAGTGAATGTTTTGAGTTAAATCAAAGTTAAACTCTGAGACTGGAAATTTAAATCAGAGAAAGTGTTTTGGTTTTGATGTAACAGCATGTCCGACATTCTTTCTGTCTGAGTATTTCTCTTCATCTGTCTTTTGTTTTTGTTGCTGGGAGCCCCGACCAAGCGGCAGAATTATTAAACGCCCCAAAGATGGAACAGCAGTTAGGGCTCTATCTGAAAACCGCGTTCTACTCACCCCCCTCTTGGTGTCAGCGCCTATCCAGCCTACGAGCACTAATATAAAATAAATTCACTCGCCAATATCTGGCGGGCCCGTCTTGACTGCATGCTCAAATTGGAATGACCTCCATTTGGCCCACATAAGAAGCGGGGATTGAGCGCCGGTAGGTGGTGTTCAACTGCAAAGTGCCACTGCATTACCGATGATATTGAGAGGTGAATTTCCTGGTGGGCCTGCAGCCCAAACCCTCATCAGCGGCAATCGGAGTTGAATTTAAAAGCAGACTAAGCTATCTTGGAGGGATTGACAGCTTTATTTTGGTCCCTGGAAACCGTCAGAATTACACCGCACGTTCTATGCAAATACAAGTGTGCAGAATTTAAAACCGAAAGCTTAGTGTGCATTGTTTGATGGCTTGACCTCCTTTAAGAAATATTCTTGTTGCATCCCTCCCTTCAGTTGTAGCCAAATTAATTTGACCAGAGCTTTGGAAGAGCGAAGCAAAGCTGTCTTGCTGCTTTCTGTCTCTGAGAAAGGCAGCCTTGGTTTCTTTCTTTCTTCTTGGATCTTGTGTCGTGTGCTCATCCAAGTGAACTGTCTGTTATGTATAATTAATTTTTTCCTCTCTCCCGTTTTAGTTTTATCGGCCACTTTTAACAGTTTCTTCAAAGGACCCCTCCCTCACTTCCGTCTTCCTCGGTGCCTGCTAAAAGTGACAGCTGCTCGCATTTGCGAGACGCTCTTTTTTTTTTTTTGAAGCAGGCAGTAAAAAGGCCACTCTGACAAGAGCTGGAGTAAGAAATCTGACATTATTGAATACATGTGCTTGCAAATTGCAAATATTTTTTTTTTTAACCATGGTCCTTGTCTTTAAGTAACTAAATTCAAGCTGTCCTTTCATCTTAAGTGTTGTTTATTAGTTTGTTGGCTGAGATTAAACCTCACTTAATTTGTAGAATGGGCTCAGAGCCAAACCAAAGAAACCTTTTCGTTCAATGTCTGACCCTCAACTCGCCACAGCTCAGATTGGGTTCTAGTCACACTCACAAGATCCGGTTCCTTTCCTGACCCACAGGCCCTGTGTGGAAATCCCACAGCCGCTGCAGCGAGCGGGCACAGCCTCCGCAACTGTGGTTTCCTCCCCAGCATGCTAATACTCTTGTCAGCATTCCATCCATCTCACTCCAGTCACTGAGTCAGACAGGCAGCCAGGATCCCTGATTTATGTGGATGTAAAAAATGCCCTCTTGTTGTGTTTCCTCTTTTGAAGAAGAGCCTGCATCGGCTATCGATCGGGAAGACACAGTTCCTTCCTGTAACATTAGAGGACGCCCATACGTTTCATTTTCTTCTGGTCTAATTTTAGTCCTGAGGTGTGAAATGAGATGGATGGTCTACACTATTCAAATCCAGTGCATTCCTATACAGCTTCAACTCCAAATTATGAGATGATCCATTTTTCTTCAAAAGTCTGCATAAAGTAGTCTATGAGATTCATATGGTATGATAATATTGAGCAAAGAAAATTTCTACTCAAAAAACAATGGAAAACAAAATAACAACATTACCTAACTGCTACTATTACGCATGCTTCTGCAAAAAATTTCACGTCTGGATTTTGTGCACATTTTTCAGTTCTCGTATAGTTTTGATGTGGATCCATTTAACCGGGTTCAAAATGCTAAATTTGTCAAAAAATCAGAAATGCACATATATTGTGTTTATCTGGCAAAGGCTGGTTGATGCATCTCTAATAAAGACATGTTAGACTGAAGTGTTGATCCTTTGTTATACAACTAGGTAATATAAAGTTACATTATATACAACAAATTGCTCTCAACAAGTGTCTTGACTGACTAAAGCTGATAAGGATGCTCTTTCCATTCAATCCAGCTGACCATCTATGCACATTGACGTGTTAGTCGCTCCACAATATTTTTAGGCTTTTTTTTCTCGCAGACTGTCGGTCTTCTTTGCAGAGATAGTCTAAGTTTAGCTGAGTAAGCCTGATAGTTGTTTCCCGTGCCCACTGGAGTCTGTCGGCGTCTTCAGGCATGTTTGGTTTGTTAATGAGAACCACTGTGTGAGAGATGAGGCAGCTTGCTGTGGGTGTGTGTCTTTGCATGTATTTGCATGGTGATAAGCCGTGCACGGCCGTATACGGGAAGCTGTTTCAGTGGATTTGTGGCAGTGCGGTGAGTCTTTTATGGAAGTGTGGCAGATACCCTTCCTTGCTGTGGGAAATGAAGGAAATATTACGTATAAGCACTTAATAGTTGTGATCAATGTTTATTGTGCTGCACCTCTTAATTGCTTCCTATCCTTTTTTTAGTCTTCTCAATCTCACTACCTCCCATATTTCTACTCTTTTTCTTTCATCCTGCTCCCCCCTGTTCTTGCATATGCACACAGTCCAGGTTGATGTTGTTTTTGCCAACAGGAACCCTAAATAATTCAGACTGTCCGTACTCCCCAGTCCTGTAAATAAGGCTAATAGAAGGCAAGCTTCTGAAGAGAGCCACTTGCCCAAGGAAAGCATTGCTGTGAGCTAGCCTATAAATCAGCTAGCTGCCTGTTTGGCCCCTTAACTGTGGCTGCGTTTTGGACTACAAAGCAGGAACCTCCATGCTGGCGGAAGGAAGGGTGACTTAATGCAGAGAGGTCAGCAGCAGGGTGGCGTTGGCCCGAGGCGGTGATGGGTATTGGGTGTTTGTGTGCAAATCCATGCTGGATGATGTTTTTTTTCTTTTCTTTACATCCCTAATTGGATTTTGAAACGCATGTGTAAAACACATGCATACCTGTGCCATGGCTTATAAAGTGGTTGCACTGATGTCAACACAGGCATTTATTTTTACCAGATATGATAAAGGTTCAGTATCTTCCCAGAGTTGGAGTTTGACTGGTGCATTCGGGTGTTATGCATTACTAACTATTTCAATGCATAACAAGGTTTTTATGGGTGGTGTATAAAAGAGAAAAATATTTTAAAGTTACTAAGTTATAAGTCTTTTATTGATTTTTGCTTTGTAACAACTTTTCAATTTGTCACATCACCAGTTAAAACAACTTGAGTGTTTTAACTTAAACCAGTTTAGTTCATGCTGGATCTTAAGACACTTTCTCATAGTTAGGCTGTCACAAAGACACAGAGCCCTGAGAACTTTTGACCATTTTTTGTTGTGCCCATAGTGGTCATTATCATCAGAACGAACAGAAAGAAAACAGAACCACTTATGCTTTGGTTGCAAGAACCTCAGATTCCTGCAACTAATGCAGCGATATGTGAAGTGGCTTAAAATGTTTGCACTGCAAATCCTAAAGAAAGTCAGTTTAGTAGACTACTCAATTTTGATCATCTTACCACAAGTTAAGAGTAAACAATTTTTAGGCATAGTATAACAAAAACGTGATGGTCAAATTTAGTCTTAATCTATAAACGTTTGACGTCTTTGTGTAAGAATTGTGTGGGATCACTTGTTGTATAGATAAGTAGTTTCTGTTTTCTTGTTTGTTTCCTTCAAGCTTTGCTCAAGCCAAATTGAAATATTGCCTAAAACTTTTAAATTGGTACTGAAGCAGCATGAAATCTCCAACAAATCCTCCCTGTCCTCGCCCTTTCTCTTTTCACTGCCACTGTGTCAGCTCTCCTTTGTGCTCCTCTCAAAGGGTTAAAGAGGTAGAAGTGACGAGTGGCCCAGAGTGTTTCTGGCTTTCATTGTGTGTTGGCATTGTGCCGCTGCGTAGCATGTCGACGACAGACATATGTACAAGTAACTTCTCTTTATTTCACCGTTACACAGTATCATCAGCAACTTTAAACTGATGCAAATGCGGCTAATACTGAAGCTTTCACAAGGACCTTGATGCAAATTGTTGTAATTCAAATGGATCTAAACAGTTTTTTTTAAACATTTAGCAGTTTCACCGTTTGCATACACCTCCTTTGTGGTTTTTGAACCAATCCATAACTTTAGAGGCAAGTTCAGCAATGCCCCAGAAAGATTCTGGTTTTCTTCTCCAGCCTCAGTGGAAACATGTGCTTGCGGATCATAAAACCTAGTTTGCCTCTGTCTCCACCCTTGCATAGCTTGTTAAGGAAAAAAACACTCGGCAGCATGCAGAACATTAGCTGCTGCACAGGATAATTCTTTTAGCAGACTTGGGCTACCTTCACTCTGCGATGGAACAAATCCTTGGGGCGCTTTTAAGTCGTCTCGCCCCTCTCGACCCCCTGCGGAGAAAAGGCTAGCAGAGGGCGGCAGCTTTGGGAATAAGTGCTCTGGGACAGACAATGGTAGACTGGCCTTAGAAGGGGTCAGGGGGGCGGGGGTGCAGTCAGAAATAGAAGAAGAGCAAAAGAAGGGAGGAGGCCCCCAAACTAGAAGGAGGAGGTATTGAATCTGGGAGGTCATAGGTTAGACTGATCCCTACTTTAAAGGTGCAGTGGGCCGACGGAGGTCTTACTGCTGGGGCTCTGTTGTTGCTTTTTTACCCAGCCTGGGGTAATGGCCTGCTACTGCATCGTGGGGGAGGGGCATTTAGGTGGGTGTGAGGTTGAGCTGCGCATTTCTGTCCCATGATGACTGCAGTTGTGCTCGCTGAACTTCGGCCCTGGCCTCTACTCTCCCTACCAGGAGCTGTCACAGAGGTCAGCAGCATGCCAGGTCCCACGTGAAGAGACACCGAGTAACCAAAGAGTATCTTTGGTCCGGCCCGTCCTTCTGCGAAAAAATAAAGAGACCGAACATGCGACGAAGCAGCCAGTAAACTTGAAGGAATGTCTCTACAATAGCATGCGGCATTTCGGATGAAATGGAGTGTGTTAACTTGTGGCTGGTGTGTTGATGCATGCGAGCAGGGAGGAGTGTCCTTTTTTATGCAATTCTTTGTTCCTCATTCTTCACTCAGATCCACAATTTCCATGGTTCCCTTTGCATCTCAAGGAATGTGGCTGTTCTGCATGATCAGCTCTCCTGGTCATAGATTCTTATCCTATTGGCTTCAACACGGCAACCCCTCCATCCCCCCACTCCGCCAACAGATTCACTTTTCCTGGCCTCACACACGTGATGGGATAGTACTGGCATTTCAACTCGTATGAAATAAGTATAGCTTGTAGAGTTTTAAATACTTAATTACATTCATTCGTAGCTTCACAGTTGCAACCCGAGGGATACATACTCTATATATAAACCATATTAGTATCTTCTGTTTGAAAAATGTGAAAATGAGAGAAAAAGTTTTTAGAAAACTTTTCTTAGTTTCTTTAAAATCTGAAATTTACTACACTAATTCTTGTGTGCCCTAAAAGTAATTGGAAAATCTTGATTGTGGAACTTTTTGAGCTACAGCTGTGGCTGCATTTTAAGATAATATTGCAAATACACTGCTTCCTTATCTTATTATGATTAAGTTAAGAAAAATTAGTTGAGATCTTGGGATGAGAATGTGGGCTTCCACAAGTCTGTTTCAGTTTTGGGTACAATTTCCAGTTGCTTGGAGGTGGTACAATTAGCTCTTTGGACTGTTACTTGAAACACAATCGATATGTCCACTTATTTGTCCTCAGTGACACAGGCTTTAATTTCGGCCAAAATGATGTTTTGTCACAGGAAATGTCAATTAGTGTTTGGCCATGATGACCGTCTTTATATTTGACAGACAAAACAGGGTTTCTAAAATGCAAAAATCCTATTTAATGTCAGACAGTAAATGTTTTTTTTAAATATGTTATATAAAACCGGTATTTTGGCTTCTGGTGTAATGCACTACCAAATAGCATAGTTATAAAACGCAGCCTCGCTGTTTTTGGCCACACCTCCTTGCTCAGACTTGGAATCCACACAGAGACATCCAAAAGCAGCCCATCTCCTCGTCTGCTTGTAGCTGCATTATTATAAAAGCCCTCAGTGCTCAGAATCGGTAAAGGGTGGGAAAAGCAGGAAACTGAACAAAACGTTGCCAGAAACAGCTGAGGGGAAAGCATAAGACCGCCAAAAAAAATGAGGGAGGGAACTTGGCAGCACTTGCTAGCTCAGAACAGCAACGAGGCAGCTTATACCAAAGAATAATGAATGTCATTGCACAGAAAAGCTCTTGTATGCGAGACACGGTGAGGTGGAGGAGAGTGCTGAAAGAGGGATGAGGGGGAAACTCAGTGAAGCTGATTCAAAGTTTAATTAAGGTCTGATTTCAGCTTCGGAACAGCTGCTGGTGCTTGCACCACCCTGCCATACCCGATTTACAGCTTTTTCTTATTTATTTTGAAACTAAACAGATGTTATTCGGGGGTGGCGACTTTATCAGACAGGAGGTTTGGTTTCAGGGAAGAGAAGGAAATTAAACTCCTCCTAACTTATACTGGGGAGTGCGGCAAATTGTTGTTGCTTTCTGCTCATGGCAGCAACACAGACTGTGACTCTGACTACTTGTTAGCCATGCAAGCTTTATGGTTTCTCAAACCTAATCTCGGAGCGTAATTGCGTTGCCTCCCAGGGGTTGGGTAATAAACACAGGTTATTAAATTTTAAGTCAGACTAACTAAAAAGCATTACCTCATAGTAACATTTTTATGCATCTGCAGAAATATTTTCAATTCGAGAATAGCTACAGTGCCTTCAGAGGTTGAATGAGCAGTTAAAGATAGAAGGTAAATTACCTTAGAAGAACATTCACATACATGTAAAGTTTTCTACATTTTGTATCAATGTCTCTAATAAAATAAATTTAAATCACATTGCTTTGATTAGTGTTTTTATTATTAGATGACAATTGATTATTTAAATTGCATCACTAACCTTTGCTGTTTTGCAAACCGTTGCTCATGGATTTAAATTTTTGATGCTTTGTCGATTGCTGGAGGCGCACAGATAGGCCTGTGTTGATATTCAACCCAGGCTCCTCATCTAGTTTGTCTCTTGCACCTTTTTTTCATCCGAAAGTCTCTCATCGGCATCAAGGGTTTCCTGTTCTGTAGGGCTTGTCTGACTCTCTCTTTCTTGCTCTCCTGCGGAGGCCCTGATGAAAATGGCTGTTTAATCATGCAGAGAGGTCAACCAATCAAAGGGCACAGCCCGAGTGATTTAAAGACCTGTTTCAGGCACAGCTGGAGGAGAAAAGGCAGAGTGATTTGGACGGAGCGGGAACGATGTGTTTGTGTTGATTGTTCTGTGGCACAGGTCACCTCTCGCTGCATACCTCTGGTCTCTTTTCACTCATAATTGATAGATTGATCTATGGACAGGGACATGTGTTGAAAATATGCAGAGGATGTTTGGCAAAGAGCTGAGCATTTTAGTAGGCTGGCCTTAGAATGAGTTTTATGTACAAGTTGTGTATTAACCCTTAACCCACATTCACCTCTCCTGCTTTTTAGTTTCCACTCTTTTCTCCCAGTTCCCAAAGAAGCAATAGTGTAGCCGGTCAAGGTTGTTGTGGTTTTCGCAAAAGCTGTTTTGTCTTGTTTTTGTCGGTATGTTAAAACACACCATCCCGAACTCGCCATGCTAATGTTGAGCATGTTTTTGGCAGAAGCATGCTGAACCGTAGAAGGACTAAAACATTTCTTGGCACAAATGCTTTCTGTCAACTATGACTGAGCTTGATCTGTTTTACAAAGAAAGATAGGCAAACATTTTAGTCTCTTGACATGCCAACATTTCGAGTTTTTAGTTGCTGTAATGTGACAAAGAGTGAAGCAGTGCACAAAAAGTGGGGCACCGCACCACTTTGGTTCTTGTTCTACGAGTACTAGTGAACATTTGTCACACTCAGAAACCTGAAACCAATCACGTACCCGAAAGGCAAATTATGTGATTGGGCGATGGCTAAATTTTTTGTTGCCTGGCCAATTATACTTGGCTCCCAACTGCCTTGCATCATATCGACTCTGAGCTCACAGCATCGCTTCGTATGTTTCTGAAACAGTCAGTGAGTTAGCAGTTGTGGAGTACCACTCCAGCAGATAGCTGGCCTCCTCCTCTCACCCTCAGTCGCACTCTCTCTCTCTCTTATTCTCCATGACCTTGTGTCGGCGTGTGCTGATGAGCGCTGAGTGGATACATTCATGAGTGGTGTGTGCACGCATGTGTGTGTGTGTGAGGGCCAGAGAAACGGTGGGAGCTCCATTTGTTGTGTAAATGCGAGCTGCTAATTGACTGCCGGGCACGCAGCCTCTCCTTCAGCGGCTGAACCCTGCCCTTTGCCGGGTCCCGGGGATCCTGCCAGGGGAATGTTTGCCCCTTCTCGCACACAAACACATCCATGCACACTCTCAGCCGCCTCCCTTCCTCTGTTTTTCCTGTGCTGGAACGAGCCTGGCACGAGGCCAGAGTGAGGATGGGCACAGTGCTCATGCTTCTCTGTTCTCGTTCTGTGATGAGCGTTCATTATGAAAAAACACTTCTACCCTGAGCAACTCAGCGGTTTTGGTTGATCTCACTAAACGCACGCTATCTTCTCAGGGACTTTCTTTTTATGGGGGTCGTATCAGTTATATTTTGATAAAAGATGGATACACTATCTGCGGAAAAGAAAGGAAGAACAAACGAACCAAAACAAGAACTCTTTTTTTATGCTATACAATGTAAAATTTAAATTTTTGTATCTACTAGTGAAGGAAGAGCCCTTTTTTGTGTAATGTAGTTTGTAAAAACGTACATATAAGATGAAAAAAAAAATCTAATATTAAAAAATAAGATGGCTAATATACATCAAATCATAAAATGTTTTCAAATATCTATTCCTGAAGGTGTGAAGTCCTACAACTAAATGTCTAGTATCTTAGCATACAGTCAAGATAATGACCAAATAGTTTGATAAATTCATTGTGATGTCTTCAAACAGAGGGTTTGTTTGCCGGACCCAAGCCTTCAAGGAATGGAGTTTGGGACCCCTCCTACAGATTCTAGTTATTTTCCTAATTCCTATATATCCTGATGCTGTGGGTTTTTGTCTTGTTGAAGTGAGGAAAAACAAGACAACTGTTTTGTTTGATTTATATATATATTTCAGATTTGCCTGTTAATACTGGTGGAATATAATCCAGTTATTGCAAAAGCGATCCTGTTTCCCTTAGGGTGTGTAGTAACAGGTCAGACTTTGTCTAATTAAAGCCGCAACAGAAGGTAACACCGAAGTGGTCATGTTTGTTACACTAGCAACAAAGCTCACTACATACAGTCATCCACCATCTCTGTCGCTATTTCACTGGACGTGACAAACACAATCAATCCCTCAGCAACACCAGTGGGAATTTGGAAAATTATTCGAAATAATTAGTTGATAGATTTCACATAGCTTTTTTTCTAAAGCAATTTTACTTAAGAAATGTTTTGTTTTTAATAAATACTAGTGTTTTGCTTATAAATAGAAATAATGCCATATGGACATGAAAGATCCCACATGAGATTAAATATAAATTCAGATATAAGTGCGCAGTTTCAGAGTTGGATTTATATTTGTGACTCAGTGATGGACCATATCAATGTTGCCCTCAGTTGGTAAGGCGGCATGAGACTTGTAGCCCAACTGTTGGCTGGCGAGCGGCCCAGATCTTGCAACCCCAAACACACAGAGAGACTGACACATGCCGCTTAGCTGGAAGACTCATGTTTCCTTTTTTTTTCCAGAAGCTATAGGTACCTACACTGTATAAGTTGCATCACCCTGATCAAATATACTGTTAATAGTTGGACTGCAATGAGAATTCATATCACCAAAGTTAAATAAAGGTTTTGCTTTATGCGTCAACCTTGTAAAAATATATTTAATTCTAGGGAAGGTTTTTTTTTTTTTTTGATTGGAGAACTAAGTTAAAATGTTCTTTTTTTCATCTGAGCCTGTGAGTGGGTTGTACTCTATAGACTGCACGGGATGCTATTTGGGGAACATAAAAATGTAATCATAAACACAATAGATGTGAGAACATGCATAAGGCACTCGGATATGACTTTACATGCTCAGGTTTTTCCCAGCCTAGGCCATTGTTCTGCAGAGGTAAACATCCAGGAACTCCGGGAGAGAGGAGAACAGACAAACAATAAACAGACCTACTCTCTCGTTGCACTCTGTTTAGACTGTAAACAAGGAGGAGTAAAAGTGTTTGTGTGTATGGGAGTACATGTCTGTGTACAGGTCAGCAAACTCCAGTTCTGGGAGTTGGAGAGTAAAAAAAAAAAAAAATAGACTGCTTGAAAACTTTAGTTTACTGACATTGTAAAAAAAAAAGCCTATTATGTCAATCAGACTCTTTATGATGTTAGATTCTCAATGTTTTTTAATTTGTTCCTTGCAAGAGTTTGCCATTAATCTCCCTGCTAAGCCTCCAGAAAGAATAATAGTGGGATTATATAGAACATTTTTTTTTTTACACAAAAACATTTAGAAATTGCTTGTTTTTTTTAAGAGTGCTGTAACATCAAAAAATACTACAGATATATGTTTTCCAGTTACACCTGACAGCAAGCTAAATTTCTTACCAAATCTATTAAGAAAAAAAAAATCGAATATGGCAGCCAGAAGCTAAATTATCTATACATCACACTTAATTCATTTGCATTCCCCCTGTGTGAGATGCAAGGAAAAAGGGTGACTGGAAAGCCATTAATGAATTTTATGATTAAAATTGTTATAATAACCCCACACTTTCTTTATTTTTTGTTTTTCATGATTAAAATTTCCTGACTATTTTCCATAGGTCTTGGTAATGAGGAGAACATCCAATTGTCCAAATGTATAACTGCCATACACACAGAGAGGACCTGGCCCTTAAAATTAATTAAATCAATCAAATATTTCATCCAAACAATAATGTTAACAGTGATATCACGATGATGATGCTATTAGTTGATGGGTAATAATGGTTCTTAATTTCTCAGTACGGTTACTACCTGTCATGTTTGATACCGGTCTAGCAAGCTTATGTTGCCCTCGTTGTGCTTTGAGTCATTTCCCTTTTGTGCACTTTTTGTTATATAACCTGCTGAACAAAAGCATGACTGTGATTAATGTTGATTACATTTAAATGGTTTTATTAGGAGGGGAAGAGGTATTGCCCTGTGTCTGATCAGTGTGGCGGAGCAGAGCGAAAAGTGGTAAGAAAACCAAAACATTTGCACAAACTTTCTGACAGACAGCGAATGAGTAAATTGCTCCTCTTCCACCCCTTTCGGCTGTGCCAGTAGGACTGCAGCCAGACAGACTGTGTCCAATCTGAGTCAGCAAGAGTTGAATCGGGGCCTTAGCCCAAAGCCTCAGGGCCGGTAGTACCACACATACGCTCTCATATTCACACACACACACAGTCTCGCACAGACGCAGTGTCAGACCCGTCGCTCTCTTCTCCTCACCCCGGAAGCTCCAGCCCTAACTATAGCCTTTTAGACAGCCACTCTTAATTAGTAGCTGCTGCTGCTGCTGCTGCATGCCCTGCCCCGGCGCCACCGCGGTGAAGCCCCAGCCCCACGTCTATGCTTGTGTGGTGGGTTTCAGGATGCGTTTACTCCAATCCTCAGCTGTAGCGTCGTCCCCATGCCCTCTTTTGCAGTGTGTTTGTTCACCTCTTCTGTGATATTGCAGGTGGAACAGGAAAAGTGAGATACATTGAAGATTGTTTGCTCAGCAGACTGTAGATATGTGCATAGGGCCCTTGCACCACAGTGTGGGTTCTTAAATCTCATTTTATACTTCCTGAGCATCTGAATTCAAATATTTACCTCATTAAAACTCACAAACTATAAGATATTTTTAAAGGACAATAAAAAAGGCAGAAGAGTACATCTGCTTTGAAAGGTTAAAGCATAAGATCCATAAATCACCTATTCCAAACTGTTCACGTGGTAGGTCCTGATAAAGGAAACAAAACAGTCCATCCATAATATTACCTATGCACCATTTAAACTCTGATATACAAAAGAAAAATGCATTGATAATCCACATGTCCCTTTTCATTTTCACCCTCCCTGCTCCTCATCGTTTTGTGTTGCATTCCCTTGGGGGAAGTGGCAGTGAAGGCCCCGTCTATGCTGTGGATCAGGCTGACACATGTTTCCCTGAGGACCCACCCCAGTACAAACACATAACTGGAATAACTTGGCGAGCCAGACACTACTGCCACTGCCTTGTTAATTGGGACCATATTCCGTAGAAATGGAGTGGACTAGCTTAGTTCAGCACAGGAAATGCTCACAGCTAAGAAGGAGACGGTGGATGAGGTTTAACCACTCCCACATGTGTAATTTCCATGCATATGCTGAATTTGAACAAAGAAATTAACTTTTTTTCTTATTTTATCGCATTACAACCACAAAATTCAGTGTAGAAAACAAAAACTTAATTGTGAAATATGAAAAGTGTGTATATAAAGATGCAGAAACATTGTTGTGCGTTTGTATTCAGCCCCTTTTTTTTGTTGCACTCCCCAATAAAGTTTTGTGCAGCCATTTCAGATGTTATCTTATTATTGAAGAATCTATTTGTGTCTAATTACCTTTTGTCAGTATAAATACAGTTGTTCTGTAAATATCTCAGAGGCATGTGGGAGAAAAGTAGCGAGCCAGCTAAAGGCACACATTAGACATTTTAGAGATGAAGTTTAAAGCAGGTTTAGATTAGGAAGGAATATCCTAATGTTTAGACATTTTAAAGACTTATGATTAATCCATGATCCAAAAATGGAAAGTACTGCATAAATACCAAGACGTGGCCAGGAAAGCATTATTTCAGACAGGCTGCCATGGTAACTCTCGAGTAGTTGCAGCACGGACACAGCAAAGCTGTGGAAGGTGTTTTAATAAGATGAACCCTAAATTAAACTTTAGAAACATTTACAAATAAATGCTTTTGCACTTTTCAAATTCTCTGTTAAAAGTCCAGGCTTAATACAAAGGCCAAAAGCATGACTGTTAGGCTGATTGGGCACTCTAAATTGTCCTTAGGTGTGAGTGTGTGTATGTCTCTGTGTTGCCTTGCGATGGACTGGCGACCTGTCCAGGGTGTACCCCTGCATCGCCCAATGTAAGCTGGAGAAAGGCGCCAGCAGACCCACCTGACCCCAATAGTTACAACAAGGGTGTACACAAAATGGATGGATGGAGATATATAATATAATATGTATATATGTATGTATATATAATATGTATATATGTATGTATATATAATATGTATATATGTATGTATATATATTATGTATATATGTATGTATATATATTATGTATATATGTATGTATATATGTATGTATATATGTATGTATATATATTATGTATATATGTATGTATATATATTATGTATATATGTATGTATATATATTATGTATATATGTATGTATATATATTATGTATATATGTATGTATATATATTATATATATATGTATGTATACATATATGTATCCATATATAATATGTATACATATATGTATCCATATATAATATGTATACATGTATGTATCCATATATAATATGTATACATGTATGTATCCATATATAATATGTATACATGTATGCATCCATATATAATATGTATACATGTATGCATCCATATATAATATGTATACATGTATGCATCCATATATAATATGTATACATGTATGCATCCATATATAATATGTATACATGTATGCATGCATATATAATATGTATACATGTATGCATGCATATATAATATGTATACATGTATGCATGCATATATAATATGTATACATGTATGCATGCATATATAATATGTATACATGTATGCATGCATATATAATATGTATACATGTATGCATGCATATATAATATGTATACATGTATG
>JAVLVB010000979.1:2052115-2077065 GCA_032876305.1 Orestias chungarensis
TATAATATGTATACATGTATGCATGCATATATAATATGTATACATGTATGCATGCATATATAATATGTATACATGTATGCATGCATATATAATATGTATACATGTATGCATGCATATATAATATGTATACATGTATGCATGCATATATAATATGTATACATGTATGCATGCATATATAATATGTATACATGTATGCATGTATAAATATATGTATACATGTATGCATGTATAAATATATGTATACATGTATGCATGTATAAATATATGTATACATGTATGCATGTATAAATATATGTATGCATGTATAAATATATGTATACATGTATGCATGTAAAAATATATGTATACATGTATGCATGTAAAAATATATGTATACATGTATGCATGTAAAAATATATGTATACATGTAAAAATATATGTATACATGTAAAAATATATGTATACATGTAAAAATATATGTATACATGTAAAAATATATGTATACATGTAAAAATATATGTATACATGTAAAAATATATGTATACATGTAAAAATATATGTATACATGTAAAAATATATGTATGCATGTAAAAATATATGTATACATGTATGCATGTAAAAATATATGTATGTATGCATGTATAAATATATGTATGTATGCATGTATAAATATATGTATGTATGCATGTATAAATATATGTATGTATGCATGTATAAATATATGTATACATGTATGCATGTATAATATGTATAACATGTATCCATATATAATATGTATACATGTATGCATGCATATATAATATGTATACATGTATGCATGCATATATATGTATACATGTATGCATGCATATATATGTATACATGTATGCATGCATATATAATATGTATACATGTATGTATGTATGTATATTTATTTATATGTATATAACTCCTTTATTTGGTCTAAAATTCTTAATTAGGCTATATTAGGAAGTAGTTTGATTGTCTTAATGCTAGGTATTCTGTCAATCTTCTAGTGTGTAATTTTTCTTTAGTTCATCTCACTTTCTGTGTGAACCTACAACAGAGAATGGGTGTATAGTGAGGGAATCATTTGTTTTGTCAATTTTCTGCCCTTGGGGCAGGTTGTCTGCATTGCAAATAGATATAAAATTTGCATTTTAGTTGCTAATTTAGCCTTTTAGCTGAGCAGAAATGGCATGATTACGCCAGCGCTTTGTTTTGTCTGAATTACTCATTAGGCTTCAGTACCTTCAGCCTCGTATTTCATACAAACACAGCCAAGACAAATGAGTTCACTTTCTCCTCTGCGGAAAGGTCAGTGCTTATTTTAAGACACTTCCGCAAAAAAAACATTCACAGTTTGTCACCTCAGAGAACTTTCTCTCAGCTTTCTTTCAGGCGATTGAACTGTAAATCGACCCTGCAAGTTTGGTCTGTGAGACTTTAAGGCAATTGTTGTAATTCAAATGAGGCGTGCCGGCAGAGACCTAAACTGTTTCTTGAAAGAGAGACTGGGACTTTCTTAGAATGTGTCTGTCTGCTTGGTCTTAGCGGGAGGTCGTTGGCATCGCCCTGGTGGCAAGTTCTTATTGTGGAGTAAATGTTAACCTTTACCCCTTTGAAATCACATGAGTTTTAACAAGATAAAATGGATCATACAAGCCATTTGCGAGCACATCAAGGGAATGGTCATATTACCCACAGAGGAAAGTGGATGATGACCGTCTTTTTTTTCTAAATCTCATTATAAAACTGCATTTGTTAAACCGTGGTTCAAGACCCACTCATACCATTAGGCTATAGGGTTAATTTCCGAGCCGTTTGGAATTGATTTCCGTGAAGAAAGATTGTCCTATATTTGTTCAGGTATTGATTTATTGGAAATCTCTATCTTATTTGCTTCCTTAAATAACCTTGTTATAACCCTAATAATATTTGAAAAGCCTTGATAAATATAGCTTAACACTGGGACCTTAATTTTTATTAGTATTGATCATTTCTGGAGTTCTGCTGTGATATGAAATGCTGACTTGTTTTTCAGTCCTGAAAGGCATTTCAGCATTGCTTTCTAGTTCTGTATTAACACTGTTATTCATGCGAACGTTTGAGGCTTCCGCATCCACCAGGACAACCATACCAGCATTCCTTGCATCACTTCCAATCCCATCCACCTGGCTGTGAAGCCAAGCAAATCTCAACAATGTCTTATGGCGGTGAACACATAACACCTCTGAGATTTTTTCTAATCAGCATAAAAAGTGGTGCTTGGCGGCAGAAATGAGGGATTTGGAAGTTATGAGTGGCAGTATGTCCCCTGGGGCCCAGTGGAACTTGGCAGGGCAGTGGTCTAAACAATATTGCTGTGATGCACTAAAACACTACAGTGACTGAAGGGGTGGTTAGGAGATAATCGTAATATGCCAGATTTCAACTCATTAGCCTGTCTTATTAACCCAATAGATCAGTGATTTGTTCTTTGACAATGAGCTCCGACTTTTTTTAAAGACAAGTATAATTTTAAATTGGTAGTATGGTTAGTATAATTGGACTTCAATAATCTAATGGATTGAGTTCCTAATGTGGACTGACAAACAAGAGCCAGTGCCTGTAAATAAACAACAACAAAAAATAAACTTTTTGGCATGGGCCGTGTTGGCAAGTTTTTCATTGGCTTAACTCTGTTGCTCAGCCCTCAAATGGATTTTCCTTACAGATATGGCAAATTAGAAAAGAAATATGCTTTCCCAGACTACAGAAATCGTTGCCAAAGAGCATTGTTACAAGCAGGATAAATTTGACCAAAGTTTTCTTTCCGCCCCCTTTTTTTTTGTTGGGAATTGAAACAACTTTCACTTTGTGAATCTCAAACATCTATGAAACAGATTCTACCTTTTTTAGTCATGCACATCATTTCAATTACCCATTTAATTATTTTACATCCTTTATTTTAGAGTGATTGTTGTGTTTAGCATCAGCTTTGCATCTCCATGTGAATTCAGTACAGAATTAATGCGAGATTTCCAAAATGGTAAAAACCTTTCAATTTAACTCCATATTGCCATAAAAAGTTGAAAGCTTAAAGGAGACAGAGTACAAAGCTGTGATATATTCTGCCTTTTTGCTGATGATAACTTTTAGTTTGCTTCACCAATTTAATGAAACCATGCTTAGGTGTATGGAGATTAGATTCAGATGGTCGTCCACCTTCTTTTACCTTCTTTGCTTTCTCTGATTTGATTTTTACAAAATTTTAGTTCTACTGAAATAAGTTAGCTTTACGTCCCCTTCTCTATGTAGTAACTTCCACATTGGAGAGTATCATGCTTTAGTTCTTATGATGGTTAAAATAATATTTCTAATTTTTAAGTTTATTAACAACAAATTGTTACTTTGTGAGGTTCTTTGATTTATTGTGTTAAGAGAAATCTGTCTTCTTTGAGAATCCACTTTTCAAGAAGCCCAGCCTAGAAGAAGAAGTGCACTTGATCAGCTGGAGGCCTCAGTCTTACCAGACGCTGCCGTCTTGCCTCAGCCTTTCCTATCAAGCTCAGTGTCGTGTTGAGCAAGGCACTGATATATTTAGTTCTCCCCTGTCTTCTTGCCTCTTTGTCTCTGGCATTCCCCTCACTCATCGCTCTTCCTCTCATCTTCCTCCGCTCACACCAGTCTCTGCTTATCTCCCTTCCTCTGTGCTCACATTTCTGTCTTTCCAACACATCTCCCACTGTGTTTTTCTTTCGCTCTATGTCTGTTCTTATCCTCCTCCAGGCTCGCCTCATCCCCAGAGCTCTACCTTGTCCTGGATTCTGTTCCTGCAACGATACTGACAAGCTCTTTAGACACAGTTTTGGCTCTTTGTCTCTCCGTGGCCTTGCTGTCTCTTGCTACATATAGACATGGCAGTAACTAAAGTAAGCTATGAGGGACACAAAGAACGTTGTCGGCCCCTGGAATATGGCCACATTCCCAGTTTACATTAGCTGCACCTTGATTTAATGTGCTCCCTGCCACCTGTGCCGAGTCTAAGAACAATCCCTTTAATTTGACCTAATGAAAACAAGGTGGGAGTTTGTTTAAACTGTCCTTATGTCGGCCTCGTGACTCTCACAGATGTTACTTGTCCTTCCAGACCGACCAGTAGGCCTGGCCCTTCCTTTTGGGATGACTCCAAGAATAGCTAGGCTCCTCACATGCTGTTCTGATAATGTTGGAGGAAAGAGGGGAATTCTACTTGGACTGAAATGCTGAACGTCTTAGCCTTGAGCTCTGTTCTTTCAGGAGATCTTAAGATGATTACTGCTGGACTAAAGCTATTATAGAGAAAAGGCTTTGTTAAAATTTACACCTCAGCTTCACTGATAAGATTAAATTATTCGTGGTGCCAGACTGGCTTACTTTAATTTACTTAGAAATGCAAATGATAATGAGGAAAAAAGATTAATTTCATTTTTTTTTTCTTTGATGCTTTTAGAATAAGGAAGTATGCTAAAGTAGGAGCAGAAATAATGCCTAAGCTTATAAGTAAAATTCTAAAGCACTTGATTAAACTCTTAAAAATTTGATCCATGGTTAAGTTGCTTATTTTGAAGTACCTTGCTCGATTTGAAGTGGTGCTGCCTGTGTCAGGCACTCAGTTGGCCACTAGCGGAAAATAAAAAATTCCTTTTGGCTAAACATGCAAAAGCAGATTGTATCCTCGTATCTCCCTTCCTTTTTGTTACGCCCCAGTGACTCTTTGTAAAGGCATTGTTGTCTTCTGTCATCCTCTATCATTTTCTTGTTTTTCTTCTGGTTTTACCATCACATCATATTTTAACTTTTTTTTTCTAGATTATGCACCTCGTGTTACTTAAAGGTATAGGAGAGGATCTTTTCAATAGAAAAATTTCAATGGAAAATCCCATAGTATTTCTGGTTTTACCATCACATCATATTTTAACTTTTTTTTTCTAGATTATGCACCTCGTGTTACTTAAAGGTATAGGAGAGGATCTTTTCAATAGAAAAATTTCAATGGAAAATCCCATAGAAAATGACAGCCAATCAAAAACGACCGGTGGTGAAAAATAAATGGCTGTCAATGCGTAAATAAAATTTACGTGATGTATATCACTAATGTCCCCACCCACCCGACCCGTACAACGCGCGCTCATGTTTGAATTTGCGCATTAGCAGATTGTTGTTTAGGAAGTAAAACGGGACGGACAAGACGCATAATTCACCATTGAAGAGAGGTTCTCCCCGTATGGCAGCGAAAATGCAAGCTCGCAAAAAAGACATGCACGCTCCCGATATCAAGGGGCGTTACTGGAGATGAGGTGGCGCATGTCCAGTGTTGCGAAAATGAGGATGAGCTGAAGATCCTCTCCTATATTTCTGCTTTATTTTTCTTCATTGTGTGTGCCAGTTTGAGAAATGCTATTCACGGGATTACAGTAATGTTTATACGCATAACTAGTTTTAAGCATTTTTTTCACGTTAAAACCAAAGAAATCGATCAATTGTATTTGGATTTTATAGACCCAAAAAAAGACAGCTTTGCTCATCTTGTGCCTGGGATTTTTGCTTCTGCTTCTTTGCAAAACAAGGCAAAAAGGTTTCATTTTGGTTTCTCTATTTATACCTCACTTCATTTGCTCCTTAGTGTTTTTGCAGACTTTCTGCAGCATCTCCAGAGCTAACATGGCCCTATTGGCTCTTTCTCTCATTAAGGCTACATAGGAAACTTCTGATGAGATTGTCATTAGTAGTTTCTTTGTTTCAAAAATATAATCTTAGTCACTTGTAACCACATGTGCAAGAAAACTTTGGTCTTTCTTCCCATCTGCACATGCATAGTAAACTGGCAATGCATGAAAAGCTGTGTTTTCATGTGTTCATTGAAAACACAAGACGAGACAGGAAATCTGTACAACTCACACACTTGTATTATAGTTTGCACTGTCCGGTCCTTGGAATAAAGCAGGACTCTTGAGCTAAAAGCGGCATGGCTTTTTTTGAATCAGGTTCACAATAGTACGTCAAGAGATAATTGGACTGGCATTACTCAGACGTGGCTATGCCAAAGAATATGAATGAACTGTCCTGTCCCACTGAGTTCCTGGACATGATGCCGCCTTTGTAAAATGTTGACGTTTCCACAGATTTTCCTAATCATTGTAATGACTTATTGCTTCAGACATACTTTTTTTTCTATCACAATTAACTGGTATTTTTTGTGAAATATTTTTTCTGCTTCTGCGTGGAGGAACTGTGCTCCCCCAGCTTATCTGCTGTCTTTCGACCCAACGAGGGGACATAAATTGGCCAAATGCCATTTGACACAAACCACACGCCCGTCTTAAAGCATTTAGAGCGCGGAGAGGGCCATGCCGTCATAACCAATGATATAGTTACAGATATTACTCAACAGCATATATCCAGAAACAGCATGGCTTCTAATGGACAGAGATGAATAGGGCTGCTGTCCAAGTCTGTTGTGAGTCCGTCCTGTTCTACTCTGTGTCTATGTGCGAGGACATTTTTTTGCCTTTAATGCTTTTATTAGAACATAACCGGACATCATTTTTGTGTAAGAAGGCTCTGGATAATGTAAATATGGAAGTATAGAGTATCTCTGATAGCTGGATGTCTTCTGCAGTGTACATAATAACACCAGACAAAGAATTGCACCTAACATAGTTAGCTGTAATGGTTTTAGGCACAACCTCCTTGATCCTTTAGCTAGTTTCTTTTTACCATGTAAGATCAAAGATTGGTCCTATATTACATTCCCCCTGTCATCTTGTTACATGCTCCTAACATGAATTTTGAGGCAATGTGAAAGTGTTGGTCAACAGGGCTCAATTAAAACTTAATTTGATCTCTTGATTTGTTGTAAAGATTAACTGGTTGGTGGGGATTTACTGACATCCTCATATGTTGTAGAAGTGTCTTTTTAGAGCATTGATAGATTACATTTTTAGAAAAAATTAAACTATTAAAACAGGTAAAAATACATGTTTTAATATTTGTCTGCTTTTCGTGGAGGTTTTCAATTGACAAATCAAAACATTAAGTTCCTTCTAAATCAGTGTTTTGGAGAAAGAAAACAAGTATAGATTTTGAAAAATCTCCTTGATGAATCCTCTCCCTCCCATTGCCACACTGACCAGAACCATCCTCAGATCATGTGGTAGTCAATTCGGAGTAGCATGTATATTTTTACAGCAATAGACACGGGATGGCAAGTTTTAACAAAGCAGCGGCCCAAGTGTCAGGGGTCCGATAAGTTCCTAGATACATGTAGTTAGGTAGGGAAGTAAACAAGGATTTTCTGTGCGGGATTGCAGTGTTTGGTAATAAGCTGTTTCAGGCTGAGTGGGCTGCATTCCTGTACGGTGAGCTCAGGGGTCCAATATAAGCAGCACTACGGAGGAAGGCATATGCTTTGTTTTAACAGTTAGAGCTGTTAACACAACTTTGTCTTAGTCCATGCGTTATACAATGGACTTTAGTCTGGGTTCTGTTTCACAAACCCACTCCATGGGGTTCTGTCATTTCACATTCATCATGCATAGCCTTATTTTATCACAGCTGTGTCCTACTTCAACAAGTCTGCTGACTGGAACTCTCGGTAGCTGTGGTTTCGCGTTATCGGCACCTGCGCAGCCAGGCAGGATGCCTAAAACCACAACTTTCTACACCTAAAGAGAAAACTGGTTACACAACTGTGACCTTTGTAATTAAAGGATAGGGATCATTAGTTATAATCATCAATTTCTGTGTGTAGTTTCCCTCAGGTCTGCTGCTATCACTGTCAAGTGACCAAACATACATATGGACAACCCTCGGATCAATTCTCCTCCTGAAACAAAAATGTAAACAAGATAATAAAAATGACTGCTTGCTGATAAATTGTGCATCCCTTGTTTTGATTATTATTTTTAGGTCCCTACCAATTCTTTTATGATGGTTATATTGAGTTGATCTTCATTAAAATTAAAGATGTCCCGATACAACATTTTCACTTCAGGTACAATGCTGATATTGTATTGACCTTATGCTATATCGCCATAAATCATACATACTCTTTGCTTTCGTAGTATGAAATTTTGTTTATCCTTTATATATCATCATATGTTGATATCAAGTCTCCAACACAAGCAGTCTTTTCCAGTGTTTGATCCAAACTGCCATTCCAGAACGTGTCTTTTATTTTATCCATTTGTTGAATTTTCTTTCTTTGAATAAAGTTTGCTTATGTAAACCATTGATTAATAATAAATGTTTTTCATAACTATTGTTGTTTACTATTGTTTTCTCAGTAATATCACTTAAACAAGCCCATTCTAACATTCCACACTCCTAAACTAATACAAGTCTGTATGATTGATTCTGATATCATGTCAGGTCATATCTATTTAAAAAAATACTAAAGACAGAAGTATTAATGTTGTTTCGGGACTCCTAGTTTAAGTATTTAAACTCCACATACCTAAATTAGGAGGCTAAAATAAATGGTAACCGAGGCTTCCATAGAGGAAAAAAAATGTTTTTCTACTTCTGATGTCCTAAGCTTTATAATCCTTATTGGTAAATGGCTAGCATTTTGTTGATTTGTCGCATTGCAGCCTCTTATCATTCATCTGCTCCTGTTCAGTTAAAGCTTTATCAAACATCTTAAAAGCATCATAGTAACGCTTCAGGCAGTAACATAATCCACTCTAGGGTCTTCCTGTACCCAATTTGTAATTTAAGGCAGATTTCTATTTTGTTATTTAAACGAGGAACCTTTGCCATGACCTACATATTGCCCACTTCTCTAACCTCACTCTATACTCACACATACACTCCCACAGACATTGGGAGACACATGATTTGTCATAGAAAGAAAGAGCCAGTCGCGTAACACAGTCCAGAGATTAAGAGTAAACCACTAATCTCAGTGTGCTTGTGTGTCTGTGTGCTGCTATTTAAAATGAGGGTTGGTTTTAGCTGTTTCCTGGATCATCAGTGGTTCCGTCTGTCATAGCAACTGGAATCCTGGTCTTTGTTTTGTGTGGGTTTTCAACCCAGAATGTAGAAATCTCGAGAGGGAAATCTCCTTCTCTGCTCACGCCTCAAATCTGGTTTAGGAAATCTGGTGTTTAAGTTAGCTGTCTGCGTTGCTTTACACCTAAAAAGAAATGAAGCAATAGTGGGAAAACCCCCCAAAACAAAACACATTCAAGCTTTCCAGCGAAACATAAGAAATAAGAAGGTGATTGTGCAGGGATTATTGGGATAGATGCGAAGGAGGAGACAAATACAGTCTGTCTGCTCTTCATGTGTTATTTTAATGACAAGGGCTGGATGCCTGGGAGACAGCCTGGGGCGCTCAACTCAGTCTTCAGCAGCCAAATTAGACACAATGCTCATAAAGCATTCAGGGCACAAGGATGGTGGCGTTCACCATGCAGCTCGAATTGCTCAGATTCAAAACAGCTGAGTCTGTGGCCACGACGATAAGCTGAGGCACAACAGATAACCTAAGGAGCACAAATATGCATGGATTGTGTACATTTGAAGAGTTGTGGAATTCCACATTGATAGAACCTCTTTAACGCTATGCAGAGGAGTTTTGCCAGCACTGGAATAATACAAAAATAGACTTGATGGAAAGTGGGTAAGGAAAATAGGGTCTTAGGAGTCATAGAAGGTACAGTACCTATAACGTTACATAAAAGGTGCTCTAATGACCTCAATGGTCAGCAACATAGATTAATTTACAGCTGTTTTTATTTCTTAGCTTTTTTACAGTATTATATTGTTTAACGTGTTTTTTTCGGTCTCCGTTAATTCTCAGAAGGTTGATTGTTAATTTGAAAATGTCTGTGATGTCTACAAAAATGTTTCATACAAAAAAACTACACCTTCATTTAGCTTTTGTTCTTCCCACCTACCTCTACTTAGTGGCCCTTTTTTGTGCTAACATCACTGGGAGGATGAACTCCATCTCATAATCAGTATTTAGACATGCTCAGATATAAACATGCTTTGAATAGACAAGACTCTGCAATCTGCTGTGGACAATTATGCTACCAAGTACAGGTGCATTTATTCCCCACACACATACATAGAAATGCAGCCCTATGTTTGTGTAGTGCTGTCTGTCTGAATATGTTGAAAAGTAACCACATTTCCTATGGAAATACTTGTGTGTGACTTTATAGTTGCAGGGAATGAGGAGAGGAATGATTTGTGTGATGTAGTGCCCACAGTCTGTCTCCACTCTTAGAATGGCAGCTGTCACACATCTGTTACCCACACTGCACTCTGGTTTTCAGGGAAGCGGTTCTCTTCATATTAAATGCTTTTTCTTCATATTAAATGCTTTTTCAACCCAATGTGTTTGAAGGAAGTCTTGCAGTTTCCATCCTTACACAATTTGAGAACTCTTGATACAATCCTAACAAATTGAAGATTGGCTATAAAAATGTGCAATTATTTTGCTTTATCACTGCATAGCTCATGACACTGTCTTTAAGTAAAAATTGGAAAAATCACTATATACAATCTTGGGATTCCATTAGTCAAGCTTGTAAAGTGGTTGCTGTAAAATTTTTATTCTTGTCCAATGTACTTGAACAGAATGAATGTGGAGCAAATCAAGGACAATGGTTTAGCCCTTTCTTGCTCCCTTACATTGATAAATGAAATTAGGCAGTGGTTAACAAGGTTCTATCTATCAATCTTTGCCGAGGAGCAGAACATCTGCCCAATGTCACAGATGCTCGACTCTTAGTACAATACACAAGAACAAGTAAATATGCACCTTGGCATTTTTCATTTGTATTAAACGTCCTTTAGTTTGTTATCCCTAAATGAAAGGTAAACCAACTGCCTTCAGAGCTTAGTTTTCAGAGTAAATCTGGATGTAATTTAACTAATTTAATTAATGAATTAATCATAGAAGCATCCATGAGGCCTTTGTTAATTTTGGTCCATAGCTTAGATGAGTGAATCTGTCATTCTCTCCAGAACTTTAAAATTTTTTTGAAAATTTAGATGTAATACTCATTGGTTGCAGTTTGCCACATGTCTTGTAGGGACTACACAAACGTGAAAAAATGTGCTTTTCTTTAAATAAAAGCTTAATCAAAATTCGTTGCTACATGCAACATGCTATGAATGGGCTGGTGAAATGTGGTGTGGCATTATCATGCTCTAGGGCAGTGTTTTTCAACCTTTTTTGAGCGAAGGTGCATTGTTTTCATTGAAAGAATCACAAGGCACACCACCAACCAAAAATGTAAACAACTGATACTCTATAGTCGCATATATTAAATATGTAATATATTAAATATAAGTAATTCTTATTAAAGTGTCTTGAATATGAATCAAATAAACACAAAAATGTATTTTTATCTCTTTATCTCTTATTTTAACGTATGCTATGTACCTATTGCCATCTAGTGATAAGGAAATTACAGGATTACGCCGCTATTCACTACTACAACACAGACACTCGAAAATGGCATATTATTTGCAGATCATTTCAAAAAATCTTTTTAGACCAATTAGGTGAAATTGGATAATTTCCACGGCACACCTGACGATCACCCACGGCACACTAGTGTGCCCTGGCACAGTGGTTGAAAAACACTGCTCTAGGGGTTGGGGGAAGAGGTTCGGATTTGATGGAATGACTTAAACAAATTATGCTTTAGGTGTATGTATATGGGAGGTCTATTTGGAGTTGCCAATTGTAAATTCATGTATACCGAAACACCCTAAGGGTATAAATACTTTTGAAAGCCATTACCTCTTACTCATTAAGATTGTCAGAAATTCTAAATCAATGCATTGGTTTGGTTTTAAAATGTAAACCAGATAGAGTGCACACACTTGCTTTCTACAAATGTAATAGAAGCTTTTAGTTCTCCCCACAACATGTCAATTGGTTTGTTTCTTTAGCGAAGGCAGGAAGGAAACAATATGACACACCACAGTTCTGCTTTATTGGTATTCAGTTTCTGAATTGAAAGCTGTCAAGTCCTATTGGATGAATTAAATGCAACACATTGGCATTGGTGTTTTGGCATCTAGAGTGCTTGCAAATTTTTTTCATTGTTCCTTTTCAGCATCACTGGCTTTTCGAGTTTCGAGTGACATAAAAATAATTACTGGTATTACTGAACATGGCTTTATTAACCTTGGGTAACTGTAGAAATCAAGTCTTTAAATTCTACTGCCAACCAGCTGGAAAAATGGGCCCTTTATGAACAAATGTCCTTTCATGCTGACAGATGGGATGGGATATTTTTGGTAATATTCCAGTAATCCTCGAGAGAGGAGCGATTAGTTAGTTCCAGCGAGATCCGACTTTTTGATAAAACACAGGCACTTTGCAAACCAGATAGGTTTAGGTGGTTAGTCCTACCCCCATTCTTTTCATTTTACCCGCATAGATACCCTCGGACTGGGACATGTGCAAAACTGGAGGGGCAACCAGCCTGTAAATGAATAACCAACACCTTACTCACCTGCAGAATTTATGGTGAAAAAAATACAACCCTTTTCTTTTTCTTCACAGCTCTATCATACCAGAAAACCCTATTTTTGACATCTCAGCTAGATAGTTTTGTCTTAATTTTTATTGTACATTGATAGCATATCCAGGGATCACTGCCCACTTCTTTTCCTATCTACCCCTTGGTGGGTTTGGGGGGGATGGTAATCCATTCTTTCCATATGTTAGATTGCAATGGCAGGATTAAACAGACCCTGCAAGAGGATTAAGGCTTCAGGGATTGGGTCCCCTTCTATCTCACCACCTCTCAAACCAGCCCACCCCCTCCACCTAGTTCTTGCAGTCTCCTTGTGATTTTAGCTCTTCTCCCACCCTACTCGTATCTCCCTTTCCTCCCCTGGGCAACTATCCAATCTCTGGAGTGTTTTTACTGTTGAATATGGTGTTAGAGGGCAGATTATCATAGATGTAATTTTGTCTTTAACTCAAAATGGTGATGGATATTTCTCCTATTAGCGTATAATATAGTTTTTATTTTGGGGATTTGGTGTTGATATTTTATAGATGTGACCTGGATGCTATATTGAAAGGCCTCATTTAGAAATTATTGTGCTGATTCTCTAGATTCCTCATCACCCCCTTTTTCTCACTTGTTACCTTCTTCTCCTTCTCCTTCTTTTGTTGAGGGCTGTAATTGATATGCCAACGGCAATAAATCAGCATGGCTTTACGTTGAGAGCGTTATCTGAACGGACAGGTTCAGCCTCTTTGGAGAGAAGGCTGAGAGTGCAAGTTAGCCAGCTCAGCTCCACTAACAGCTTACCTCTTCCTCAGGCTCTGGTTTTTTAACAACATGCAACCGTATTGCCTGTCTTAAAAATTGGCTGGGGGGGCATCCTCCCCCCTTTTACTCTTAATTTCCAGTTTCCAATTGTTGTGTGATAGGATGTGCTGATATTAAATCCAATCATCTCACCCCTTTACAGCCTAGTGTCTCTAATGCTTTCTCCTTAATTGATATAGGCTTGGGCTCCCCCAATTCATTGAATCCTCATTCCTGAGGTAGGAGACAGGCTCATGCCCAAATGATTGACATGTTTTCCCCTGATGGAGCCAAATATGATTTGCTGCCGTCCCCCAGCATTTCTTTTAAGCTCTAGGGGAAAGTGAAATTGAAGAGGGTTATTGGGGATAAGTGTGGGAGGACAAAATAGGAGAATTTTGAGCGAGAGTAATGTGGAGTCAAAACTGCTATTTGCAGTTTAACAGAATTCCTGCACAGTCACAAAAAGATGGGATTTTTCCAAATCATAATTGAAACACTGTAATCTCAGGTGTGCATGGAGTAATAATTGTATTTCCAAGCTGTAGTTAATGTGTAAGTCTGAGGGTGAATGTGCATTAGTAAGGGCATTATCAGTATGTTTATTTTTTCCATCAACCCCTCTAATTCTTAAAATATGTTTCATTATGCTTTATTGCCCAATATATGAGGAGCAGCCACAGACTCCAGATGCAATTTGTCATTTGATTCAAACTCTCTTACATCAAGCTTTGCCTGGCCTAACTGATGAGAAATTACAGGAGAGACATTTTTTTCCCCCCCACAGGTCCGCTCTCATTCTTTATCAGGCATCTTCTGGGGTTCTCTCTCTGCCTCATTGTGTCTATGCCCCTCTTGAGGGGAGGCAACCGGCCTCCCCATGCGTTGCCACGCTTTAAATTGACATCTGCTCTCATCGCGCAGCGCGACTGTACTGTTGAGCAAGAAATTTCTTTTTTTATTGGCCAGCTCGTCACTTTATTGCATCTGCCTGTGCCAAAGAGCCCATGGTCTGCGTCAAGTCGTTTTAATCTCACAGAGTGGAGAGTAGGGGTATGTCTGATAATTGCAGCACGGGCCTTTCTGTCTGTATTTTTCATGCTGAAGTGCCTCATTCTAAAGGTCTCCCCTGATGTTTACTTCAAGCAAAAGTAGAGTCGACAAAAATTTTGTTGATGTCCATTTTAACCACTTTTACAGAGCGTGCTTCCAGCCTACTAACATTTCTTTTTTGTTTTCTAGTTTTTCTCTTTGACATTTTCCTGAACCTTGTGAGAGATGATTTACTGTTTCATTAAACCAACGTGTCTCTATTCTCTTCCACTCATTCATTTACAGTTTGTAGTAGTGATTAATGTGAAGCATCATTAGTAACATAAGTTATTCTCGGGAGTACTTCTTTAAAGTTGACACAAAGTAATTTTTTTCTTCTTTTAAGAAAGAAATCAAGTTGTAGGTCTATTTCAAAACCGATTGGTGTCTTTTACCAGACCTGAAAAACAGACCAAAGGCTCTAGTGTGTTTAATGACTAGAGAGTTTAGTTCTTAACAGCTCGTAAGAACCATAGGAAGTGGACAGTATAGGGCAGATCACATAAGACATAAGAGACATGAGTATGTGCATTACTTATGCACTTACCTTTTCGGGTTATACTCCACTTTCCAGGTAAAGTGGATTTAGGTGATGGATGGACATGTATTTTATTAACATGATCGGGTCTTTCAGCCATCCATGTAACATTTACATACCCAAAAGAAATGCACACAGTTGCTCTTTAAAAAATATCTGCAATGAGCTTCAACAATATCCGTTTTGCATGTGAGCTTTTTTTTCTTTTATTTGTTGAGTAGACCAGGACAACAATGGAGGTGACAAACAGCCAGCGAATTTACAGTGTTGTAAGTTTTCAGACTGACAATAGGAACATTGGCAGATTTATTATAAGCAATTAAAATGTATACAGCAACACCATGTGTATTTGATCACTACCATAAGACACTGAAAAACTTGATAAAATATCTGTGGCAGCATTAAATGGTAACATGATTCAATCCTTTTTCTATTTTATGAACCTAATGTGTTGACCTGGATTCTCTCAGCCAAGGCAACCGTATCGTATTATTCCATATTGCTGTTTTGGCTACCATACAACTCTGACGCCCATTACTAGCTCACTGGAGCTACACGTGTAATTATAATATGTAAAAACATCTTAATGTTCTGATTTTGTTACAGTACAAACATCCAAAGTAAAACAAATTAAGCAGGCTGAGCCGTAAATTGCTCTATGTCAATGCTGTAGTCCCCAGTAGCAGTTTTTCCTAAAACAAATCTCCAAAAGTACCACTTTAACACTGAAAGTTATGAAATAGTAGTAAGTTCAATGTTGTGAGTCCATTACTCACTGCTGTACTCAAATTCTGTATATACAGCTTTTTAATAATCGACTCGTAGCTCCAGTGCATTTTCCCCAAAGTATACTGCAGACACAATTGCCTTCCAGACTTGATTTGAAATTATTTTTATTGTTCCAAGAAAAAGGTAACTTGGCTTTTTTCTCATTTAAGCTGTTCAATTGTCAGACTTTCTAGTCCTTGCTCCTTACTTGATGCATAATCAATAATAAAAATTTTTTAGACTAACATATTTTCTTTTATTTGCCTTTCAGGCCTCCAACCTTGTGCCTCTTTGGATGATGTTCCCGATGACTGCTCACGGCGCTGAAAGCAGGAAAGTGGATCAATAGGAGTTTTGTTTCTCCTTCCCTCAATCTCTCCTTTCTCATTCCCTGATAGCAGAGCCAAAGAAAATCCTGTCTTGGATCTAAGCAGCAGAGATTGTTATCCTTCTCCTCCTTCCTTTCTCCTCCCCCACCCCCCAAAGCCTTGCCTCTAGGCACTTTAGATATGTGTCCTCTTTCTGAGACATTAGCCGTCCCAGGCCGGGGGAACCTGCTTGTCCTGTTGGGGGTTTTACTCTTCATAGTCTCATCACTCTCTGGAGGTCAACCCCCGCCATTCCAACGGTTTGCCTCTCCTGACAGTTTGCTTAAACATCTGGCTATCCACAACAAGACTGGAGAAGTGTATGTGGGAGCTGTCAACTGGATTTTCAAACTTTCCAACAACCTGACCAAACTCCGCAGCCACATGACTGGCCCTGTTGTGGACAATGCTATGTGCTACCCTCCACCCAGTGTCCAGTCCTGCCATCACAGCCTGGCCCAAACTCCCAACATGAATAAGCTACTTCTTATAGACTATGCACAGAATCGTCTCATCGCCTGTGGCAGCACCTCACAGGGTATCTGCCAGTTCTTGCGTCTTGATGATCTGTTTAAACTTGGCGAGCCTCACCACCGCAAGGAACACTACCTCTCCAGTGTGGCGGAGTCGGGGACTATGTCAGGGGTCATTATAAGCTCACCTCAAAGTCCCACCAGCAAGCTTTTTATTGGAACACCTATTGATGGAAAATCTGAGTACTTCCCTACTTTGTCCAGTCGCAAGCTCATGGAGAATGAAGAAAATGCAGATATGTTTAGCTTTGTGTATCAGGATGAGTTTGTTTCATCGCAGCTTAAGATCCCCTCAGACACTCTGTCCAAGTTTCCCGCTTTCGATATCTATTATGTGTATAGCTTCAGCAGTGAACAGTTTGTCTATTATCTAACAATGCAGCTAGATACCAAACTGACCTCACCTGATGCCAGTGGGGAACAGTTCTTCACCTCCAAAATTGTCCGCCTCTGCATGGACGACCCAAAGTTTTACTCCTACGTAGAGTTTCCCATTGGCTGCACCAAAGACGGGATAGAGTACCGTCTAGTCCAGGACGCCTTCCTCGCCCGCCCAGGCCGGCAGCTGGCAAACTCTTTGGGGATATCCGAGAATGAAGACATTCTCTTCACGGTTTTCTCTCAGGGTCAGAAAAACAGGGAAAATCCACCCAAAGAGTCTGCGTTGTGCCTGTTCACCCTGAGAAAGATCAAGGAGAAGATCAAAGAACGGATCCAGTCCTGTTACAGAGGGGAAGGAAAACTTTCTTTACCCTGGCTGCTTAACAAGGAGCTTGACTGCATCAACTCGGTAAGCTTATATTTTTGCTGACTAGAATTGGCTCAAGATCTTCTTCTGACAATGGCAATAAAGTTGTTTGAATTGATAAACACATTTAGTAAATTTAGACGTAAGTCCAAATTCCTATTCCTGACACAAAATCTGAATTCCCGTTGGTAATCACTAAGTCTTTTGCTGTCGTTATCCTGGTTTCTCCTTTTTTTGGTTGTTCTACTCTTTCTCCTCTGTACCCCAACAAACTCTTTAGAGTGTTGATTTACTCAGACAGGGGACATCATTAGCCCAATCCCCTGGTTTTGTGAAATCTCACTCAAGAGGAGCACACAGGCACATCCACTGTCGTGCACTCAATATGACTCTGCAGTGTAAGAATCTGACACCTGGTTCTTACGAGCTGATCCACAAACCATGGCCTTGCATTCATTACAGAAGATGGCGCTTAAACAAACACAAGCATTAAGTCATACTAGTGACCCTAAAACCCTGCAGAGGAGCAGCCTCGTAGCTAGAAAATTTGAAGGTTACTGGTTCAAATAAATGAAGCTGGCTCTCTTTGTTGGTCTTCAATAGCATAAAGCCACAATGTGTATTGATTAATGCTAATGTCTGGAAGTTCCAAGTTTAGTTTACTGTACCTCCTTTTTTTTAAAGTTTCTCTTAATGCCCTGTGCATGGTGGTGGTTAGGAGCTGTATTGCTGTTTCTGTGATGCACATTTAAACAAAGCTCAAGATTTAAAGATATCTATACTAGGCACTGAGGTAATGTCACAGTGCTACTCTTAACCATAACTTTAACTGAGATTTCTGAAAGATAGTCAAGGTTTTCACATTTAAAATGTTTTTGTAACACAGAGGTGGAAATTGCAAATAAAGCGCGGAAAATGTTTGATTAAAATATATCTATTGTATAGAAAATAGTTTACTAGCTTTTTAAATATATTGGTTCCTCTTGCTTCAGTTTGAACAGCTATGTGAAACAGAAAATAGCTGATATTAGTTTTCCACTTCTCCACTTCAAAGACTGTTGTTTACTTGTAATGATTATTTAAGGTGTGTTCACTTTTTGGTAAGAAGATTCTTATTGACCAGATAACAATCTGTGTCAGTAATGCAAAAATTCATCTGATTCCAAACCTAGGCTGATGTCCAAGAGTACACTGCTATGTAGTTTATTTCTGTAGTACCCAACACTTTCCTGCCAAAGTGTTGAGACAGACATAGGTCTTTCCACTACAATACGTATAGCCTTGTTGGGTTATCCCAAAAAGCAGCCAGTAAGCAAACTTCTCCAAGATTCCGTTAATGTTTTTACTGCTGTAACCTTCATGTTTGCTCCTTGCCACAGAAACACATTTACTCACTGCCACCCGTTTATTTCTCCAATCCCATTCGGCACAGCTTGCTACCATGGTTTCTGTGCTTTTTGGTTAGGGTTACATCCACCAATAATTTGTCACTCAAACAACTTCTTAAAACCTGACGTCTCTTTAAAAACTGTCATCAATGGCGGTGTAATGACTTCACAAAAGAGCTGACTGGCTGACCCCAAGACAGCAGCAAGACCTAAGAGGTCAGAGTCAGGTTAATGATGTCTGCTCCTATGTCGCTCAAAACTAACCTAATTTCAGCAGCCCAATGCTCACATAAAGTCCAGCTCCCAAAGAGCTTTAGTCTGAGTTAATTATTCAGAATGGCAGCAGGGATTGTAAAAAATAACTTTACAAACTCGCAGTAACACACAAAAAAATTCAATACAATGGAAAAATCAAGATTACCCTGGATGGATGGTATATGGCGTCAGTTATTATTGTTTACTATATTTATAATAAGAATTAGCACAGTTGGCATTAGTAACTGAAAACATCACCCTCAATGTCTGTTTCCTACTGAGTGTATGCTTTTACTCTAACTCTCACAAAGACTGCAAACATTTCTTTATCCAGTCCTGTTACACAACATCTGATAAAGCCTTTGGAAGGCAAATAAATTAAATGGCTGAATAGCAAAGTGAGCAGCACCCCCTTAACTCCCCACAGCTTTTTTGTGGAAGCCTGAATAAATGGCAGACAAGCCATTGTAGAAAATATTTCATTAAGGTTAGCTTCTTGCAGATAGTGTGTTATGTTTTTGTACATTTCCTCAATAATACTGAAAATAACTTCGTTTTTGCACTTAATCAATTTCTGCACGAAATAATTAAATTCTGTTATAGGGCGCTTCTAATCAGGAAAAAAGCTCAAGTTGTTTTAGTTTCTGATTTGACGATCTGCATGTTGAAGTCACCAGCATACTTATTGATGCATTTCTAATCAGTTTAGAAGTCTTTATATACACCTAGCTCTGGAAAGATGGTTAGGAAGGTTTTTAAATCATGGTTGAGGGCTTATGTATGCAATTAAACTCGGTAATTAGCGTGTGAATTTCTAAACTAACTGGCCATTGCCTAAAATGGTGTGCGAAAAGTTCCTGCTGAACAATCTGAGTACTTGAAATACAGTCTAGGCACTATGGGAAATGCTCCTTAAAGCTGAGGGTGTGGGGTGAATATTTTGAGGTTGACCCTGCCATGGCGCAGAGGGCCTTTGTGGGTGGTGGGCTGGACAGGCTTGGGCAGCTGGTAACCACACAGGCATGATTGATCACCATGAAGCTCCATCATCATCCTCCTGTAGGTTTCTGGACTATGGCCGTCACCAAGCTGGTGTTTTTTACTGCTACATTGGCGCTTCATCCGTTTTTGGTAAACACAAACCTTCAGACACATTAGAGGCAGGTATGTGATAAAACATATTTTCCTCAGCAACGCACGGATACTCACGGCCGAGTGTTTAGCACCTTCAGCTCTGCTACCAGGCTATATTTGTGTCCTGTTTGTGGGAAGTTATGTGTTGTTTGTCTCAGTGTGTATATGTCTTGTTTTGTCCCTGAGCTTTATTAGTGAACCAATGACCTTCTCTCCTGTTTGAGAGTAGATCAATACAAACCATTTCCACAAAAGGAGAATGAGAGGGTGGAGGAAAGTTGCTAAGTTAGGACTGACAGAGGGGAAGAGATGACTGAAAACATTGGAGCGATTCAGATGGAAAGCGAAGCAGAAGAGAAGGATCTGCGTAGAGGCGAGGGCATGAAAAGATTAACAGGAATGTTGCAGAAACTAAACAAGTGAGGCAGCCAGAACCAGAGTGAGAGAATGAGAGAAAGGTGCAAGATGTAGGCGGAGATACAAACGAAAGAACCAGAGGGAGTCCAAACCAGAGGAAGAGTCTGATGCCAAAGAAACCTTGCATAAGAGTTTAGAGGAATTTGGACGACGGCTTAGTACAAAAATACAAGTGAAAGAGAGATCTGAAGAATAAAAGCAACATACCTTAAGTTCAATATATCAGGATGGAATTTTTACTGGGGAAAGAGTGTTAAGAAGGTTAAACTGGGGGAAAAAACTAAGATAAACTTGACAATTAACAAATTGATTAATTAACTAGGAGAAAAAGCTTTGCGGTGGAGGGAAAGAGGAGACTGCAAACAGCCAAGAAGGCAGCAGCAAGCCTTTTACAGCCAGTGTGCTCAGGAAGGATGATTCACGGGCTGAGAGGCGAACATCGCCAGAAGAAGAGTGATGGCCTCAGAACTTTTTTCACTGCCGTTGCCAAGAACAGCTTGAGAAAAGGGTGGATGACCGAAAGAGGGATAGGAGAGGAGGGGAGCATGATTGAACAGTGAGTGGTGCACGAATAATATCGGTGTCCCTCACCTGGCCAGCGCTCTGTCCTCTTCAGCCATTTGTCTCTCCGTCATGTCAACCCCCAGAGTGTGCGTCAAAGCTCAGTTGACCGGGTGTGTGTGTTTGCCATGCAAATGAAGGCTCAGTGTGTGTCTGTGAAATATTCTGGCTTCAGAACCATAAAACCTCTTTGATCAAGGGTTTCTTTGTGGAAATGCGGTTTTATTCCTTAAATAGGGTAAAATTTGGTTAGCAGATAAAAAAAAATATTAATATAATAATTTTTCAAATATATTGTTATAAAATATATATATTTTGTTATAAAATCTTGTCTAGATATATTTATTTCATATCTGCATATTTATTCTTAGTGAATTTATATATTTCACATAAAATTACAAAAGAAGTCACGATGTCAAAATTCAGAGCTGCCAATCAGTTTTAGACCTTAATTGTAATATGTGTCAACATCATGCTGACAGTAAGGCATTGTGCAGCTGGTCCTTCCCTCACATTGCAGTTAATATATTCCCTGTTCTCATGGGAAGTGTAACTCTTTGCCATTTTTCTTCTTGTTCCAAAGGATTACTCAAAGTGTCAAAGTGTTTTCTCTTGATTCCAAGACGGATGGGAGAGTTTTGAACTTTGGCACAAGTCAGGGCATCAATCAGAGAATCAATCCTAGCAAACCAGTCGGCTTTAAGTAAATGTCTTTTAAGGCCACACGGAGCAGCTGTTGTGTGACCAGCAGAGTCAAAGGTGATGTTTGAAAACCTCAAATCAATAGTTAGTATGTCTCTTTTTATTCAAGGTAGGATTTTGTTGTATAATTGTTAGTTTAATGTTACCTACCATTTAAGAATGCGTCAATGCTATCGGTATATCAAATGTCAATTTAAATTTGGTTTAAGTAAAATTATCTGCAAAGCATGACAAAAACTGTAATTTGTGAAACCAGTATATTTAAAAATTATTACAAAAATATCACAATATTTAAATAGTTTTTTTTAAACTTTGGGTCCAGTGTGAGTCTGATGCAGCTTTTAGTTCTTTTACTGCAGTTTATTTTGAATAGGTAGGATATCTTCATACAATTTAAGGAAGTTGCATCACAAGCAAGCTTAAATATGACTTACGTCCACATATCCAATTGTTTTTCATTCTTGACAAATTATGTTCCAAAAAGTTATGAAAACATACCAAATTCTCAATCAATGAATGTTTCACATTTCCAAGTAATAACATTTCTGTGCAGTATAAGTAAATACTGTCAGTGCCCAAATGTCTTACTTGTTTTCATTTTTTTCATTTATGTCATTTAAATTTTCCATATTTAATCTTAGTCTGTTTCAAAGTTTTTTTCCTCTTCAGCTTTTCCTGTGACTGGACAGTAAAAACTGTGTTTAATAGCAGCATTTAATGATGTTACACAAAAGTGAAATAATTGAATGATCATGAAAGTCAAATAACATAAAACAATGCAAATGTTACCGTTACAGTTTTCTCCACCTTTGGTTACATAATTACTTTTATAAATATAAATTGGATTATTTTTGAGAAAATTATTTGAACTTTAGACCGTATGCCAAAGTCCTTGTTTGTTTCCACAAAAGACTGTAATACATTTCTAAAACATTATTTTAGCATTGACTGTTTACAATAAACACCAGAAAATATTGTGATAAATTAAGTCCATATTTTCCATTCCTAAGTGGCACCGTGCAAATAAAACCATGTCATCTGTGCAAATTTCAGTGTTTCAGGTAGATTAAACCAATTGTAGTTGACCTATAATTGTGTTATGAAGGGGAAAAAAGGATTTTTATTACTTGGATAAATATGGAGACAAGACCACAGTAATTTACTGAGACAATTTCTTAATAAAAACAAGAAAAATGGCTCCAAACACACTGTTATCTGTACCAGACTGAAAATTAAACTTCGCCTATAACATGGCAGTTGACTGTCTCAGTTGAGTAATTGGCTCTGACGTCAAACCGCATCAGGGTATTATTATTTAAAACAAGTTCCTCAACATCGGCTCACTGCCAGTTAATGTACAGCCTTATACACACATTGTTAAGGCCACAGCTTCAGCTAATTAAAGGCCTATGTAGGTTGATTTGCTTAGAAGAACCCAGTTGAAAGCATCTTATCACATGTTCAAATCTAGCCTCTGCTTACAGCAAAACAGAAGATGCAAATATCCAAAGACATCCTTGTCGGTGCAGCTTTCAAAAACTTTCTAAAAGGGTTTTCATACTTAGACATTTTTATGACGGCACAAAAAATTACAATATAAAAACTGCATTAATTTTTATTTTTTTTAAACAGCATTCTAAAAGAAGCAAAGACCATGCAGCCACTTTCAGTCACCCTAGGATGTTTGTATCACCGTTTGACTGTGAGACCATCATCTAACCTGATTAAATCCATCATTAAGGATATCGTGTAATGCGTGTAGCGCTCTTGTGGTCTTTTGTAAGACACAATCTTATTTCTGCGCACCTAATCTAAAAGGATATGGCAGCAAATGTGTTTAAGTAATTAAAGGTGATTAATTGAACCAGAGTTGATGAAGAGATAATTGACAGACTAAATGAGTTGAGCAGGGAGATGTCTGTATAGCACGGCATCCCTTAAAAGTTATTTCAAATGAATGAGCTTGAGTCATTTAACATCTTGCCGATGTTATAGCATTTTAACATAAAAGGATAAATTTTGTCTGTATGATTTTTTTTTTCTTCTTTTGCTTATGTCACATCGAATATATTTCTTATCCTGTAATTACAGAACAATAAAAAACATTTGGAAAAGACCCCATACAGACTGAGAGAGCTGTTAATTTTATTCTGACCTCTCTCCCTCTCTGAAGAGTGTTTAGCTCCACAAATTAGTAGCTATAGCACCACTCTAATGATACTAATTGTCAGTGTAATTATGTATTGATCGGTACTGTGTGTGGGTGGTGTGTTCCATGCATCATTATCAGATGTAATCAGGAAGTGTGCTGTAGTGATGTGCCTGCATTGCACGTGCTGGTGTTTCCTTTTTAGCAGTTTTATTTATGTACAATTTGCACTCTTATACAGTATACACTTCCTTTTATGTTTGTAATAATCTTACACTCAAATATTTTTGGCACAGTCCTTGTCACATTTAATCATTTGAACTTGTGTAACTCTCTGTTTCTGCCTCTTTCACCCTGCTGGTAACTAAGCTACTCTGTTAGAGGTTAACTACTTTGCTTTAGGGCACCATTTAGTCCTCATCTGGTATCTAATTGCTACTGAGCTGTTGCAAATATAAATTTTACCATAATTGCTTGGATTTGTATGCATTTAAAAAAATGATTGTATTTGTCTTTTGCACATTCTCATTGCAGTAGACACAGCAAAATATCCACTCCTCTTAAACCTTTTCACATTTTGTCAAATTACAACTCCACAAGAGAGAGAGAGAGGGATATAGACCACTCCTCAACATCTATTTGAAATGCACTCAACATTAAAATTATCCCATAAATATAAAATGAGTGCTGTAAAACCTTTTTGTAAATTATTGATCAGTGAAGATCACGTAACATCTCCTAGAAATTATGTGTGAAGATTCAACAATGGCATTTTCCTTTTTAATACTCTTTAAATTTAGAACTGGACACAGTCTATTCAGAATACTGAATTTAGTGGGGACAAAGTATGTTCTTTGCAATTCCCACTTCGCCTTGAAATTGACCTCTAAGGATGTTTCTCTACAGCCTCATTGGGGTTTGCGACTAAAGCTGTCAGTGATGTTGACCTTGTAAAGCTTCAGGCTTTCCAGGGTCTGTAGGCCTTCTTGTAAATAGTCC
>JAVLVB010000979.1:2077165-2091625 GCA_032876305.1 Orestias chungarensis
TATATATATATATATATATATATATATATATATATATATATATATATATATATATATATATATATATATATATATATATATATATATATATATATATATATATATATATATATATATATATAATCTCTCCCACACGTCAAATTGGTAGCACCCATATAGGCAATTTCATGCAGAAGCAACCAAAACTTTGATGCATGGTATGATCGTGGGTGCCTCTTAAAATACACTTCTGTTTCTGATGGTTAGATAAAGAAAGAGCATATGATGCACAAGTGGGTGCAGAAAGACACATGCAGATGAATTGCAATGGTTACAACGATCCTTCCCCTCTGTTTCTTATCAGTAAGCGCTTTGTGTTAGTTTTTATTTCCCTGTACAAGCAGATGTTTAAAGGAAGAAATGGTGCCCTTTAAATGGAATAGCCTGTCCAGATTATTTGCATGGCGTTGAATAAGTGTTTTGTGTTATTTTCACGTGTTTTACTCTCACGTTATTAGCTGTAATCCACAGCAACGTGTCCGATCAGCATCCTGTATATAAGCCTGTATTGTACTCTGCTGTTTTCACATGTTTAGCTGAGACGAGGTGTCATATTGAAAAATCCCAATAGAGTTTGGTTCTCCAACCCTGGTCCTCGAGAACCACTCTCCTGCAGGTTTTAGTTGCAATCCTCCTTCAGCACACCTGAAGCAAATAATTGGCTCATTACCAAGCTTTTTCCAAACTTGATAAGGGTGCATTTAAAACCTTTAGGACAGTGACTCTCGAGGACCTGGGTGATGTCTCCTCAAGCATATTTTTCTGACGCATAATTTCAGAGAAGTGGCAATAATAGAAGGATGATTATTCAGAATTTCCTTCAGCATACTTTAGCCAACCCACATATGCAATCAGTCATTGTTTGTGTACACACGTGTTTGGCACCGCAGCAGTGACGTATTCCAGTGTTTTTCAGTATAAAGTAGGGTAAAGGAGCTCCACCCATGAGGAAACAAACGCCCCACTGTCATCTAACACATGACTTTTTTTACCGAAAGCTTAGCTCGTGAAAGTGTGTACTCGCATTCCTTCAAACATTATATAAGCTCTGTTTGGATCACATTTTTCTGTATGATCTCTTAAATTGGCACGCAATTTATATTTTCTCGGCCATTTGTTTAATGTTATTCTTATTTATTCTCATTAAATGAACTGCTATTTGCAAGTGTTTATTTTGAATACTAAATTTCTTTGCTGTTTTGGACTTTGATGAGCAACACATTTTGAACCCAGCCGAACGAGCTGGTATCTGCTGAAGTTAAAGTACTGCAATGGACCGATTATTAGACTTGATGCTTGTTGATCACAATTTGTATTGATAAAACAGTCTTAACCTACATTTTTCACCCATGAAAAACTTACATCACCTTAGCACTTTGTCTGCCAACTAATTACTTTTTATGGCAAATTTCTAATAATCATAAAACTATATATAACAGTATACATTATGCAAAGAAGTGCCTGGACTGCAGTTTTTTAAAAACAATTAAGGTTGTCTCTTAGAGTAATAAGTTTGGTGACACAAATTGTATGCAGAATATTTGTTTTTATGGCAGTTGTAGAAGGCGATAAAGTCACTCTGGAATTATAGAAGCAACATTTCTGTAAAATCTTGTCGACTGCGAAATAATGGTTTTCTTTCTTTCAGTAGTTGGACAGACTACTGACTACAGATCCATAATCATGAATCCAATATCTACAGGACATTTCTAATAAGGAATCAAGTCAATAATCTTCACAAAACTCCTTCCACCACTTCAAAGTTGTTGCAGTAAATTGCCTAATACTAAGCAAGGTAAAAGGCTGATTATGCTCTGGTCAGCTTTTAGTCCTTGCTGATCTGTCTAAAGCTTCCAGGTTGCTACAAAAGGGGAAAACTTAAACTTTCATGTTCCACAGGGAGACCAATATTCAGGCTGTGGTGCATACATTATTACAATGTATGTTATTGATGTTGGCAGTGTTGACCCTTTGGTGGATATTGTGGAATCTGTACACACTGTTTTTTAGAAGCTACGATGATGGATTAACCCTTTTAACTATTGTCCCTCAGGCTCTGAATTCATGTGTGCGTGTTTCTGTTCGGCTGACAGATTTCTTAAACGTCTATAAAGTTGCTGCCTCTAGTGTTAGCACATGAGGATGCTAGTTGTTTTGCTTGTGGCTAATCTGTTCATAAATTATACTTTTGATTGCCTGGTTTATACATGGCCAAGCTGGTTTTGTCAGTCATCCTTGTTGAAATTACCCCTCAGCATTGGTGGTTTCAAAACAATGTGGCTTCCCGTTATGGCCGTGTCTTTCTCTTGCTTAAACACACTACTCCCTCACATAGCAGCAGAAATTATCCTGTTTAACGTTTGGTGAATAGTTGTTTAGAAGTAGGTACGATGGGAACAAGCCTTCTCACCTCCAGGACAACATAATCAGGTGTATGAGGAGTGAGAGGCGACGTGAAACCATTGGAGTGAAATGGTACCTTGCAAAAGTATTTAGACCATACCTGTGGTATTGTAATCCAAGTATTTGCATTTTTTTTATATGAAAGTAAAAGATTTCCAGTTGTAAAGAACAAATTAAAGTCTTCCAGTTCACATTTAAACACTACTTTGTTGTTCAGTCGTACAAAACCTCAGCGACATCGAGCGGCATTCGTAGCTGCGACGTGACAAAATGGAAATGGTGCGACGCTATAAACAGCAAAACTATGTAGTAAGAGCCCCAAGGGTTCCTATTGCAGCCAGAAAGATGCTTAAAAGAGAGCATGGCAAAAAAATGCAGAAGACTGCATTTATTGACGTCTGTGGAGCTGCAGGCAATTTAGGTAGATCATTCGGGAGAGAGTGTGTGGAGGAGAGAGGTGTTATCTTTTCTCCTGTGTGGATCAATCAGATGATGTAGTGATAAGTCTGTGGATTACACTGCTATTTACACACTCCCCGAGTGTCAGCGTGTGTGTACTGGCTCTGAATAACTCACTGACGGCCATTCAGTTTCAGTCTTGATCGCCTACAGAGTGGCTAAACCAGCGTTTGAAATGATTCAAACTGTCTGACTTTCATTTCTCATAATCAAGACCATTTTTATTAGAATGATTAAGTAGGGCCTCGTTGTTTTTTTGTAAATATTGAATGGCTCACTAATGTCATGTTACTGTTACGTTTAAAAACGAATAGAATAAATTTGCAAGAAAACATTTTTTGTACGGAGAAGAAGCTTGGAAACGCTTACTATTAGTGCCAGTAATTGAATTGCATCCTAATCTAATTGCTAATCCAGTTGTACCAATTATAGCCTGATTCCACTTTGTACAAAAGTACAAAATGTGTTTGTTTAACATGTTATTCATCCTCAAACAAACACTGTCCTTCATCTTGGCACTTGAACCCCTTTTTAACACACTTTTGGCTAACTGAGTGTGTGTTGTGACGGGTTAAGGGATCATATGGGTCAATGATCTGCCATGGGGGATTTGCGCCTCGTGATATCGGAATGCTCCTAATGTTGTCACATGGTCATGATGTCACCACCATGACTAAACACTGCAGAGGAAAAAAAGGTTTTTCTTGGTGGGCTTGTGTTTGTGAGAATTCAACTTTTGTCTGGATGAATGGCTCTTTATTTGAAAAAAGCGCATTTACTGAGTTAGCTAATGGAATCAAAAGCATGAACGTTAGATAAGGGACCAATAGGTTTCACTGCAAACCCCACTGGGTGATGTAAATGAGCACCATGTGGACTTGAACACAGCTTGGGGGGCTTTTGAGATCTGTTTTGAGAGGGATTTAAGGGGGTGCTTCGCTCGAGGGGCTGTAAGTCCTGAATCTGAGTGGACTTTTTGTTTCTCATCCTATGTTACTTCTTAGGATTTTAAACATTTAAGTGATTCTTTTGTTGTTTGAATGGTGGGTTTTTTTCCCCCTTGAAAACAGTTATTTCACCTGTAGTTGAGATCCTTCGCCATGCTTTAATTTAAGTTTAGGGAAGCAGAGACAATTGACAGAAGACAAAAAAGGAAAACAGTGCATACTAAGGGACCAAATGCGCGCAGTTATTTATTTATAAATTTAAAAAAACTCAAACCTTTGAAAGCTTCACCCTAAGCAAATATTTTCCTTTCCACATGAAATCTCTGGACTTTTATTTTTTGCCAGTATGTTGGAAAAATTGTGTGTTTTTCACTTATTGCTAAACATTTTCTCTTTACCCTGCAGCCCCTGCAGATAGACGACAACTTCTGCGGACAGGACTTCAACCAGCCTCTTGGAGGAACCAGCACCATTGAGGGAACACCTCTTTTCATAGACAAGGAGGACGGCATGACTTCGGTGGCTGCCTATGACTACCGAGGCAACACTGTTGCTTTTGTCGGAACACGCACCGGTAAACTGAAGAAGGTAGGATTGACTGAATGGATACTTATTGGTTTATTTGGGTCTTGATTTACTATTTGCCCAACTGGCTTTGGTTGCAAACCACTTCAGTGTTGTGTGTATTTTTCTTAGCTCGGATATTAAAACAAGATTGAAGTTGGCCCAACAGTTTTCAATAATTTTTCTTCCCAGATCTTTAAGTCAGAACACATTTATTACACAATTAGATGAAGCATTTTAAAAACTAGTTAAACAATATTTACATTTTTATCCCAGCTGTGAAATAATGGGGCTGTTTTTTTATTTATATAGAGGATGGATGATTATGAGAAATGTTTGTTTTAACTGCAAGTTTTGTTTTCGTGATTGTATGGTAGATAGACTTCGACTCTGTCACAGTTATTATTTTGTTTGTATAACTTAAATACACAGACTTTCTCTGTATATTCAGTTTATAAACACAAGGACTCTCATGTAAATGGAGGCTCATTAGAATTCTACCCATTTCCCTCCTCACTGTTCAAGACCTGTCATCCATTCAAAATTATGAATGTATAATCAGACTGTGAGTTTGTGTGCCTTTAATGCGAGTTTGTGAGTTTGCATTATTGCACACGGTATGTGCAATAATGCGCTCTCCTGTGTTGCCGTGGGTTTGTATTTGCGTGTCTGTGTTTATGTTTATATAGATGAAGACAAAGAATTAATTAGATTCAGTTCTTTGCATCTGTCAGAGTGACACCTCATTCACTTAGCTTGGAAACAACTGATTTATTTTTCTCAGATATTCTCGCGTGTCTTTTCCTCGTAGCTCTGAGTTATCCACTCTGGTTTAGGTTTTTTTGCGCGTGGAAACTCACCAGGGAAGTGAGTTGTTGTGTTGCTTTTCTTGGATAAGAATATATACTTTTTGAATGTGCTGAGGACTCTCGACGGCCATGAAGTCATAAAATGTAACAGTAAAAGGGTGAATTAATGGATTTTTATTTTCATTTTTAGGGTAAAAAAGATTGAAGGATTGATTAAAAGGCTGAGGTAAAAACAACCAGTGTGTGAAAAATTGATCTTTCGTCTCAAGATCCTGGAGCATCTTTCTTTTTTAATAACCCTTCAAGTACACTACTTAATTTTCCTTTACGGTTCATCTTCTGATTCATCATTTGGGCAGGCTGGAGAGCTTTGTAAGCTCGTGCCATCTCCTTTCAGTCTATTTTTAATTAACAATGATGTTCAAGGTTGTCCAGAGCAACAAAGCAGTGGCATAAACAACATGTTTAAAGCGAGCTCTAATGAAGTCCCTATGTGCTCTGCTTGACACACTCGCACTCAGGGACATTCACATGGGAAGCTTTCACTAATGAGTCAGGTTTTGATGGGACACAGATAGAGGAGAAAAGCAATGGGAGACGGAGGACAGTGATGTCCACCAAATTCTAGTGGTCATCTGGACAATTGTATGATCATGCTTTCACTCAGAAAGCTAACTTTTATTGAAAAGCTTAAGATATTTAATGTGATGAGTGAATGAGTTTGTAAATTTTGCACAGCTCTCCTTTGCGCAATTCTTCACCAGTCACTGTTATTTGTTGGTGCTTAACTGAGCCGCCGCTGGTCACATCAGTTATTATTTAACATAAAAATGTATAATAGGTGAGTGGCTACCTCTGTGCTTGAAGGCTTCTTTAGACCAATGACAATAAAAGAGCATTGACCATTACGGGAACACACTTGCACACATACGCAGAGTCCCTACGGGTGGTCTGATGGGGGAGAGACCAAAAAAAGAGCCTTTAAGTCGATAAGCCAATACTTAATTGTGCTTTTTTTCCCCCTCTTTGATTGTGTTTATGCATTTACACACAGACAGGACTTAGGATTCCTCAGCTGCGCGCACCATTGGGGGGCAATGTAAGCCATCTGTTACGTGTATGCAAACTTTGTGCCAGGTGGTCAGAGCCCCAAGTGCCCGCCGGGTGTCCGTTGTGGCTATGCCAGGCTCAGGTGGCCGGGGCCTGGGATGTTGCTTGAAAACCATTCATGTGTGAATCACTAAGGCCAGGTGCCCAGGTTCTGATGACAGACAGCAGGAGCAGTCATTCATCATATTAGACTAGTTTTCTTGACAGGCAACAAAGAAAATGGTTCAGTAGGAATGAAACCTTATAGACTACCTTAGGTACGGAGGATGACATTTAATGCCAACACTGGAACGCAGCTAACAGAAATAACATTGCAAACTCAAATGTTTGAATCTGTCTTCTCTGTCTCTCATTCAAAATTGTTACCTGGTTTTGTATTTCATGGTGGTTTTTAGAGAGCAGCCTTAGGAAGTGTTTTTTTTTCATCGGGTAATCTTCACAGACTGTGGAACATGTTTGGATCATCTAGTGACAATATCCCAAATTTTGAAACAACTTCAGTGACCTCAAAAGTCCCATTGGTGGTTGTTGTGTCTGCAGCTTATAACGCTAACACCAAGCTTAGAACATGGAACATGTGGACATATACAATGTCATTAAACAAGAATATAGTTTAAATAGCTGTTTCTTCAAGTGCAGTTTGAAGCATGTATCAGGGATGTCCCGATCCAGCTTTTTGCACTTCCGATCCGATACCGATATTGTTGCTTTTAGTATCGGCTGATACCGATACCGGCCTATTCGATTATCAATTAAAGTTTTAAGTTATTTAGCCTACTTACTTTGTCAGACTCATGTTGAAAAGAGTTTTACTCTTGATAACAACTAGCCAGCTGAATTAGGTATGTTGAAATAATACACAATAGTTGATGATGAGAAACTGACCTGTTTTTTCAGGGATTAATAAACACAAAATAGACAAAATAATAAATAACAAACAGAAATTGCATCAGTAAACCAAGGCTTAAAAAGCCATATGTGCAAAAAATGTATGTTGGAAACTGTAATAAAAAAGCGAAACACACAAACAACTTGTGTAGAAAATAGTCTTATTAGTCAGCATTTGTACTCTGCTCTTGAACAAGTGTAAACCAAGGCTTTTAAAAAAAACAGTGCAAATAATAGTACAAATAATAATTTAAACTCTATTTAAAGGAAAAATGACTTTTACTCTCCAATCTCCACAATAACCAACAGGCTCATCAAAATTTTGGATCCACTCTTCCCCTTCCCTCTAGAACTGCCAACCATCAACATCTTTACCGCCGTGATTTAGGGTGAGGCATTTCCACGGCTTCTCCCGCGTCTGCCATAAAAACCGCTGTTGTTTTCATCCCCAGTATATTCACCCCTATTTGCGGTGTTATGAGCCCCTCTGCCACCCCGACCACGTCCCCTGCTTAGCGTTTGCAAGACGAGAACGCATCACGTATTGCGAGTAAAAGGAAAAACACTCTTTCGCTCTGCTCTGGTCTTGTTACGCGCCACTGCTTCGCCGCCGCGACTCTCTGCGACGGTGTTTTACAAACTCTTTTTACTCAAAAACTTCGAATAGAACCACTTCCACAAATGCTGCTCAGATTACAGGCACATATGTCCCCTAACCCTGGTGAAAAGTAGTAAAAAGATTCGACATCACCTTTATAGATTCCGCCTGTTTTATTCAGGATTCAGTGTGCTGAATGTGTGCTCAAGGTATGGTGGAAAATGCGGACTGGATATTAGGTAAAACACAGCAAAAACTGGAATGGATTATCTAAATCGGTGCGCTGGACAACACGGATCGGACTTTAAAAAAAAAACTGCATCGGGAGTTTGTATCTGAATTTTCCCGTGCCGGCCGATCCGACACCGATACGCATTTTTTGTAAATATCGCCGGCCAATCCGAGCTAAGGATCTGATCGGAACAAGCCTTGCATGTATTGCATAACGTAATGGTAGATTGTTTCTCCTATTAGTCTAAAACAAAAAAGAGCTGTTTTAGACTGAAAGATCAAAATTGGCAATTTAAAAGACTGCTTGGATACAATATTTGTTCTGCTATTTCATTTACAGGGTCCTGCATTTATGCTGCACGTTCCTGTTTGTATATATTTGGCAAGTTGGATGGATTGAACATTTGATGGAACAAGTTCTCAAAACTCAATCAATGTAAGGAACACTGGGATTATGGTGGGGTTAGAGGTTATCTTGAGGGAACACGGCTTATTTGAAAACAGCATTGTCACTATTATTACAAAAATAAACATTGGCTTTGTGATTGCCTCAGTAAAATCATGCGTGGCCTACAGCTTGATCTCAGCATCATAATATTGCACTGGTATGGTTTTCAATCTTTATGAATGTATTGAATTGGACTTAACAACAATTCCAAGGGGTTACATAATATCACTGAGGTTAATAATAACTGACAGTTTGTCATTTGTATGTGTCGCTGACATGTTCCTCCGAGACTTCTTGTGTCACCTAATTGACCAATGTTTGTGTTTCTTCTGTATAAAGTTGTTTCGTCAAAATCCCTCTAGTACTTGTGAGTACAGGCTAGTGCATGTTTTTATGGTTTCCATTTAAATTTGTGTTGGCACCTCCCCTTTGCTAAATGTTCTCCACCCAAATGAGAACAGAAACGTTTTTGTGGGAACTCCCAAGTTTCGTAGAAATTACTGCTGAACCGAATCTGTTTCCATTTGTCTTTTGTTTTTTGGGTTTTAAATTTGTATCAGTCTGAAAAAAAAATAATCATGAGTAATTCTCTAGTATATTACAAAAAGCTTAACTTGACTTTCCTTATTCTGTGTGAACGTGTTACGTGTCATCGTTTAGCTCAAGCACCCGAGCCACGAGTTGTTTGGCCCGGGCACGAGTACAGAGGCCGGCTTTGTGCAGGCGTTTGGTAGCTCTCGGTCATTAGTTCACACAGCGCCACAAGGTCACACAAACACACACACACATACACACACACACACACACACACACACACACAAATAGGACATGAGTTTGAGATGTAGAGAAGGATTAAAGGGAGCAGACTGCAGAAGCCGTGGAGGGTTCAACCAGGTGCTTGGAACAAAACGAATAATTTATTCTTTGCATATAATGCTGAGATGTTCTACTTGTTTGCTTTACATTGATCCAGGCTTATTACCATGTTCCCTGATAAGCGCTTAAAAAAAAAAACCTCTTCATGCTGTGCCCTATTTTAAGTATATCCTAATCAATGTACACCATTCTCAAGAATTTAAATGAAACAACATGAAAGACCTAAAACAAACTCAAATACACTAAACAAAGAACCACCAAAAACAAAACGGATACAGATCAGTGTTTGGTTCCTGAATATTGGCATTTTCTACCATCTCACAACAGGCATGAATGGTGAGTGTTTGTGTTGTGTATTACATTTTACGTCCTATTTAAACTATGTGTTCTTACATTGAGATTAGTTTGAAAAACTGCAGGCATTACTTCGTCAAATGCCTTAAAATAATCAGCTTCTTTTAATGAGCTGTTGTGGCCTGCGAGCATCAGGAAGATGATTAAAAAAAACTTATTGGGACCAATTTAATGCTCAATAATTTTTTTAAAACAATAGAGAAAATATAGAAAATAAGATAATGGGCAACCTGTTTTTAAACTGGCAATTAATAAAATTTTATGTCTTAAAAATAACCATCCGGTTAAAAGAATAATGAGAGTAATCAGCTTTCATAACCTAAAGTAGTTTGAATTTGCGCTCTTGTTTGAGAGAGTTGCCAAAGGGGAGTATACATCTCACTTTGATTAGCAATTGTTTTTGGAATGTGCAACAACACAATGTGCAAAATATAGACCGTTCATTCTTCTCTAGATTTAATTTTCCTCCATATGTGTGTACATATGTGTGTCTCACTGAAGCGTGCGGATATCTATTATCGCTCATCATTACCAGCCCGAGTCTCTCTCCCATCTGCCGGCACGTCCTCACATGTGGCTACAGTCAAGCCAGAGAAGAACACTGTCTTCCCGTGAATGATGTCTCCAGCTCATTTATCCACGGAGGCATGGTCACACCTTTGGGTTGGAGCTGCAGAATTTTACACAGGGAACAGAGAAGGTGTTGTGATCGTCCGGATGTCGGATCTCTGCTTTTGGTCGGTGCTGTTGCCTACGCAGTGCTTTGGGGGGAAAAAAAAACAACTATGAATTACTGAAGGCAATGATCCTTTCTTCTACTCACTTTTCGTTTTTCTCCTCTGTTCTTATTTCATGTTCTGTACACATTTTCTCTTTCTACTCTCTCTGATCAAAGATTTCTGTCTTTGTGTGGAAGGAAAAATAACTGATCATTCTCATCATTTTCTCTCATTAAACAAAAAAAAAAGAATGAGCCCCTATAAATATACATGTAGATCTGGGAAGTTTGCATCAGCGCAACCGTAACGTTAGGATATCGTACATAGACACGATTGTAGCATTTACGTTGTAAGGGTAGACGGTAATGAGGGGTCCTTTTCAAAAGATTTTTTATTTTTTTTTGTCATATCTACTAGAATCCACCCACATAGTCTCATTAAAACCACTGCCTTTATCTCCGGCACCTTTGTCCTACAAAGTCTTATCTCCTCTGTTAAAACATACTTTCAGACTCTAACAAGCATAGGTGACAAAAAAAAGAATATGACTTGGCAGTCATTTTTTGCTCATCTTCTGATATATCTTGTAATCCCAGTACCAATTATTGAAAGGAGTATAACAAGCACTGCGATAAATTTTTAAAGCTTATCACTTTTAAAAAGCAGGAGAAGTTGCAGTGAGCCACAATGTCGCCTTATTTTATAGAAAATGACAGTTTAGTCCGTGATAATCTCAGTGCGAACGCAGTTTCGCTCGGTCCAACAGCGTGACTGCAGTCATTCACTTCTTCTCGGTTCCCCACCCCGATTCACCACTGCCAGGGGTTAATGAGCCAAAGTGATAAGCAGATCAGAGCAGGAGGGTAAGCCCAGAGAAAGGGAGACATTTGAAAGGAAAGCAGAGGTAATAAATGTATTATGCTTGAATCAATTTTTTAAGGGAAGAATGAAGAGTCAGGATGCAAGCTGGGATGCTCACATGATCCAAGTGTGGGAAGCCCGCTCGATTGTAGGTCATTTCCATCAGGCATCTCTGAATGGAACATCAAAGTATTTTATAATTTTTTTACACTTTCTATTCCTGTATTGTTAAAAACTTTACAACTTTTAACTATCTATCTTTTTACATCTATATCTGTCTGTCTGTCTTTTATTGTTTTTTTGGAAAAAAAATGTACCGATGCTAACTACGTATACACATATGATTTAGTATGGGAAAGAAAAAGTCCTTTCGTAAGAGGGACGCTGATACTAAAGGAAAAGGAAATCCATTGTCCGGTCAGCCGTTTGTGCTCAGTGTTACTGCAGCAGTCAAACCAGTTAGATCTAACAACGGCAGACAAAAACAATCACATTCATGCTATTTAACGCCATGCATGGTCCAACATTAGATTGTAACAGTAAGAATAATCTTATGTGAATGCCTAAGCATAATTTAACAAAAATATATTAAAATAGATATTTTGTTGACTATGCGTTTCATAACATTTATTCATACTACTCCAACTTAGCAGGCAAACCCTCGGGGGAATTTCTGCCATTTTTGTAACTTGCCATAAAATCGTTAAAACTGCTACGGCAGTACAGATAAAGACGGCTCTCCATTTATACCCTGCAATATATTACATGAATGTCATGGTAAGATCAATATGCAAAACATGAATATTGGAAAATATATTTTCTAAGGTTATATATTTCATAAAGTTTCACTGTAAATGGAATAATACGAACAAAACCTGTCACAAATCCCAGAGACAAATTTAGAAGAAATCGTTGTCAGAATCCTGCACAGCTCTACACTAACTATCAAGAACCTTGCATGTAGGCCACTCAACCCTTCACCAATAAAGTGTTTTACAGACGAATAAAACATCCAGAGGTAGGGAACATACTTCAGCAAGACACGGCACTCTGATGCTTCCTTTATAGCTGCGCAAAATAGCTGAATATGAGAAGCTTCTTCAGCTCCATTACATCAAATGATGAGTGTGAATATGAGTTACTATCAAATTAGCTAATCTACTGTGAAGAATGTAGACAGCGCCGCAGTTCAAACACATTCGCGCGCACACAGGCTCCTATGGGGAGTAACTGTAGGCGGCTTATCAGATTACTCATTGCAATCCTAATAGATTTTTAATAGATTGTTTTGATTAGTTCCTCTGCTTTAGTGGTGCGAGATGCTTTCCGTTTGTGTGCAGTGGAGCAAAAACGCACTAGTTTTTTATTTTTGCTTGAACTTGTTTATTAGGTAACAGTGAGGGAAACCAAACCAAACACCCAAACTCCATTTTTACCTAATTTTTTACTTAATGTCGCCTCATCTTGCCTTTTGATAAATAGGTTTATGTTTTAAGTTACAGTGCCTTTGAATATATTCACCCTGCTTTAACTGTTTCAAATTTTATTGCCTTACAGCAATGAATCTTTATGAGTTATATTTGGGATTGCATCTGATAAACTGCATTGTTGTGAAGTGGAGTCGAAGGATGCAGCGTTAAGACTGACAAATAATGCTTTCTTTAGCCTCTTTTTGGGTCATTTAACTGGGTCGTTGCACCACATGAAAATGCTTTAACCTGAGCTATTTCAGTAATACTATGGCCACATGTTTAGGTTGAGCTTGTGTGTTTAGGGTGCTAGAATTCTGCCACCCATGGGTTTTGCATGTTGCCTCATCTGCCCACAGCATCTTTTTTTATATACTTACTGTGTTCCCATGTGCGCTGTGGCAAAGTGAAGAGAAGCAAACCTTTTATGGGTTCAGAACACTTTATTTAAGCTGTGTTTAATTTAGATGCAGGTGGATTTCATTTGGAGGTATGAATACTTTTGTGAGGCACTTTTATGGTCTCTATAACTTATTTCAGTTCGTTTAGCTCTTACATTTTTACCTCTTACTCCAATTAAATAATTTATATTTAGTTTATTACCAGTAAGGAGTGTAAATGTAGCTGTTGGTCTCACACAATATATGGTTTTGTGTTCAGCGAAGCTGGCAGAAAAAGTGCTTAAAAAGAGTTTGTACAGCTGACCACGTGACAGAATAATTTTTAATCTGCTAAAGCCTTAAAAATGAAGAATGGAGCATTTAGCAGGGGCCTCACTGGGCCCAGTTTTATTCACTGTCTTGTGGAGTGTCATATGTTTTTCACTGCCCCTCTTTGTCCTTGTAGCCTCCTTTCTTTTCTCTGCATCTGCCGTTACTAATCTCTGATTGTCTCGGTAAAATATTTACCCCTGCTTGTCTTTGGTATGAATCTTTTGAGCTAATTAATTAGTCATGTATGTGCCCATCTCTCTTCTCAATCGTATGTCTCTTGTTCTCAACTCTTTCATTTTCTCTCATTTTCACTCAGTTCCTCTGTTTTTCCTCTCCATTTCATTCACCATCAGTACTCTGTCTGCTCCCCTCTTTCCTCCATTGAGTTAGTCATTAGATGACTGACTGAGCTGATTGGATCTATTCCCAAGGCTAGTATTTGTTTATGCATCTTCTCTTACCCCCCCACATCATTGCTTATCGCACTCTTTCTGCCACTTGTATTCCTTTAAATTTTTCCAGCCTATTTCTCACTTTATCAACGCTATTTAAACCTGTTTCCCTCTCTTGCTCTCTTGCAATTTTGTAAAAACCTGGTGGCCCTTAAATACTGTTTTGAGTAGCTAAATTAGCCCAGATGTACACATAGAGGCTCCCAAAAGTCTCCTCCACATCTACTCAGAAACAATAATTGCACACTGCCACTCTAAATTGGCTAACACCAATTAAGCCTTCACTATTATTTTTAATTGGTGATTTACTCTGGCCACAGTTTGGATTGTTTGTCTCCCAGGGAAAGATTTAGTTGGCCATCAGAAGCCCGTGGAACCATTTCGAAGACTGTTTCCTCCTCCCTATGGGTTTTTCAGCGGCCTGGCCAGCTACTGGCAGTGCCAAGATCCAACATGGAGACGTGTGTGTGTGTGTGTGTGTGTGTGTGTGTGTGTGTGTGTGTGTGTGTGTGTGTGTGTG
>JAVLVB010000979.1:2104098-2151672 GCA_032876305.1 Orestias chungarensis
TATATATATATATATATATATAATTGCAGAAAAAAGCTTTAAAAAAAATGCATCTCTGCTTACTGCCTCTGAAAGATGAATTACAGACACAAGCCCGACCTCGGCTATAAATCACTGTAGACCACACTATAAAAGCTCATTTTAAACGCCATCGGGATTCCACAGGCATTAAAGTTGCCAAACTTTGTATGTTGTTGGGCTTTCTATGTTTAAAATATCAAACTTAAGCTTCTCAACTATATTGTTTCTTCCACTATATGTGCCCATTTGAGTTTTCGGTATGCCGGCTTTCTTTAAACTGTATCCTAAGGACGTTTCCCTTTTGACTGTGTTTCTGGCACAACAGAGGATAAAGAGGCCGTTGAGAGGTAGTGCTTAAAGGAAAGAGGCAGATTAACAGAGGAAAGCAAGTGTCAAAACAAATAAAAGGAAGAAATAAAAGGAATGGGAGAAGTTTAGCATGACCGAAGTGGCTTTCCCAGAAGTTCGTTCATGACGAGGGTGAAGTGTAACAAGCAGAGGGGAGAATCCGGCTGCAGGCAGCAGTGGTTTGGCACACGCCACTCTGAAATCTCCTTTTCGCCATGCTTCCCGTTAGAATCTTGTGTTACATCCATTGCAAACATCTGCGCGCACACCCACAACGCAGACGGCTCCGGCAAAATAGCCCCTAGAATTTTCCTGGTTGTCCCCAAGAAAGAAGGAAATCAGTCATCTTACCCCCACCCACCCATTCTCCTTCTGCCTTGCACTAAAAGATGTTATTAGAGGCACCAGTGGCCATGTAATCACTTTGGCACTCCCATAGGAAGAAACTCTCACACACAAAGACACACACACACACACACACACACACCTGCCTGGGTAATTACTGCTGAAGATCAGGTCCCGCTTGCTATAATCCCAGTGAATGGCTGATATAGTGTGTAAATGGTGGGTCAAGCCGTGCTGCATAGTTTCACTTCAACATTGGGAGTGTGTGTGTGAGTGCGTGCATGTTTTATCTACTGTTTCCTCTTCTTAATGTGATGTTTGGCCCCTGAAAACGCTTGTATTAAAAAAAGTAAGCACACACTTCAGCCGTCGGCCTCCTCTACTCCTACTCGCACTCAAACCAAACACTCCACTCCTTTTTTTGCTTTGCAAAGCCACACACACACACACACACACACACACACACACACACACACACACACACACACACACACACACACACACACACACACACACACACACACACACACACACACACACGAATGCATTGGTCCCCCCTCATTGCTTTCTTTCCAATCTTTGTTTAGTTCTTCCACTTTCCTGTCTGCGATTATGCTGGCAGCAAGCAGCTTGTTAGCAGAGCTTTCCCCCCTTTTTTCCCCCCTCACTGACTCTGACGCGCTGCAGTCATCCAGAAAAGCCCGCCTCACCGTACCAGTAATGTGACAAGTTGCGCCGTTGATGTGCACGTACACGTATTAAATCTGCGTGCGTGTTCTCTTTCTTTAGCAGCCTTTGATGTAAATGCGTAATATTGTTTCGAGTGAGACATCCCATAAGGGATTTGTTTTGCACCTTGGCGTAAGAGGAGGCCTTCCCTCATTTGAATTGCGACACTAAAAAGGCGTTCAATTTTCCGTCTCCATCTTCCAGCCTCATCTTATTGTATATGATAATGTTGTGGTGCAATTTCTTCCCCCGTTTGCAAGACAGCTGATAAAATCAGTCATAGTAAAGCACCTCTCTAGATGTGGCGCTGCTCACACTTGCAGCCGTGTGTGCGTGCGTGCAGCTACCATGCCGATGATTGAGTTAGTGTGATTTAGTGATGGTTGGAAGATGAAATGCTGCCGGTGCGCTGTGTATAGCAACTCGCTACATGCACTTATCTTACGACTGCTCGCTAAAGGCATTTAATCCTCAGGAAGGGAGACGCAGGGAGGGAGGAAAAGGGAGAGATGCAGTGACGGTAGGAATCCTAAGGTGAGAGGGGGGATCAAAGAGGAAGGAAGATGTCTGAGCAAATAGAGAGGAATAACAATGTCTTTTAATTCTGGGGCGTTGGGAATTAAAGTCCTTAACGGTGATGAATATGCGTATATTGTTCTGGCGGGAATCCCTTGTAACCAGCATGCTTACTGTGTATTGTAGGCATGAATGATTGTCACATGTCGGACGGGTATCTGTTGTTTTTATCCAGCTATCCACAGCCTGTTGCATGGTTCCGCAGCTGTGTCCGAGTGTGGAAGACTGTGACCTTTATCGTGCACTGCTGTTGAAAGGCCACAGGTTCGCACACACAAATAATAGCGGCGCAGAAGTGTGGATGAATACCGAAGCCCCTGAATAAGAATTGGCATTGCAAGTAATCTGATATGAAAGAGTTGGGCGGATTTGAGTTTATCGGGTCGGGGTCCAGTGTCTGTGATGGAATGTGTCAGGTGCAGCAAGGCCTTCGACATCAGTGCTGAAATGTCAACTAAAATTAAGAGAAAATAGTCCAAAAGATTGATTCCATTATTATTCTTGTTGAGACGAGTATGTTACAGTTTAAAAGAATAGCTAGAAAAATATTTCCAGGGTTTTCCAATTATACCATTGACTTATGTATCTGTCCGTCCGTCAATCCATCCGCGTTTATAAATGTGCTTAAACTTGTGAGATTCAGAGGGGATGAAGCATGAACCTAGAACCTATATAATTTTAGCAGTTTTAATAAACACTTGTATTTCTAAGATTGATTTAATTGTGTTTTATAAATAAAAGTAGATGTGTTTCTTAAAGTTGCTTTAGGTGAATTGGTACTGCAAACATTGACAGACTCGAATTGATGATGATTTATTTCTGTTTTTTTTTTTTTTTAAGAAAGAAAATTTGGTTTTCCTTCCATCCCGTAGCTTTACACAAACCAGCCCTGAAGTATTTTGATAGCCGACTGGCTCATATTCCACTGTTTGTGTCTGCAGATATGTTACTAGGCCACATCTCCTCCATCAATGTCACCATGCCTCTTAGTCTGTCATGGTTCTAATGAGGCAAAGGCTGCCTGGTATCCAAGTGCCTGACCTACATATGGTGAAGGTTTACTCTGAGTCCATCCAGGTGTCAGGCACATACACTAAGAATGTGTGTTTTGTGCGGTGGTAGTTGGGGATTCGTCCCCTAGCTGTATCATTGCAATCACTCATGTGTGACAGTGCATCTGCTTCTACCTTTAAAAGGCAGCCAATCATGGATCAGGCCATGATTGGCTATATATATATATATATATATATATATATATATATATATATATATATATATATATATATAAAAAGTCATCACACATTTACCAACAGTATGTTATGTGCGGTCACCTAATGAATCAGTGTGTGCTATTAGCTAAGCTCTACATATGGGACGCTATGATTTTCCAACCTAACTATGTAAACATAGCATGGTTTCCTGGTATTAATGCAAAAACGCAGTGGAGAAACTAGGTATTCCCCTTAAAAATTAAATGCACCTTCCTTGCACAAAGAAAATGTTTTTTTTTTTCTTCACTAGCATCTGTTATTGTTTAAGAGCAACCGATAGATCTGTTTTTCTTCTCCAGCTCAGATCCTGCCAAGCTCACGATGCGATAAGAACAAGAGTGATTCCCGTCGTGTATCTGAAAACCGCTGCTGGAGATAGAAAACTGCTAAGACAGCCAAAGATGAAATCTAAAAATTTCACAAGAAGCTAGCGTTATCTATACTCTTTTCAGACGCAATTGTCCCCTTGCTTCTGAAATATTGGTGACATTTGGGGATAAAAGCTTGCTATCAAGATATGTTTATCCTTTAATCCATATTGATTTCAAAGGCTAAGTTTCACCCCAGCCGGAAAATTCCTCTTTAGAAGCACATTTCATAGTTCTTCTGCAGCTTTCTAATCATATTATGTGATTAAGTATCAACAATGAGGCCATACTAAAGTGCTTGCGTGAGGTATCCAAATGATCTCAATGTATTATTGTGTTTTGACTCCTTCAACCTTCTCATGTCTACATCTTTTAGCCCTTCTTGTCATCATCGGCATCATGCTGTTCCTTTCATTTCCTTTTGTTATGCAGAGCTTCACGTTAAACTCTCCCACTTTACCGGGACCTGTTAAACACATGCACATTTACCATGGGGCCTCCTGTCACATCACAGGCAGAAATGTAGAGGCCTACTGCCAGTATGCATGATAGCACATAGTAGTTGTCAAGTTTACCCATATTCAGTTCTGACTTTGTTTGTGTTTTTTTTCTTTTTTTCCGTAGACCTTGCTGTGAAATTTAAAATCCGTTACATAAACTGTGTTTTCCTTTAACTCTTGGACCTACAGTACCTGGATTGTCTTTGTCTATACAGTTTGATCTTAAGTATTACGGAGCATTCTATCCTTTCCTTTCAGTTTTCATGAATGATCTTACAAAGGAATCCCTCCCAGCTTATTGAACCACTCCCTTTGTTTTAAATTTAATTGGTCCCCTTTCTGTTTCATCCTATACAACAGATTCATGTCATAAAATCTATAGTTACCTCTTGCCTAATCTCTTCTAATTTGCGGCTATGACAGGCGTCATTTTTGTTTGTGTGCGACTGACTGTCTTATCACCCAGCTTTCTGACTGGCGATGCCAGCACTCCCAATCAGTAGCAAGCTATCCAATATTTCTATGAGAGCTAACCAGGTTTTCTTTTAGGTTTTTGTGGTACATGTAGCCTTAAACTAACATTACCGTGACAGGAACAAGAGTAGAAAGTGCAGTAAATGGAAGCCAGAACAACTGCTTTGAGGACTGTAGCCTCTTGCATATGGTCCTGAATCCAGGGGCCTTTTGTTGCGTCAGCAGGCTTTAGAAGAGGAGATTCAGGAATGTTACATTATATTAAGTGTTTGGTGTAAATTAATTGTAATTTTTAACATATCTAAATATAATGATGTCTATAGGGATTTAAGGAAAGACCTTTCCAGAGGCTTGCAATTTTTTTATTCTATAAAATATTGGGTTTCATTTTTTGCTTTGTTGTACTGGCAGCATTCTCCAGAGAGCCCATATTTTCTCTTCATCTCAGTTTTTTCACTGTGTCTTTTTTGTTTAGTTGGCAACCATCACCACTGTTGGAACAAAATTTTTTTTTAGATTGGTTGTTAAATTTTGGTTTCAGCTAAAAGAGCACCCTCTTCCACGTGTTTGCTGGGTCCTCTACATGGTTGATAGCCTATTGTAAAAACGACTTTTTAGGGCTTTCTTCAAACACTTCCTTTTTCCCTAATGTTGTTCCTAAAAATGTAAACCCAAGCATTGCCCAGCATAATCTCCTCCCACCTGAGCTGATCCTCCAGAGGTGCTGTGGGCGTCTTTGCTGCTTCTCTGATCGATTCCCTCCCCGCCCAGCTTGTCAGATTAGATTGTCGGCCATGTTCTCGAAGGTTTTCATTCGTGAAATATTTTTTAACATTAAAATTAGGATGCTACTTTGTATGTTCTAGGATATGTCTGCTGCGTTTCCTTAGGGAGAAACACTCGTCTTTGGGCTCAACTTTGTCACATAAGATGCCACTAAAACGTGCGTGCGTGCGTGCGTGCGCGCGCGCGTGCGTGTTTGTGTGTGTGTGTTCTGTTTGTTTAAAATAAAATAAAAATCCTTAAAATGTGTAAACTGTTTTTCAAGACCGTTTAAGTTAACTCAGTCTATTTTTTTTTTCTTCTTGGGTCTCTCTGCTTCTTCCTGTTTTTCTGCACCCTTTCTTATAGCAGTGCCTAATGTGTTTAAAGTCTGTTAATGTTACATTATACATGTTGACAAGAGAATGGGATTGCAGCTCGTATTGAAAGCACAAGCACAGCATCATTCTGTGAAGCCATCCATCAAACACTTAGTGAAGAGCTAAGCAATACAGAGAAAACAATGAAACTAAGGCACCTTCTCCTGTCAACTGCACACTGTTGAATTAATTTCTCAGCCCGTTTTATGTGCATTCACAAAGCCCAGCATGGAGAAAGATGGAATGATAAATCTTTGGTTTAATATGCTCGCAGATTAATATGAAAATCAACACAAACGCGCTTGTTATGCCACCAGGTTCGCCAGCAAACGCATTTGTTTAACCTTATTACGTTAAATGGAGCATTACAAGGCACAGTCGCTCAGTTTGATTTAATTAGACATTCCTTACATATCCAACACACCCACCTTCTTATTCCTCCACCAGTCTGTTCACTTTATACATCCCCCCTCTTTTGTTGCCTGTTTCTCCGGCCAGCCTTGGCTGTGGCGACTGTTGAACGGATTGATTGAAACGATTTATTACTGATGTTTTTATGCCTCACCCAACCTCACTTCCTTGCCGTCCCATGTTCTCTTCTTTTTTCCTTTTTTGTCGTCACGGTACTCTTGCTGCCTTTGTTGAGCATTGTGTGCGCTGCTGATGAACTGTGCATCTTCAGAGGCGCAGAGTGATTTCAACAGAGGTGTGGACAGAAACAAATATTGGATGACAAGATCGGTTTGTAATTTGGGGATTTTGCAAACTAGAGAAAGCGCAGGCTGACAAGCAGCTGGAGTCGAACAGAAAACAGAAGGCTGACAGAAAGACTTCTTTTCATTCTCCGTATTATCTCATCTTTCTGTGTGCAGAACCCGTCCAGGCTTGGACCGGTCATTAGCCAGTGAACTGGGGAAAGTCTTATATTTGTAGGATGCAGAGAGCTCCGAGAACAAAAGCATTTCTCTCCCTCTTTGTGCATATCAGTCTCTTTGTGTGGACGTATAAACTGTGCAGCTGTGCGCGTTTGCAAGCTACCCCTGAATGAAATGTATCCTTTGTTTACGGCCCCATTATCTAGATAATAACATCCATATTTCCTCTCATCTCTAGTGGTTTATCACAGCCTTATGAGCTCTTTCATTCTATCTCCCCATCTCTCTCTGTTTCACACGCGCTCACACAGAGGCAGAGAGAGAGATAATAGGATTGTTGCCTCTGGTTTCTTTCGGTGAGATTGTAAATAAATTCTTCCATTATAAAGTCTGTGTTTTCAGCACCCGGCCGCATGTTTCTCCCTCCGGTCTGTGTGTGCATGTACACAAAGTGCGTACAGCATTACCATACATATTTGTCTCTGTCTGTGTACGTCAGCTTTCATCTTTTCATCTTCTTTTTACATCCAACCTGTATGTGAACCTATTTGTCTCTGTGTGTGTTCGGGATCATTTTCCAGCGATTCATCACCCACTGTCCTTCTCTTGTCACTGTGCGCTGATGGCAGCACCGGCCCACAAAGCCCGGTAATAGAGACCCGATGTTTGCCCCCACCCAGCCCCCATCCTCATCTTCTGCACTTCTCATTTGCTGCTGAGATGGATTTGGCTCACAACCATCTCTGCCAGCCAATCTCCTATCTTGTATCTGCACCATTACGCTCCAAATCTGGGCAAATTATTGGCGGAAGCGAAGGAGCAAAATCTAAGTGTTTCCATGCGGGCTGTTTTGCGAGCATGCAGATGTTTGCTCCTAAGCTCTTAGGTTTGGTTTGTTTACATGATTTAACCGTGCACGTTTTCATCCAAATAAGCGCTTTCTCATACAAAAAAGAACTGTTTTATGATGCTGGTTTTGTTTCTTTGTTGATGCTTCACAGCTCTCCTCAATTTTCTTGGTTCTGCGATGCCAAGTTTTGTTGTTTTTTTTATCTCTTGTGTGCTGGATTTCATCAGTAATTTATGAAGGACCAAAGTCCGTTCAGAAAGGGAGATCTTCTTTGTGGGTTGATGACATAATTTTTATATGAAAGAGATTTTGTAGTTGTTGCAGCGAAAGTTATTAGATTGATAAAATTATTTGTACAGCCTATAATATAGTTTTGCAAAACTTATGTAAGACTGAGCTGTTTTTTTCGATGTTGTTTATAAGACGTTTTGCCTGAAACTCTGATCCAGATTATTTCTAATTCCCTTAAGTGGGACATCCCTACTACTATGTGTGACTGTTTTAGACATCTTAAGGTACCAATTAAATAAATTACCATTTGGAATCTGGGCGGCTTTACGATATAGCTTTCTCAGAACGTCCAGCCTTCAGCTCCACCAATTTGCATGCAGTGTCATTAAGAGGTTAAAAATGTATTGACTGGATCTTATTTTAGGCTTGCTATCTGGATCTGGAACACCTAATAAAAGTTCCATGCCTAATGTATTCATTGTTATTTTTCTGTTTCACATCTAATAGGGTTTTCCCTCGTCTTTCCTCATAGATCTTGGTGAACTCTGTGAGCTCCAACCGTCCAGCGGTGCTGTATGAGAAGGTGTCTGTCAGCCAAGGAGGAAGTCCTTTACTGAGAGACATGCTGTTCAGCCCTGACCTGCAGCACATCTACACACTGACTGACAGACAGGTGGGTACATTGATTTAAATGCCCTGCAGATATTATATTCAACGCTTCTGGAAATGGGTGTATGATATACTTACATGTGTTAAACACAAACACACACATGTAACTATCAACAGTTTGCCTCATTAAATTTTCTACTACAGGTGATTTATCTTCACTTCCAGTTTAATTGGACCAAAACATCAGCTCCCCCAAAGTAGTCTTATTACCAGCTGTCCAGAGCAGATCTCACCCCCATTAGCCACTATTTTGTGTATATTTTAACCTTCCTCCACACAGAACAATCAGTACACATCGCATCCCCACTGGATTTAATTGCAAGGCGGCACACATTCACACCAGCTACACATTACCAGTCTGACAGTTTGCTTTATAATCAAGACATTTCACACACAGCGACATATAGGGAGTGTTACAGGTCACATGTGGTGTGTGTGTTCAAGTGGTCATTAGCTGCACCCACCTTTTGGCGAAGGTTGTTCAGTTTTTAATGGTTAGCTACATGGAAGAAGAAGCAGCGGAGAAGGGAGGAAGAGAAGAGCATGTCGCCTCTCTGTTGCTCCCCAGGCCCAGCTGTTCTCCTCATTTTTCTCTCTCATTAGTGCCATAAGTGAAGGATGCTGTGATGGAGGGAGGGGAAAGCAAGGAAAGTGGGGTTCACCCTAATGGCACAATATTTCTTGATGTCTACAGTAAAATTGGTTGTTAAAGGAAAAAAAAGCTGCATGTATGGGCAAAGGTTTGATTGAAAATACCATCGTTTAGCAGTAATTGCAAATATTTACAACGCTAATTTGTAGGCCTGCTTGCTAACCCAAGAGTCTGCCAGTTTTTGTTAAGATATAGGGCAGCTCTACAGGCTGCTGGGGATTGAACAATTTCATTGGATCAAGCTTTGAGACTTTGTTGCATTTCAACAAAGTTGACTTTAGGCCTCATGTTGGGAAGGAGGTCCCTAGCAAGACTAAATAAGTAACCAGAGATCTAGTTTCACACGAGTGGATCATATCCCAGCTTTTTATTTTGTATGGTTTATCAGTAAGCATGAACTTAGCCACCAATCCTGTTACAAAGTGGATTTAAAGGTGCCACGCTGCCTTAAAGTCAGTGCCCTTGATTGCACCATTAGGTAGATTACTACTAATGTAAATTAACCAACATTGCTCCTCTAAATTGCAGTGTTGAGTAGGGCCAGTTATGAGAATCATAAACAGCTAGTGACTCCCACAAACATTTCACCTCATTACGTTTGCAGCAAGGTATGAAATGCTAACAGAGCATATTATTGCAAGACGTAAATTTAACAAAGGCTGCATACATATGGTGATATTTAAAAGTCCTCTGTTGCAACACTGTTTTTCACATAAAAACCCAACAGAACACACTTTTAAACCTTCCCAGTTTCAAAATAGAAACAGTCATTTAGTACTGAATGAGTTTTCAAAATATGCCGTGACTCATGGCATAAAGATTCAAACCTTACCAATTATCTCAGCATTCAGTTGCTAAATGTTTACTGCTATCTAGAGTACAAAGGTATTTACCTCTAAGACAATGAAACCAATATAATAACAGGAACTTTAGGGTGACACAAGACTGATTGGTACCTATTTCTACTAAACAGGCTTAGAATAAGAATAACCTTTGGGTTTAAAATAGGACTAGGACAAACCACTGGGGTCTTTATCTTTAATATTAAGACAACATGAGTAATTTTTAAAAATACAGACAAACACTGGAACAAAATACTGTTCAACCAAACAACTTAACCTTTGTTGGTGGCGTTAATAATACCTTCGAGCATCTCATTATAAATACTTTCCTATTTCTTATAACACTGTACTGCTCATAAGCAAATTTATTTTGTTTGATCATGCTGCTTAATTTTGTAGTTTTGTTGTTTTTTCAACCATACGAAAACCTGTTGTTTTAGCATTTGACCCCAGCGGTTTAATGCCTGGTAGAATAATTGATGCATCTTCAGTTGCTAATGTTTTCATGTACATGTAGCAGTGAGATTAAAACACACGTTGTGGCAGCTAAGAGCCTATGGGGCATCATGGACACATAATGTTGCTTATAAACCCAATCAAAAAATGAGAATTTAAACTTGAGCTCAATTGGTTTATTCTTACACACAGACCCCGACACAGCCGTTCACTCTCAAGGCATTATGCCTCCATACACCCTTCATGCCCTTTCCCCCACTCAAACACACACATATGAATTCAATCCATCACAAACGTACTCACTTCATCTCGCTGTGTTTGATCCCCATTAATGGTTTGCAGGCTTGGGTTAAGCAGAAGGGGGTTCTACCAAGGCTAGACCTCCAAGCTAAACCCCCTACCCCACCTTCTACAGCACTAATGACTGGAGGGGACAATTCCCTTTGCTCACCCTCAATCCTACCCTCATCTTTATATTCTACCCTCCATCTATTCTGCCAATGATCCCCCACCCCACTTCACTTTTTAAAATCCTCTCTTTTGAGCCCTCCCTTCTGAAATGGCTCCCACTGATCCCATTCCTATATTTTTAATGATCTCTTGATATTGCCACGGTCCCCACCCAACCACATGCACATACACACATTAACACAGACACGGATCAGGTTTTTAAAGGAGGAACAGTTATAGAAATATTGTAAATCTACCTCTGGTTAAACAAAATCACATGATTTTCCATTTCGGATGTGGAGAATCAGAAAGCAGATGCTTCAACAGCCACATTACTTTATTCTTGCCCAGTTACCAAGTAGGTCATAGTCAGCTTTTTGTTTTTATCACTAAGATATTCAAAATAAAATATGAAGTACCAAGATGTGATACATTTTTAAAAGGAAGCTGGACAGTAACATATATCTGCAGTTTCTTCAGGCTGTAAGCGAGTGACACTTACAGAAAAAAGAAAAACAGGAAGACTAAACAATTAAGGAATTTTTCTTGAAAAGGTTTGGGTCTATAAAAAAACTTTATATCATAAGCAAAGCTAATCTCTAAACTAGCTGAAAAAAGGATTCCAACAGAAAAAGGAGCACCATAGCTGGCTCAGTGTGTTTAGCATGATTGCCTTTGACCTATTTTTTTTTTTTTTTGCACAATATAGTGCTCCTTCTTTGGATTAATTGAAGATCAGGCCTATAAAGTCTGTAAACTGTGAGCCATATTCCTTAAATGTGCAGTCAATTTTATCAAATAAATCCTATTCAATATCATCCCATCATCATGTGGCTCCGACACTGGCAACTCCAGTGATGCGTAGCTCACAACAATTCCCCCTACATGCACGTACCCAGAAAGACACACAAATGGAGGCCAGCCAAGGCGATGACTCAGAGTTAGGGGGCAAGGCCTGGTGATTTATGACTTGCTTGGTCCCAGCTATATTCATCACTGTAGTTATTATCAATTGAGGATATGGCAGCAGGAGCACACTGCCTGCTGTGTGTGTGTTTGATGAGGCGGTATGTTTTTGCTGGAAATTTAGATCACCTCACTTTTGAATGCAGATGCTCTGTTGGCATCGTGTCCTTCACTGGAAAGTTTATTGTTTATTACTGTGGCAGATTTCACTTCGTGTCATAGTGAAGTCTCCTGCAACTGACATTTTTGAAATATAAACGGCGGCGACAATCAGCCATTCAGTCACCTCCAAACGTTCCACTCACACGCCCTCCAACGGATGCAATTTTTTTTTCTTTCTCCAGGTTAGCAGGGATGTTGTTCTGATTCCGCTTCCCTGGAGTTGTTTTATCTGCACGACAAGCTTCACTAAAAGCAATGTCACCCTTTGAGTCCATACCAACTTTTTGAAGCATCTCTTGAGCAATACTCTCCGTGTAAGAAATCATTTTATGGGGTCTTGGCTCAGTCAAGACTTTTCATCATCAAATCGCTTCCCTTTCCATGTTATAGTCAAAGTTGGGAAGCTGTGATGGCGTTTGATGCTTCGGTTGCAGATTTCTTCTTCCTTCTTTGCCCGGCCTCAATGTCATCCACACACGATCGCGCATTCTTGTTTCTTTCGAGGCAGCGGCTGCATAAGTTAGTGCTCTAGTGTGCAACACTGACATATTGCTTGAAACATGAATATTCATCTTTGGTGTGGGAGGCTACTTGCATTTGGAGTAAGACAGAGCATCTGGGAAACGGGAGACAGACCTTACATAGTGGTGGAAAATTGTGTGTTGGGATTACCTTCTGAGAACAACGTGCTAGTGATGCTACATACTGGACATAAAAAGTATTTAGACCCAAAATTGTATACATTATAGTTTACATCCACAAACCTCCATGTATTTTAGCGTGATTTAATGTGGTCAACACAAAGTACCTTACTTTGAATTATAAATTGTCTATTTCTGTTGAGCTCTCTTTAATTGATTTCTCCTAAATAAGATCCACTGCTACTTGCTTTGAGATGTCCCTTAATTAGTTGGAGTACAACTGTATGTTTAATTTATTGTAAAAATACAGCGGTTCTGTTAGAAAACATTATTGAACACACAGCTTCATAAAGACCTAAGAACAGATAAATACATTTTTAATGGTGCAGTTGAGTATTTAAAAAGGCCAAAGGAGTTGACTTTTTTCCCCACCCGCCTTTCATGCTGGTTGTGGTCAGAGAGCCGAATGGCACTGATTATACCGCAGCCTCACTTCTGCCATTCTCCCCCATGGCAGCTGTGGCTGCAGCGCTGCTCACCCCAGCCACTGTGTGAACGTGGGCTAGAGTGGCTGAATTACTAAATTGTAGTGTAAAGCGCTTTGGAGTCCATTGTTTTAGATAAAGCGCTATACAAATGCAAGCCACTTACCATTTTTGAGATCACTTAACTAGTTGCAGGCTGTGTTCATGTGAGGATCAAAAGCACTGCATCTTTCTTCTTTTAGTATGTGACAAAAAAAAACAACCCAAACAGTATTTGAACAAATTTATTATCTCTTAAAGGAGTCTGAAGCCTCAAAATCCCTAACAAAACACACACAGCTTTTGTGTCATTTACAAGCTTTTGGTATGAGTCATTACGATCCCAAACAATGGTCTGCATTGTGTTGTTTGGTTTCTGGACATGGCCTCCTCAAGTAATCTCTTCCCCAAAGGTCTTCTTCACACACCAGTCCTCTGTGTGTGTTTGTGCATGTTGATCTGTTTACATTCACATATTACTGGTTCGCTGCCAATCTCGTTAGCAAACACATTAGCACGGAGTGACATCAACATTCATAATAAGCAGCTGGTTGCATCAGTCTAGACTGCCATTTCGCTGGGCTAGATATGGCTAATCAGTCAGTTCTAAGTGGCTTCAAGATGAATTTCCCACAATTTATCAAACTCTGGTCAAGTGAGGAAATGCTAAAGTTAACAAGCACATAATGTAGTGTTTAAGCATGTGCCATTGTTAGAAGCTGAGTAAGATAAAAGAGGAGGGACAATTTCAATGTATTAGTTTTCTTGCTATTGTTAATTAACCTAGAACATTAGGCACTCCTTCTCTTCCTGGAGATTTATGAGCTCTCAGATTTTTAACTTTCCCATCTGCTTGCTTGATGGTCTGAAAAGCTTTTGGGAGTGCTCAAGAGTCCATGTCCAGGCATGCAGACTTTGACCAAAGAGATGGTCATTGTTATGGAAATGTTAATAGACCTGGTGCAGTGAGGCGAAGGCAGGAGTACTGTGACTGGGAGGGAGGGGCCAGGGTGAAGCGGTGGAAGGGTATAGTCATGTAGGTATATGGCACTCAATTACAAGAGTTCAAACTATTACAGCACCTTTTCTCAGCACAGGAATGAGCTCTCACAGCATATGATTAACAATATGGCTCGTCATGCACTGCTGCACACTGTGTAGGTGGCCTTATTCACACTGTGGAGCATTTTTGTAGCAAAAAGTTCCGATTGCTATTGGAGTACTTTCACTGCATTTTCAGAAGAATATGACTACCCCAGAAAAGAGACATGTTCTTCTTACGGCAAATAGGTGGTTATAATACCGCCTTTTACGTGGATATTGTCAAAAACTATGTTCCCACCATGTTTTTATCAGGACTGAAAATTTCTAGTTTGAAAAAGTTTGGAGAAAGTACATTTAAGGTAATTTTCAGTTATTATACTCAACTTTTCCTCTTTTAAATGTTTGTTTACTCTTGACATTATTGGTTATACTGTTTAGGCAAAACTACCATTAATCTAATATGAGCAAATCAGACGTATTGCTCATATAATATATTGATGCATTAAAAAAAAAAAAAAAACACAGAACTTCATACCCATTTAGACCCCACCTTAAAGGGTTCAAAATAGCCTAGTTAACTAAGAGAAAAAGTTATTTGAGATGTAGTGATGTTATCCCTGTATGTGAACAATTATGAGTAGATGCATTAAACAGCACAATATGATAGCAGTGAAGTGACAAACATTTGATGGTTAAACTGTTCACGGTTGTTAGGGCCTAAAACTACTTGTGCTGTTAGAATCGCTAAGTACACTAAGTATTGCTACGTTTCTACTTTTTATTCGAGTCTTTAAAGAACTTCCCTTTGTTCTTCAGTTCAGATTATTTAATAGCAAATAGGTTCCAAAAGCTCAAATAGTATCAAATAAGCATTCTTTACTCCTTACACCTATCCTGTTATCTCCTGAAGCTTCTTCACCACCCCATAATAAGATTTACACATGTTATTACTGTAACAATGACTGAGGTAGCACAGATGTTTTTAACTTTGGGAACAATAAAATAATAATAACTTGTAATACAGCTTATGAATGTATTTTCCCCTATGAGTTCAAATAAGCTGTTTCTTAATGTATGCTTTGGTCAATGTGCACTAATATAATTCCTTCAGAACCACGATATGAGCTTTACTAAGCCTATGTCATTACTCAAGGGAAAGTGTTTCACATTTTCCTTCCTATTTTTCTCTTAATCATGTTCTCTGCTTCTCCCCTCATGACCCTTTTTCCTTGTAAAGTATCATTCTCTAGTGGTTTTTCACATTTCCTTTAAATGCTTTGTGTGTTTATTTGCCTCGTCAGATAAATGCGTACAAATGCTTATCTTGCTCTTGATGCTGTTGCCTTTAATGGAAGCCCAACCTGCCACTAGATAGCTCTGTCTTTCTCTCATCCTTCTGTTTTTCCTCAGCCATCTATTCCCTGAGGATGACGTGATAGAGCAGAATGATATGCTTAGCCAAGGAGGTGAGATGGATAGGGAGGTTAATGCTGTCTCTCTTTGCCTTACTAGCTTTTCTTCTCAATCACCATCCTGCGCCCATACACTGGTTCCTCCTGTTGCTCAACAGTGATTGGTGTGGAAGGATGTGGCTCTGACTTATGGTGGTGGAACAAGGCCAATCAAAACTGGCATGGCCTGTGGAAATGCTCCAAATGGCACACAGTTTGCAGTCTTGTGCCTTAACCAGACACCATGCTGGGTTGAACAATTACCAGTAGGTCATGCATGGGGTAGTTGGGATTTATTTTGATCTGATTTGCTTTTAGATTATTGCAAGCTAGCGCTCGTCGTGACTAGCAAATGGGAGGAAGTAGATGAGTGAATTTTCCCTTTTGTGGTAAATATTAGAGAAGGAAAGAAATGGATTTCAATAAACTCGACAGTAAATTAAATTCAGTTTAATAATATATCACAGTTCACAACACATGTTGTTGAGGCTTTTCATATGTATGTATTATAGGAATATTTTCCTTCTAATCAAACATACATTTTCTTTGATCCTACTTATCCAACAGTACATCACATTTGGTTTATTATTTAATCGGGGGTAAAAAGTCCAATCTAAGGAAACCCTGCAAATTGCATCAGGTCATTTACTTGCAGCATTCACTCCTCCTGGACCAGCATGCCGAGACAGAAAACAGTAAAGCATTCTCTGTCTTCTTATGGACAATCCTGACAATCTGTTAGGTCTTTAGGTCTCTTCTTTGTATCGGTTTTAGAATCGTTTGGCTTAAGTTCATACATTATTCATGAGCGAACAGTTTGCCAATGTATCCAGACATTAATATGAGCCTAACGCATCCTTATGATCCTCTCTCCATACATCATACAGGCTGATTATTATAATCAAGAAGGACTGAAACACACAAAAAAACAATCAAATATTCTACATGAATCAAATAAGCATACAGTTTAGTTCTCTAGGGTCCTGTTAATGACCTGATTATTGAATGAAAGTTTGTTAAATCAGATAATTCTAATTATTGCAGAAGATCGGTCCTGAACAACTGAAGTTCAGCATTGGTAATAAGTACTGCCCCTCCCCAACATGTTGGTGCACACCTCTGGGCCAACTGGCTGAAACAAAGCTGTGTACAAAGAACCCTTTTTGTATATTAAAACCCTGTTTTAGAATTTTGTGTAAGCCTTTTTTTCCCCACAAGTACTCCATACATAAGTTTCGTTTGAGTCTTTGTTTACTGTCGATTGTCTTTTGCTGCTGTGGTGCATTTGAGCAACAAGTGGAAACTTCAAGCAACAGTCACTAAGTCTCAAGAACTTAAAACTTACTCACATTTTACTAGTTCTACTTAAACCATATTCATCGCACCATATATACTGCCGCAGCAAGTATATATGGTGGAGGCTCTGGCAGTACTAATAGAAATGCCAGCGTTGTGGCTCCTCACTCCTCACCAAGTCCATTTACTAAAGTGACAGAGTCATTAACCAAGCAGATGGCTCTTCGCATCCTCACTTAATTAGAAGACCTCTAGATCCCTCAGCTGACCACATCTACCCTTTTCTTCATTTTTCCCCTTCTTCCATTCCTTCTGTTCAGGTTCTTTGTTTCCTACAGTGTTTCCCAAATCTGTATCAGTCTTTGTCTAAGTTTTACTCAGATGGATTATAATGAACTGCGCCTGCACATAGGTTAAGGGTATATTGACCTATTGCTGAAGAAGAATTTATTTTTATGAGAGGTAATAGAAAAGTCTGTGTGAGGAAGATGGTGAAGAGGAATGGATTTTTTAACCATTCTTTGTTGTTTTCCTTTTTTCCTCCCGTTTACTGTTGTTTAATGTTTTAATATTTGCAGCTTTGTTTTTTAAGGAAAATTCCAACACTTTCCAAAATCTTTTATGTAATGAAGCCATTTTTTTTATTTTTGTCTACATTTCAGCTTGTTTTGTATGTACAATATATTTATGCACTCTACGTACACATATTGACATTGGCGTGCTTTTGAGAAATCTGAATTACTAATTCCTTTGACCTTTAATGTGCAGTTTGTACAAACTAAGATATGCCCATTGAATCAAAAGAGTATTTTGGATGAGACAAACGAACAGAATAAAAAATGGGCAAGTTGATAAAAAAGATTATTTGTATAGGGTTAATCCTATAGAGAGAACAGTGCTCAAACCTGGATATGAGACAAATAAAGATAGCATGGACAGGACAAACGCTGGTAGGAGCAAATACTGGAACAAGGGAGTTGTCAGATATCACACTTATCACCTTGGAAACAATTTTATTACATTGTGAGACATAAAGGCCTTATTTAATAAAGCAGACCTACGGAAAATGACTGTTTGTGCTACAGTTGGATTGTAGCAGCTATTTTTCAGCAAATTCAACATGAGAGCAGACGATTTTTAGACAGATTTTTAGCAAAAATAAAATTTATGCATTGTTTGTTTGTCTCACAGGTTAATTATAGACAAACCGTTGATATCTCTGTTTAAGTTTGGGACAGATTCTGCTTGGTGTTTGCCTCCCAGCTTACTTTAAATCAGTCAACACATCAAGCCCAGCCTAGACTATAATTGATCTCCTAAGCCCCTTTCAATCCACTCAATGCACACATGCTAACCCAGTCTTTGATATGAACCCCAGCTTGGACACATACACTCACATAAGAACAAACTCGCCCTCGGCAGGTAATACAACCTGGTAGAAGTGTCTTGCTAATAATAGGGATACCAGTGTGTTCAGCCATGTTATTACAGCCCACCTCAGGGGTGGCTGGGGCAATGTAACTCTGTTTCAAATGAACCACTTTTTGGCAAGAAGGACTAATGTTGAAGCACACAGCTTGTATTGCAGCTACATTTTTAGCCCAGTAAACATTTTGTTTGTTGTGATCTCGGCTCCTCTATCATCTTAGGGCGTTTTGTGCCTATATGGAGAGAAATTGATTTCTTTTGACTATCTGCTTGAATTAATCCAGGAGAAGATGTAAACTGATTGATGGTTATTGAAATAATAAAGGTGTGGTTAATGTAGCTTCATAGAGTAGAGGCCACGGAGGAGTGATGACGGATGACGATGCTCGTTGTTATGCTTGCCCTCTTTTTTTTCCTCTTAAGCTGGTTTAAAGCAGTGATTCCTAAGTGCCAACTCTGTAAATACGTTTTCCCAAGAACAATGTTACTAACAAATTCTTGCAGGGTTTGAGGAATAAAATTTGCTTATTAATTGCCATTACTTGATTATTTGAAGAACAGCATGAAGTATGGACTTCCATATTTACAAGTTTTATGTTTGAAAACTTCTAAGAAAAGTCCTGTCAAAGTCTGAATTTATAGTGGGGAAAGTCTCTTTCTCACTAGTCCTAAACTGATATGCATGGATTACCTATACACAAATATTTATTCACACTTCTGATAATTTCTATCTAATTAAATCTAAATTAATTTTGCTGGATCTCTCTAAAGTTTTCTACCATCTTGAGTTATGTTTTCATGATCCCTAAAAAAAGTGTTTATTCTCGACTATTCCTTCGGTACTCATCTTCTGTAATGAGTTTCAGCTATTTGGCTTACCATAACCTTGATCTTGAGCTCCATCCAGACATCTTCTGTCAGATTTACAGTACAAAACAAGTGTTACTTAATGTATAAAGTAAGGGTGCTGCTCTAGTTTTGGGCTTAATTCTATTTTTTTTATTTTATTGTAAGACGATAGTAGCAAAGAAACCACTAGGTCATCTTTTTAGCATGCCCTAGTGGTTTACTTGCATTCAATGCAGTATTAAAGAGAGTAAAATGCTTGATATTTAGAAAAGAAGGGTGTTCCTTTATAAAAAAAAAAAAAAACTTTAGTCAGTCCGCTGTTCCTTTCCTGCTTTACACATGGTGCTTAAATAAAAATGAATAAAAATTGTCTCCAACAAGGCTGATACTTTTATGTTTTTAGATTTCACAACCAATGAAAAAGCTGCGTTAAAAGCTTTACAGCCCCTCTGGGTTTTTGGAGGGAGTTCACTATTGCAAAGCCTTTTAGCTGGATGTTTAAAGGCAGGTGATGGCGCTCTGTAAATGCTTATAAGAGAGGAACGGTGGAAAGTTTATTGCCAAAAGGAGATGTCTTGGCACAGCGACATGGTTAGTAGAGAAGAGGGTTGGAGAGAACGGAGTTACAGCAGCGTCTGCCGTTGTAAATAAAGCGACTGCTAGAGAAGGGAGATGGTGGGCTTGGTTTATAAGGTCATTTAAAGGAGTAATGTGGTGCACTGTCTGGAATTGGCTTTCATTAAAAGAGCCATCAAGAGGGACAGGAAGTGTGAGAGAGTGAGGATCCGTGTGTGTCTGTGGTGAGCCAGCATTCCCAACACATGCACACACACTCACACAAACACACACTTTGTGTATCCTCTTGCAGTTTGTGCTTTCCCAGCTCCAAGTACTTTATATCCCCACTGGGAAAAGCAACAATGATGAGTCCTGCCGCCACATTAACAACTTTGTGGCACCACCACTAAAGAGCGCATCCAGTTTTCACCATTATGAGCTCAGGAACAATTGTGAATGACAAACCATCACTATTACGACACAAGGCAGTTATAAGATTATGGCAGACTTTCAGGGACTCAGGACTTTAGCATGATTTATGTAAACCATTGTCCTTAATAACAGACAAAATGATTAATGGAGAAGGAAATGGTAATGGGATGGTGCCATGGTTATATTGGAAGCATACATTCTCTCCCTGTCTCTCTTATTTTTTGTGAAATAATAAAGTAAATCAATGTGATCCCGTGGGATGTCTCTTGCTCTCAGCCTTATATCCATCATCTGTTCGCCTGTGCAAGCTCCTTTCCCACCTCTTTCCTCTCTTTGTAATCAAAGACACCCATGTACTTATTCTGTCTTCCTTTTATCGTTCCTTTAAGATGAGAACCGCTCACTGGTTCAGTTTGACAGTAACACATAGCAGGCTTCTGCCACCGTATTCCATCTACTCAGTGAAATGTCCTTGCCAATTCACCCTATGTGTGTCTTCAATTACACTTTTCCTCCACTCATCCATCCCGCCTGCACTTCTAGGAGATGACCTCCTCCTCCTCTCTTCCGTTCCAGCTCCCTTCGATGCTGATTTGCATCATTTCATCTATCATTCTCTCCGGGCTTAAAGCCAGCCAGAAAGCTACTGTAGTGGGTTCTACTATATTGACTTGAAACCGAGAGAGTAACTGCTTGTTTTTGGCTCTATAATGAATGGACAGTATGCCCAGAGAGGGATAATGATGGTGCAAAAACCATTAATGGAAAAGTAGGGGCCTGATAAAAGAGAAGTATGTGGAGGTGAAATTCCAATTCCAATACCACATACAAGTAAAAACACTGACTGGGTATTAGCCGAACTATGGGTCCTCACAGATGTGGTTAATCCTGATTACTCCAGGTACCCTTTTTGATATATTCCAGTAATTACACCTAACTTTAAACCCCATGTAAATCTTCAGCCATTTGAGAGGTTACCTGTTTCCTCTCCCAGAGATAAATTTGTTTTGGTTCAAAGTATGCGCCAAAACCCTAGAATGAAGGCCTTGTGAAATTGGTTGCCCAAACTTTGGTACAGTGTGTCACTGTTTGGAATGAAACATCTACAAAAAAACCATCCCAACTATGAAGCCGACAATTATGAAAATTATTTAAGGAAAACATGAGTTAGGAACATTTTACACAGCATTATGTCTGCTTACAACTGCATTCACCCTTTCACATGATGAAATACAAATCAGGCGGCTTCTAAGATTCAGGTTCTTCAGTGAGGAAAAGTTAAATGCAGCGCTGACACTTGCAGCACATGTGTGAGTTCCAACACACATGCCCACTTTGTTGCACGCAGGCTCTGCGAACATATGCTAGCAATCTGTCCGTCACACATTGAAACACACTCTATCTCCTGCGAATATTTCGAAATACACTCGCACACTGTTAAGGCCCAGTAGGGTGATGTTGTGAACCATCTGTCATCAGCTTTTAACAGAAGTAGAGGGGCTAAACTTGCACACTTGATCTTGTTTCGTAGCTAACATCTGTAGCCCATCATCAGGTTGGTTCATTCAAGGGTGTGTGATCTGTCAGGGTGCCCCCCCCCCCCCCCACACACACACAAACACACACATACAGTCATGTCACATTGATGCAACAAGGCCCTCCCAAACAGCCTCAGCAAACCTGAGGATCTTCTCTCTGTAGTGTCTTTCTCCTCTGCCTCCTGTTGATGCTCTGAGGTCAGCCGTCAATCGGGCACTGTCACCGCAGCCACCTGTCAGGTGTACCAGCATGCTTTGGGAGTCCTCAGCCGTTGCATGCTTGACTGGAGGCGGTCACATACGGCTTAACCTGGAGTTGCTGGCCAAAAAACACATACGTGCATGCAGAGACACAAACCGGCTCTGGCTTTCTTTCATGAGCATAAACCTAAACAGAAACTCACTGTTCGTAGAGTAGATGTATAACACTAAATACGTTTAGCTTTTATGTATATTTTTGCTTTGATTATGGTGACACTCCTCCTTTCCCTAAGATCTCTGTTTCTGATTTGTGTCTCTCCACAGGTGGTGAGAGTTCCAGTGGAGAGCTGCGGGCAGTACACGACTTGTGGCGAGTGTTTGGGCTCTAGAGATCCTCATTGTGGTTGGTGTGTTCTCCACAACGTGTAAGTTCTTCAGGCACTTCTAACTATAACACTGAACCGCAGGTACACATGAAAATAATACATTTTACATTAACAGATGATGAATATTATGTTGGACTTTACAATATTGCAACATGTTGGCTATCAACTAAAGCAGATAGTTAACATAGCAAATATAGCATTTACTGATTTATTTGTTCGAAAATACAATATTAGTATATAGTTTGTATAACCACTTTAAACTTCAATGGCCCCATATTCCCGGGTGTGCTGTCTATGTTCTGTGAGCTCTGTTCCCCCTGTGTGCACCGTCTATCAACAATTGATATTTTGAGGCTACAGATTTCTTTTATTTCTCGTAAAGTTTCCCATACTTTTAAAAATCTTTCCCTAAAGTATTTTCACTTGTCACAGATGATCTTAAAACAGTCGGTGTCAGACAAAAACGGTTTACCACAAAACACTGACATCCACATGTCAAGCTGACATGCACATTGGGTTGTCCTTGAGTAAGCTCGCCAACTGTATAAAGTATGCCCGGAGTATGTGGAAACCTTCAGTGGAAGCATTAAATGAGATCTGTGTTTTATTGCATTTCATACTTCTGTAATAATATATTCTATTAAGTTACTGTAAACACAGTCTAAAAGTCTAGTGTCAGTTTCCTCCATGGTTTTCTTATGTTAATCAGCACATTTTAGTTTAAGTTTAGTCCTAGTCTTTTGACTAAATCTAACCATACTTTAGTTAATACATTTCCTGTAGCTTGCATCTACAAAATGAATAAATAAATAATAAAATATGTGGAATTGCTCTTTAGTTCTATAAAGGAACCTAAAAGGGAAAATCACAGAATCTTGGAATAAATAATATAACACTCAAGTCTGTCTGCTACAGGTGGTCTACAGCTGCTTGTTACTTTGTTTCTTTGAAGTAAATAATGTTAAGGTTCAACATCCATGTGCTGAAAGCTGTCAATATGACAGATGACTTGGAGACTTTACCCTGACTTTAAAAAAAAAAGGCTAATGTGACCTCCTGTGAGAACACTTTGCAGATCTCTGCAGATAATAAAATGTTGCAAACATCAGGAAAAATAATAGTTTTGTGGACTGAGTTTTCCTGTTAAAGTTAATCTAAACGACGGCTTGTATTTTTAACACACTGTTAAAGCTTTACTGAGGTGCCTAGAAGAGCATAAAACCTTGTGAATCTATCGGCTGCATAAATCTGTTGTTGGAACAGATAGAATCACAGCTAGGCCTCCTCACTGACACCATTGTTTTTCTTTGCTGGGTTTATTTTTGTTGGTGTGAACACAGTTTAGCGCACCTGCAGGGGCTCACCTTAAGTCCTGTTGTGGGTTTTTGGGATAGGTCCTGTTAGCTTTAAAAGGTCTGAGTAGGAAACTGGAAATTGAGCTTTGGGGTGAGTGGCTTGTTGCTGCAGCAGGTTGACTAAATCAACTGCATTATAATTTATAGGGCTTTGCAAAGCATTCACCCGCACACTTCAAACTTCACACAGATCAACAACAAATATTGGGGATTTTAAAAAAAAATGCACACCTTGTATATTATTTACCAATAAAATAATAAAGACCTGGTTTGCAAGCAATCAACTTTTTCACAATAGTCTCTCCAAAACGGCCAATTTGTGTAAGCCGTGGCAAATATTTTGTCCTGTAAGAATATAATCACACCTGAGCTGTGACTTGCTGCACCTCATCACTAGTTACGATGGCACTCTTAACTTCACTGATTAATGCTCTTTCTGCTCCAGTATTGCTTAAAGAGACAGAGAGGATACTTGGAAGATAGAATGTTTTTTATGGTGTAGCCTAACTGTATTAAAACATTGTGGTACTTGTGAATACCATAAAATTTCCCAAAATGTCTGTAGTCGAAATATGACTACATGTAAAAAGCTTTTGCTAGATAAGGTACATTCAGTTTTCATCTATGGTTTATGTGCATAGCCACTGACTTGAAATGGTTAAATCTAATCTGGGATCATGTTAACCTTTGGTCTTTGAGTCACTCTTGTATATTTCCCAACTTAATGTTTCCAATTCTGAGCAAAGCACTTTATATGGCAGAATATTAATTGGTAAATTATTTATAAACCTATCTTTTTTTATCCACGCTTTGCTTCAGCTACTTAATATTGAGGATCAGTGTTCTCAATCAGTAGTGGAATTGAGAGAAAATTAAGACGTTAGATCACCGATGCAGGTGTTTCCTGACAAAAGAGCAGACTTCACAGTGCTACATAGTCACCATCACATGAGTACTGCAAGAAAAAGAGGTTTATAATGAGAAAACCTGCCCATACCTTTGTACTGCTCTGCTGTCGCCTTACAGTGTGTGTGTGTGTGTGTGTGTGTGTGTGCGTGTGTGTGTGTGTGCCAGTGATCCCCGGAGGAGTGGTTGGCGACAGCGTTTTCCCTCTGAGTGTGAGCGAACGCTAACTAAGTGAGGGAATGTGGGGAGCTGCGTACAGAGCAGACAGTTAGTCAGTTTCTGCCTCTGTCATGTTGTTAAGGCCTTACAGAACCCTACATCAGCACTTTCCTCTCCCCACTGGGACTAGTTGTCGTTAGTGCATAGGTGAAATTAATGCATTATGAATAGCTAATAGCAACACAGCCACAAAAAAAAGGTATGTGGTGAATTTTAGCACAATCAGTTGGTTTGTAATAAGGCGGGCGGAGGTGGAGCGCTGTTGATGTGGGACAGGCTGGAATTGCATTTTATCGGTCCTAAGAAATGTTCGAGATTGCCTCTGTGTCTCTAGAGAACTTTGGTTAAGATGGACCTGCAAAGTAAAGAGGTTCTAGGAGGGGGTTACCAATTTATTTTGCAAGCTAGGGACTTTTGAACAGCTTTCACAAGAAATAAGGTAATGCCATAAAGTCCTACAGTAATGCTAAGCATATATTAGTCTCTATATATAATTATATTGTCCCCTTTCCTTATGGCCGCATGTTTATCATATCAATTGGATTTTTATTCAAAGGTTTGACATATCCTTTCTCTCTTCCTGAAACCTCCTATCCCTTCCTCCCTCCTCATTTATCTATCAACGTTCATATCCTTACCTGATCCATTACCTTTACTTCTTCTGTCCTCACAATAATTTTCTTTCATCTTTGCTGCTTCCCAGATGTTCTCGTAAGGACCGCTGTGAACGAGCAGCAGAGCCTCAGAGGTTCACCTCCGACCAGAGACAGTGTGTGGAGCTTACCGTTCAGCCAAGGAATATATCTGTCACCATGTCTGAAGTTCAGGTATGTATGCATCCCACTGGCTCATATCCCAGCTTTGCCTATGTTTTTGCCATCAATCTGAAAGGAAAATAGCACAAAGTGCAACATACTTGTGCAGTATTGGCAAATAAATACCCAAAGCAAAATCATTTATGCATACATTGGCTTTAAAATAGCATATTCTTCCTACTCTAGTTTTAGGTTAACTGAAAAGGTGATTGTTCTCATTAAAGCATCTTTTGATTCACTAATTTACCTCATGTTTAGCAGATGATGTTTTTTTTTTTAAGATCAGCGTAGATAAAAATGATACATCGTATTGTAGATAAAAATGATACATCTGGAAGTTGGCTTAGCTTTTTAGAAGGCTGCAAATTATAAACAATGAATCAGGAAGAAAGAAGCAACGACCACAGATGAGGACTCTGATCTGACAAAACAAAGACTGAAAACATGACTTAGACTTTCGCTCTAAAGACTTGAGAGTAAAGCTACAGCCAATTCTCAGTAGACAGCAGTTTTTATGCAAGCTAAGACAGTTATCTACATATTTGTATTTAAAGGGTGCATTTCATTTCTGTTTCAGGGACATGTATCAATTTTGAGCTTTTTCAGCTCATCCTATTGTTTGTTAGATGTCGCTCCATAATGATCTGTACTCTGTATATGCTTTGGATTTGTAGAATTAACTTTCAAAATATGGTTCCATCCAAAATATGGTTCCATCACAAAATATAGCCGCTTCCTATATGTTCATTCAGAATTGTGCCTGATTCGGCTCTTTCTAAAAATTTTATTAATTTAAATAAGAATTAAGACTTGGAGTAAAAAGCAGCCTCCAAACTCAGTCCACTGCTTTATTCAGTAAATGAATGAATAATTCAAACGTGGATTTTAGAGGCTGTTGTTTGCAAAGGCACAAAGAGTTTTTCAAAATAAAAGCACTTCTACATTTTTTTTAAATATTTCTAGCCACTACAATATAATAATAATAATTTAATTAAGGATGTGGTCAAAACACATCTAACAGGAATGATGTTCATAACATGTTATGTATTTGTCTGAATTCTCCTTGTTAATTCAAACAGCAAAAACTCTGCCTGTGTTCAAAAGCCCCCATTCTGTCACAGTCTCCTTAATGTAACCATGTAGGTTTGAGTGATGTTTTCCATCACCTGCAGTCTCCACATTCACACACACACATTAACTTCCTAGTATCTGTTACAGCCACTGGTGCACACCCATTCACACAGGCTCTTGCTCATTCATTCCCGTTGCTGTCATGCATACCCACACCCAAGCCTTACTCCCCTTTTCTAAAACTCCCATTAACCCTCATGTCATATCTTATAACAATCCATGTTACACCATGTCCTTCCATTGATCTTGCACTGATCGTCTCACTCTTGCTCTCTCTCCATAGCTGGTGCTCCAGGCTCGTAATGTGCCCGATCTGTCAGCGGGGGTTAACTGTTCCTTCGAGGACTACGTGGAGACAGAGGGACAAATTCAGGGTGGACACATCTATTGCTTGTCTCCTTCTGCGAGGGACATCGGCCCCATCACTAGGAACAAAGGTCGGGACTTGAAAAGTCGATGAGTGTGAAGTCATGGGCTAGTGAGGTCACTGGAGGAGCTAGGGTGTGGTCATGGATGTGTGGAAATGTGTTGAAGATATCTAGAAGTTGATGGTTTTGGTTTGATTTATGGGTCACATTACTTTCTCGTGTCCTATCATCTGATGTCATGCTTTTATCAGGCCTTTCGCTGGCATAATTTACTATTTATAAAGGCTGATTTGTTAAAATGCAATGATGAGAAATGTTTTAATAACATCAACACTTTAAAAACATATAAGCGTAAGATTCACAGTATAAGATTGAACGATTAATAATATATGACATAATTATTATTTCTATTAGGACCAGAGAGGGCATCACACCTTGTTGGCATGTTATATTCACCTTAAGGGTCAAGCTTGGGTTACTAAAATAGAAGCACCTGCATCTATTCCCTTCAGAAAGTAGATCCTTAGCCTCAATCTGAGATTTCCAAAGGAAAATACCAGTTGTTTGTAAGAAACAAAAAAAGCAGGATATTTTAAATATCCTTCCTTAGATAGGAGCTTTTGAAGGTGTTTGAAGTTAAAAGAGAAAAAGATCGGATTATTATATTCTGACCTGCCAATTCCAATTATCTTACATTTTCTGCTCAAAATTGATTTTTATTATGCCTTTATAGGATAGGAGAGCATTAAATATACCTCAACTGCGGTTTTGCCAATTTGTTTTGTTTGAAGTCCTTGTTACCACAAATAAATGCTGTTCCTTCCCTTACAGAAGAACGCATCCTTCCACAGTCGTGTACTTTAAATAGAATTGCTATTAAACTCCTATTGCCTTTTTCAGTTTGACTTTCTTTTTGTCTAAATGACTTCATTTCTTGGTAACTTATTTTCAAAGCAGCAACTTCAGCATGGTTTACTATCACGGCTAAAAATATCGTCGTTTTTAAATATTTATTTCTTTCACAGAAATTATCCAATGGTGTCATGTTCAATTTTGTCACAGAAACAGAAGTTTAATCTTGCACCGTATTCATATTCAAAGCACTAAAAACATGTCAGACCGTGTGCTTGAGGCTTTTTTAAAGAGACAACTCAGAGGTTGTTTAGCCCATTATGTCCCCTTATGAGTATTCATCATTACTGGCATCTGAATGCTGATTGGAGCTATTTTTAAAGTCACCCTACTGTGGAGAATTGTGAATGCTACATTATAGAGTCTGTGTAATCAGAAATGAAAAAAATATACTGGATCAGTGCTGCAGTTATTTAAAAAAAATACACCAACCTAGTTTTTTGTTGGTCTTTTTAGTAATTAAAGGTAAACTGCAAAAACATGAAAAATGGACACAACATGTTACATATATACTGATGGATTGTGGTTTGAATGCCATGCAGGTGACATGCGGGTGGTGCAGCTCTACCTCAAGTCCAAGGAGACGGGCAAAAAGTTTGCCAGTGTGGACTTTGTCTTCTACAACTGCAGCGTCCACCAGTCGTAAGTGGGAATGTTTAATCCTCTCTACAAGTCGTACTGATGATGCTTCACCGTTGCCTGGAAAAAACAATCACATGAACATTTTAGACACACGTCAATGTTACAGTTTGATCTTTGAGTGATAGTTTAATACAAATCAATTCATAATTTTAAAGTTTTCAACATTATTACAAATACAAATCTTTGAATTTCGGGATGTATGTATGTTGAGTCCCAGTTAGTTCATAACTGTAGAACCAGTATAGGCAAATCTTTCAGTTTTTTCTCTAATCTGTAGCACTCTGTAAAAATATTTTCCATAAATCTTTGTTGAATTTTAGTATTTTACTATTTTCAATGGAACAAGTAAGAAGAAGTATAAAAAATTAAAAAAACATTTAGATAAAAAATTTACAGGAATCCTAAGCTAATATATTTTGACATAATCAAACAAGGAGACTTGGGTACATGTCCACGAATTTTTCAGTTGTACATAAAATGTACTTTAGTTTTAATCCACCAGACAGTTATATACTACTGCTTGTTACTCTAAATATATTGAACTTAATGTTTGTAATGTAAAGGACGGACTTGGCTTTTTTACCTCTCCGGTATGATTCATGTCACCTTTCATGAGACACATACATACACACTAACACACAGACACACACAACTCCACCTTTTCTGACCTCCACTGAAGGCTAGAGTTACAGTCATAGTAAAAAATCAGTGCTGTACATGTGAACCGTTTAGATTTCAACATGGAAAATGAACACTATTTTTATCATAACCTACAACACATTCTAATGGTTCATCAATGATTTGTTAATTAAAACATGGTTACTCTAACCTAATTTTATTTAAAAAAAACAGTCTTGGCTTGTTGAGCTTGGCGATTTTCAGCCTTGCATTTATTCCCGTTGAAAAGCAACAAAAGACATGCAAACCTTTAGTTGTTGCGAAAAATAATATTGTCGTTTTTATAAATTTTACTGGATTATACTCCCTCATTTCCACCCATACAGCCACACACTTGCTTTATCTCATTTTACGGCTGTAATGCAGCCCATCATGGTAAAAGAACCCCCCAGTTTCTCAATGCCACCGCACACAACACTATCCCTCCTGTCAATTCGTGGCTGATCCAGGGCAAGCAGAAGCGTCTGGTGGGGTATTAGCCTTGGGGCAGCAGATGGCTCAGACGCCCCTCTGGTGCAGGCAGGGCTCTGCTCCGGCTTCCCCCTGGATGCTGGATGAGCCTCCTTTGAGGATTGTCCACAAACACACAGCCACATAGACAAATGTGTGCTCAAGCACACCTTACCCCACTGTGTCACTTAGCACTAACTGATGCTGTGGATGTCTTAGACACCTAATCTGTTATTGTGACCTTTAACCCAGTCGCCCCACTTCCCTGCTCTTGTAGACAAATCCTTTACCTCAGAAAGATGATTAGCTCAGCTGGTTATGGGTGTGGTGGTTTATGGTGTCAGATCATAGTTAAATTAACTCCCATGAGGACCTCATTGTGTCTGCTCTACCTCTTGAATACGTTATTTAAACCATCTAGGGTATCTCGTGTATGATGGAAAGCCCATCCAACTGTTAAAATAGAAATTATATGAAGGAATGAAAATGCACTGCATGATTTTCCTAAATTCCCTAAATTCTCATTAACAATTAAAAATGTAGAACAAGCAATGGAGAAAAGAGTTTGCCCATTAGAAGATATTCCCCCAATGAACTCTGTGCTGCTCTGATCTAATACAACCTCTGAGTGATGTAATGGTGTTTAATGAAGTTACAGACGAGCCACACCGCGTCTTCTCCACTAACTCCGATGGTAAAGCGAGATGCGCAGATAAGAACCCCATTTTGAGCTGGCACTCTGTCCTGCTTACACGTAAGAGGCTGCCAGGCCTTCCAAGTGTGGAGTCGGATGAGATCATGACTGCGTGGCCGCATGCGCCGCTCTGTTTCTCGAATGCTCTGTTATTCCTGACAGAGATGAGGTTACGCTTACAGGAGTTATACTCAAAATACAGAAGACTTTTACGTTGTGAAGAAGTCTTCATTGAAAGGTGCTAAAACACTTAGTTTGAAAATTGGTCTAAAGATTTCATCAAGCATGGATAAGTATTGGGATATTTGCACAAAAACATTAAAACAAACTCCAAAACATCATTAAATTGCTTACATGTTACCGGACAAAGTTATTAATAATTATAACAATCTGTACAAGTAAAAACTGTCACGTACTAAAATAAACATGAAGTTTGAATAGTACATTTTTCTCCCACTCTGCCTTTAAGTCAATGGGCAATCAAAAGTTACTTGGACAGGCTGACGTTTATTGTAAAAGAACAAGTGCTGGACTTCAGCTCTATATACATACATATCCAAAAAAGTAAAAAAAAAATTGACACTCATTTCATTCCAGTTTATTAGAAAATTATGTTTTAAAAGGAAGCTTACCCAATCTGCTAATTGACTCAGTTGATGTTCAGATAACATCCACATCCTCCACATGAAGGGAAAGATACAAAAAGCCAATGATTTAGAAGCTGCTTGTTTATGGTGCTGTATCTACAACACATTCATGGAAAGTTGAGGGCAAGAAAAACAAGGGTACGAATACCAGCAAGATGGACTGAACCTGGACTCCGTGCTAAAGAGCTGCTACACAGAAACGAACTCCATGAATCCAACAGGCTAAAAATGTTGCATTTTTCATGTCCACTTCTGAACAGTTGTCATCATCTTAGAGCACTTCCTGCTTCTTTCTGTAGACAAGCTATATAAGTATCTTAATGTTAATTTCCAGCAGGACTTGGCACCCTGCTACATTGCCAAAGCTACTCAAAGCTGGTTTTATAATTACATGATGCTGTGCCTATATACCAAAAAAATTGCCTCAACCATGGAATGTGTCAAGAATTTTTTCACTGACGAGTTTATCTTTTTTGACAATGAGGGGGAAACTGGTGGGGGAGGGGCATTGCTCCACAACCTTGTTCTCACTTGGCCTTGCAACTCATTTAGAGGACTTTACATTGCCAGTTTGGTAGAATTTTTAGTTTTAAACATTGTAAATATATCAAGATTCTTTAAGACTGTGTTTCATCGTTGTTTTAAGTTGGACTCCTTGTAGTATGCTTTTTTTCTCATGCCCAAATCCTTGGATCCTTCCAGACACATGCCCCTTCTTCTTATTTACTCAGTAGATTACATCGGGGCCCTGTTGCCTTAAAAAAATGACATAAATTTGCATAGTTGTGTTAATCTAATTAGAATCCCAAGAGTTTAAGTTTAAGGGTTGCTGAGATTGAAATAGAAAATGACCCACGGCCATGATTACTGCTTAATTAATTATTTCCATATGCTTTCTTTTTTTCATTCCACATCCCCGTGCTTAATAAAGATCGAGAGTCTGAAAATGATTTGAAGCTTAAGTGTATGCATGAGGTCATATTAACCGCATCTCCTCGCTCTGGTCAGTTTGATTTGGATAGAGATTAGATAATTTCCTATTCTGTGTAATTTAGCACGATCCAATGCAACTCAATTTAAGTAATAGCCTTTTATTAGAAATATATTTTAACAAGATGAGCAGTGCTTAAAAACTTAATTTTCTTCGAAGCTGAACTGATAAATTCAGTAATACCATTTTGTGCATAAACATTAGGCCCTATTTTTTTACCCTTGTCAGAGTTAAAGCTTGTGTGATCAAATTGAAATAAAATTCTTTAGAAGGGTTAAATAATTCAACTCCTTGCCTTTGAAATGAAGATCAGCCAATAAGTTAGTAATTTTGCTAAGTGCAGGAGATTCAGACTTGCTATTTAGCCTTCCAAACTGACCAAATAGAAAAGCAAGCAGGGAATCATTCTATTGTGTTTGGCCTTGAAGAAATGCTGCTAGTGTATCTTGATTTGCATCTGAATATGAAATACCTAAATTAACAATGCGAGCGTGGGCTTACAGGGAGCATGTCTCCAGCTGCTCAAAGCCTCAGACGGGCTGCAGGCAATGGTAAAGGACACGAACGAGCAATAACACGATGCTGGGGGGTCGGAACAGTAGAACTTGCCCGTGATAAAAAGAATCAAAAACCCTCCAATGGCGCTGGGTAGGCTTTTTTCTGATGAGGGGCGCACCCAGGCTGTAATAGAGACTTTGAGCTCGTAACAGGGAGCCCAGCAATCGAAAAGTGAGCTCTGGGAGGTTGCTGCCTCGAGCTTTGGATTGGACGCATAATAGAACCGTCTTTTATTTCAAAGTTCATTCTCATAAAAGTATAAAAGAAACAGAGGCAGTTACCTGCTGATATTTTTCTCATTATTTCAAAGTGACTGCTAGACTAACAAGCTTGATTTGACATAAATAAAAGATGTAAGCCGGATAAAAATGGTTATCAGTATAATGCGACAGATGTAATGACTGATGTAGGCTGCTAACTATACATTGTTCTGTTTGCCGCTTAATTCTAGGTACCCGCTGTGTTAAGGTGGAGTTGAAGTATATTTTGATGCATGTTAGGCTGCTAAACCAAGCTCTTTGACATTCAGAATTGGCATAGTTTCTGTTTGAACAGACACTAACAATCATTGCAATAAGCCCAGCTGACTTAGCTGATGTTTCTATATTTTGCCTCAGTAATGTGTAGTGGAGCCGCAATAGATGCGGCTCAGGAGTAGTTATGCTAGTTTAGGGACTTTGATACTATTAATGTCAACTTTTCAAACTTTCAAGTCTATGATTTTTTTCAAATGTTAGTGAACCTCTAATTGCAAATATAACAACAATTTTTTTTTAGAAATTATTAAGTAAAGACAAAACAGGTCCCTTTTACTTCACCATTAGAAGCTAGATAAAGACGGGTTGTTGGTAACAAAGAAATCCATGACTGAAGATGGAAAACAGACTTATTTTAGTTTGCCTTTTTAACTTCTGTACAGCAACTTTTTTTTTTTGTTACTAGTGACAGGTCTAATGACTTATTTTTGTTATTTTGGAGCCTAATTGTAAATCTGATGTAAATGAAAATGTTTTACTCATAAGTAGTAGTCAATGTAGAAGGGGGCTTCCTTTCCCAAGCACACCAACGCAGTTCTGTGTCCCCGGCTGATGTTGAGTCAGGAACCGTTCAGGCCCACTTCATCCTCTTCAATAATGCATGCATGAAGCCTCAACTAACTGTGATTGTTGGATGTAATCGTAAAACTGCCTTTGTCTTGAATATCTAAGCCCTACATAATTCCAAGCAGCCTTGTTTGGCTAAACAGAGCTCATTTGTAGTGGTTTGACGTGCTTAGCTTAATTACTACAGTAAAACAAATTGATGCATTTATATTGTCTCCTTTGTTGCCACTGTGAAATAGGTAATTTAAAGTACATGCAAAAAAGTACTGCAAACTCTTCTCAGTTTATCTTTCCTAACATCTCCATTACACTTTCAAATGGCCAATTATAATGCATAGATGATGCTATTTAGCAAACTTTTGGACTGCCAATATCTATTTTTTTCAGTTTCGGTGGAAAAAGTTTACTTTCTGAACAAATACCATGGGTTTGATTCACTTAGGATCAAAGTACATCCCTGAAATGTCCTCATTCGTTCTATATTGACCAGCCCTCCGCTGTTTCTTGTCTGTTCTTTCAGGACGGATCACTGGACTAAAATCCCAGCGCTAAATCTGAGCACTGCATGCTAACCGAACATAGCCTAATCGCTTTCCCTCCATTTGTTGGCAACATTGACAAATCTCGTCTTTGCTCTTGTGTGGTATTAAGAGGCCAGTTATTTCCTTAGCTGCACATCTTTTATTCTAAATGGACAGCTTCTGTCAGCACAATGCTAAATTGGTCAATTAAAGCGGCAGTGGGATTGAATTAAGCCCCAGCCTCTTATCTCGTTCAAAGGGGGGGGGGGGGTTCTAGCCTGGAAATGATCACTTAAAGTGTGCACCTAACAAACGAGCGGGCCTAATTGATCCAAATGAATCCACGTCAGGATTTGATGGATTCACATTTGGGCTTCATCTCAGAGCTCACGAGTTAAAGCCATCATTTTTCATGCGGATAAGGAAAAGGAAAGCTTCCATTTTGCATAGGGTTAAAACATACTCCAGTGCTTGTCAGAAGGAGGGCTTTTTTTTTTTTTTTTTTTTGACTATAGACAGATCTGCACAAATTTACACATGGAAGGTATGGTGGAATACAAAGCAACCTGCTTTTAAAATCTTAGCTTTATTACAGACAGTATTTCCTTGTTAGCCAAATAAAACATACGCCGACACAAATCCCTGGCTAAATAAGGCACAGAGATGAAACTCTAAAACTGAACTGAGTAAATTGCCCTTTAGTTTGCAAATGCATGAGTCGGTTTTATTTGCCAAGACGTAATAGTTATATTAGAGAATGCTGCACTCTAAGAATTTCCCACCACTTATTTGAGAAACTGCATACATAAACCTTTGTGACTCCCTTGGTTTTCTTAGATTTGAGAGCTCACATATATATTCATAATCATCTTCAAATATCCAAGCTTATTTTTCCATCTCTACACCCCCTATCTCTCACGATACCTAGCATATACACCTCTGTATGGTGAAATCCACCTGCTTTCTCCTTTCTCTAGTCTTTCTCTTTCTGCCGGTCTATTGGCACCTTGCCACAGCCAAAGCAGGTGAATTAAAAACGGCGGAGGGCTCTTAGCCCCTTAGATGAAAGAGAGCTTTAGAGAATGAGCAGGGGGGACAAAGCAAATGGAGGGGATGTGAACAGAGAGTAAAGTAGGCATAGTGAAACATAAAGGAAGGTCAGTACTGGGTGGATGAAAAGATTGTAACAACAGAGTAACAGTATGCAGTAAGTTGGCTGGTTGTTGGTTAGGTCTGTGAATGTGCAGAAGGTGAAAGCATTGGGAAGTTCGAGCAAGCTGATGAATGAAAGGGAGGAAAAAGGAAGTTTTAAGTTTGAAGATGGGGGAGGAGGGTAAAAAGGAAATATACATTTCTCAAGTGGAGAAAATGTAGAAAGAAGAAAACTAAAAGAGGACATTTAGGTTGATATTCTATAGTAAGAGTGGTTGAGATAGGGAGCGGCAGACAGTGAAATAACCCCAACTAAGAGCACTATAGTTTCATAGTGTCTAATCCTTGAAACAAAAATGTGAAGTTGTATACCGGGTGACAGATGTTTCAGGTAGCCTCTTTGGCTTTAAATTCTGTCATGTTCTTAAAGATTTATTAATTGTTTGCACGAAAAAATATATATATATATATATGTTGACATAATTTTATAAACTGTCAGAAAACTTTAGAATTGGCTAACTTTGTCTCGTCTGATTACTTTTCAGCTGCCTTTCTTGTGTTAATGGGTCTTTCCCATGCCACTGGTGCAAGTACCGCCACATGTGCACCCAAAACTCGAACGACTGCTCTTTCCAGGAGGGACGTGTCAACAATTCTGAGGTAAGACACCAACGCTGGGCATTACTACAGCAGTCATTTCTGGAGCATTCATGCGTTTTATTTGGTATTTCTTTTTTAAATACAAAACTGATACATTGACCATTTATTCCAACGTGTGTTAATAATAAATATACCCGCTTTTAAATAGCTTCCTTTTTTTTTTTATAACTAGTGACGCATACAAACACACAGCAACATGAGCTGAGATATTAGTTCATTTGCACCCATACCCCTCCATCCTTGTGTGCCATTTGCCTCAGGGGTTTCCTGCCATCATCCTGCTGCGTGTCTGCTGTCTGTATGTGTAATATTGGCTTTTGGCACAGTGACAACAGCTTGTGTACTGTGCAGCAATAATTCTGTCGTGGCCCATAAGGCCATAAACAGCCTGGGATGAATGACTTTCTATGGAAATTCTGCCTTGTTCTTACAAAGCCAAAGGCTACATTAGCATAAAAGCTAATATTAATCGTGCCAAGTGGCAGTGACTGCAAGCGTCATGTAAGGTATGGCGAGCATTTGTCAAGGACTGTAGTACATGCAGGGCTGGACACCAACCTGCATACGGTTTTATCTCACTGTTCTTCCTTGAGACCCTCAGCAGAGACGAATGTGAAGTTTTACAAATTTTATGAAATACATATCTGCCTAATGGGTTTTATGGATTTGAAATCAGTATTGCTCCCAAGTGACAGACGATTATACCTGTGCTTTATCTATCTGAGGTCTCGCACACGCTATCCACTCATGATTCTTTATGTTTCTGGTCCAACTCTCAGTGTTATCTACATGGAGATTAAAGCAGTCCCTCCATTACTTGTCAGCACAGTCAGAATAACGGGCCTTTATTAATTGCTCTGTCTTATAACTTATTACTTTCCTTTTTATCTCGTCTTTCATTGAAGCTGTAGCTGAATCCTAAACACCAGCTTGGCTAGTAGTAAAACAAGGCTAGGGGCCCAGGCTTCAGGGCTCATGAGGTCTGAGTTGTTGGGTTATAGTGCCTATTTGGAGGACTTAAGAAGAGCACTGGTTACCACCTTCACAGTCAGGTCAGAATAGCAACATAGGTTTTCTACACAGTCTGAATAATTAGATATCAGTATTTCTTAAGTTCAGAGGAGTATAAATAAATGTGTGGAGACATATTTGTGTTTACAGATGTTATGTTCTATCTACATTACTTTCTCCCTTCTTTACGTCCTTGCCTTTGTTTCTTTCCATTTTTGTTATGTCCTTCAATCAATGTGCCGTCTGTTTTTCTTTCTTTCCTCCCTTTCTTTCCCACTTGTATTTACCTAAAATTACTCTGTCCTTCCCTTGTTTATTTATTTTTTCTTCTTTGTGCAAGTTCTTTATTTCTTTCCTCCTTTGTGTGTAACATGAAGGGGGTCATTGTGGCTTACCTCCTTTTCTTCCTTCATTACTTATGGTCCCTCCTTTCTTCCTTTGTTTCATCCTTAGCTGTTTTTATTTTATTTTGCATTGTTTTTCCCTTATTCTTCATTTTATTTTTGTCACTCTTTCTCACATTGTCTTTTTTATCCCTTTTTGTTTGAAGGAAAAGCTTATAGAAACATTGTAAATAGGATTTATTTTCAATACAATATCCCCTCCATTCATTCACCTGCAAGACTTAGAACATAGTTTTTTTTTTATAAGAGTTTTAGCCTTCCTGTTATCATCTGAAAGCCTTACTTTATCTTTAAGAACAAAACACAAAGACATCTGGGGAGAACATGCATAAAAACTTAATATTGTTACTTTCTTAAACTACATTTTATAAATGTCAGTTATTCTTTAAAGCCCAATGATAATTTTCAGTATCAGTGAGCTCTCAAGCACAACTAGGATTTTTTGGCAAACAAACAAAAGGGTAAATAAGTATAAAGTTATCAAACAAATAGAGATTTGGATGATAAAGACAGTAATAGACTGACCTCACTGAACACATGCTCTGATAGAGGCCAACATCTGCACACACTCTTGGTGTAAACAATCTTACAGTAACCTGCATAACCACAAACACTGATGCACAGAGTCATTTATCATCCTTCTCTTGGCTGCCATATCCATTAGTTGCACCCTCAGTGCCCCAAGAACTACTGTTGTTCCTGAAGACTTGGATTATCCACTTCCTCGTCCTGCTCTTCTCCAGGCCCCATCTCTCCCCACCTCATCCTTCATCACTTTGATGCTCAGTCACCTCATCTTTTTCTCATTCCTCCTCTCTGTTTTTTATTCTTTGGTTTATTTTAATTTATTTTTACTGTGAGAAAAGGACAATTGGAGCAGAAATATGCCTTTGATCCCCCCCCTCCCCCTTTTTATCAGAAGACAGAGTAAAAGCAGGAGCTCTTCTAACGGTGCTTACATACAGATGCATTAAAAAAAAAATCTATAGAAAAATGTATTTGATTCAATTTCAATAAAGGAAAACTTTGAATAAAAAGGGACACCATGGTTTTGTATTATAGCTTATAACTAATAAAAATAGTCTGCTGGAGTGTTCAGAAAGCTCATGCTGGTTTTCTGCTTGGCTGGCTCTGGTGTTTTTTGTGTTTTCTTTTGACAGTACTTGGGTAAAGAAAGTTTGCTGGCCAATGAAGCACAGAGATGCTGTGGTCTTTAAAAAGGATATTTGTAGTTTTAGCATTGTGGACATGTACCCACACCAACAGCTTCAGATTTTTTGTTTAGTTCCAAAGTAACACATTATAAATATGAATTTTGTAGCCCATGTCGTGTCTTAAGGCAACTCCAGCCAGAGGTTTTCCCTCCATTTCGATCATAAACATCTGAAAGCTCCCATTTCTTTACCTTTCTCAGCCACGTATCTTTTAGTGTACATTACCTTTCCATTGTAATGCATCGAAGACTGCTAGATGGGAAACTGTCCAGAGACTTTGGGCATGTTTCAGCAAAAACACAACTTTACTATATAAAATATACATATATTTTTGAATCTTAAATTGTTGGGGAAAAAAACGAAATATCAATATTTCATTAGCTTGGGGAACTATTTAACTTTGAAACTGAATCCATTGTAGCTTTACATAGTTGCCTTTTTGTTTTGGCTCTAAATATCACCTGCTTAAAACATAATTCCTGTCAAAAAGTTTATTGTCTTTGTGATTGTAAAATTGCAGAGACTATTGTGAGTTTTTCCTTTTTTTCCCCTGCAGCTTTATCATTATTTCAAACAGCTGTGAAGTGAGCTCTCCTGAAAGCAGACTTTTCACTTAGACCTTTACTACTCTGGTCTGCAGATAAAAACTGTTGACTGGGTCGGGTAGGGGTTCTCTGTTAGACTGTGATCAAAGGCCAGATAGGGTGTTCGCTGAGGAAATAGAGGTGAATGCTCCTCCATACGGCTCTTTGGTCTGATTCGGCTTTAACTTACTACCCGGAGCAGCTGAGACGAAAGACTGAAGCTAGAAGATAAATTATGAATGAGATGTTCTTTTTTTAGTACCAACATGATCAGACTTGTACTCTTGCTTTGTTTTTTATTCACACATTTGTTTACAAGCCTCGTAGCTCAATAAATTGTTTGTTTTGGTGTAAATATTTGAAATACAAAAGTAGCATGTCCAAATTCTTTTTGTTGTTCATGCTTTGTTGCTTTTATTCATCCATTTTTTTTAATTTATGCTTTTTCAAAACAGTTTTTATACTGTTGACTTGCATCTCCCCACTCCACCACCAGAAAAATACAGATAATAAAAGAGTTATTTATGTTTTTCTGAGCAGACTTTGTCTAATGACAGAGGGAAACAGTGAAAAAGTTATAGCTTGACAGAGTAAGCGGGGAGGAAATATGTATAATGAGTGACATTTCCAAATCGAATATGCATGAATCAACAAGGCCTACAAATGGCACAACAAACAAATTCTTGAATTAAGGAGCGACGAGGCGGAAAATTGCAAGAGAGGAATTAAAGTTACTTTATCATAAAAACAAAAGGAGACGGGAAGGAGACTTACGAGAGCGAGTGCAAGTCTCCAACCTGTTGATTTATTTATTTTCTTCTATTGTTTTTTTCTCGTTATAGTCTTTATCTCCCTTCTATTTTAAATTTTTTTTTAGTTGATTGCTAATCGCGTACTCAACTTTTCCCTTCATTACAACCCTAGAGTTTTGTCTAAGTCAACGTCTTGATAAGTGCCAGGCAAAGTTCAGCTTGGCTGGGGTTATTAGGAAGATGACCTAAGGTAGACCAGCCAGTTTACCTCGAAATAGTAATAACTAAAATATGAATAAAGGTTTTGTAGTGTTCTAATTAAAGTCCAAACTTAAATGTCACTGAGGTACTTTGACATGACTTAAAATTGGCTTCAAACCATTCTATAAAGAGGGCCACAGTTCATTCACGTGGATGTACGTGAACTTTTCCTATTTATCACAAGCATTTGATAGCAGATTTTACCAAGAAGCATAAACGGCTAGAAGGTTTCAGGAGAAATTGATTTGTTTACAAAAGTAACAATGAAAAAAAAATCTGTGGCAAATATATATAATATATATATATTTCACTTATTGATCAAGGGTGCTTACAGGATGCCATCAATCTTTCCCCAAACGTGCGGGTCCATCAGATTCTAAACAGCCAGCTGTTTGTGTAGGTCTTATAAACTAGCCATTAATCTTATTGAATTACTAAAGACACTGATTAGCTTAGTTTCTTTTAAGCACAGTTTTATTAATTTTTCCCTACATAATAGTTTCTTGCAGTATTTGTATTACTTCCTGCTGTGTTATTTCTGCCTACACCAGTAACAACACTGAAATAAAAACGAATCTGGTAATTTTATGAAGTCTTGGCTTGAGGCTTTTGGCAAACAACCAGAGAAGACTCGGAGGAGCAAAAACATTTGAAAAATTAAGCCCAGTTTATCACATCTTTGGGTTACATTGTTACTCTCGAGAAGAAATTCAGAGTGCTTTTCATTTTTGATAAAATCATACAAAGAACCATGTTCACCGCAAGCAGTTGGTGCAGATAAGGATGCATATGAAGCCTCTCTGTGGTTCGTCCAACAGACTCATCACCACGCTGTCCCTTGACAATACATTAACAGGAGAGGCTCCACACTGACTGCAGTCTGAACAAAGCGTTGCATTGCACTGACTCATTTTCTCACGCACTGTCTTCCTCTCACACACTGTTAACCATGCGATTACACTTATCGCATGCAGCCTACCTCCTGGTTCTCCAAGCAGTCACAGAAACACATGGTCAGTGTTTCCGTGTTTCAGTGCCTTTCACTCGCACAGGCAGACAGACACACTATCCACGGCTGACTGGGTTATTTGTGATGGAGGGGGCGAAGGCCCCGATCCGTGACATTCTGGCACACTGCGTTTATCCTGGCTGGTACTTAGACACTGAGCAGAACACACACGCACACATCCTTTATAGAAAAAGAAGGGCTCACAGACTGCCGGCCAAAGCTGCTCGAGGGGCTCCTCTTAGAGCATCGATATACGTATGTGTTTGACTGCAGTCTTCCTGTGTGTGTTTGTGTGGAACTGTCACTGGTTCTTATCAGGACAAAGCATAACCAGCAGCAGGGGGCATACGGGTGAGGGGGAGGCAGTAGCGGGTGGCTGTTTGAGTCAAATTCATTATTTCCCATTTTCTCTTTCTTACATTTCTTTCTGCTGTGTCTGTTGACATTCGATTTACCAAATAATCTGCATTTTCTGTCTTTAATTTAGTTTATCTGTTCCATTTTTTTTTTTTACCCAAACTATCTTTTTTCTACTTTTGACCTTTTTTGTTTCATTTAGAAATGCACTGATTTTATTGCTGATTTCAGATATTTTGCATTTTAAACCTTTTACCTGCTAATACAAATACTGTTTTCGAAATATAGGGGTGTTTGTCATCAACTCCTGCTTTGCATAGTGCATGTATATTGAGATCAGGGCTGTGTAATTCAGTATATTCCAATTTCTTTTTCAGAACTACAAAAGTTTTGATAAAAGCATTACAATAATTCCTGCAGTGACACAAGTAGAATATATATTATAAGCTGTGATCAGCATTTTCAGATTTCAGTACTAACTGTAAACATTAATCATTGTATATTTTCCAAACACTTACTTTGACTCCAAAATGTGCGAAAGGTTGTCAGCATGTCCTATTCCATTATTTCACTTGGTAGAGGTTGAACAATCCAAAAGTAAAAAATGCTAAATTTTGCTGATCTAGATTTAGCCTTGGTGTTCTCTACTGGAATCTTGCTTTCATTTGGTCCCATGTTGTTGGAAATGCCAGTTTCTTCCCATTTCCCCATTCAGAGAGCCTTTTAAAACTAAGATGCTGAAAATTGCATGTTTAGAGTCTTCTTCACTTAGTAATAAGACTTAAGCAAAAATGTTTTTGTTTTTTTACCAATACTTGGTAGCATTTTGTAAGGTCATTTTAACAAGATCTGATTTATAGGTTTGTAATTTATTAGGGCCAACCTCGTTAAAAGTCTGATTTGGTTAATAATTGTTTCTTGTTTTTGTTTTTTTACTCTCCATTTGCTTCCTTTCATCTCAGAGCTCACAATTTATCACAATTTCTTTACTTTTAATTAGTCTATTAAGTTTCCATATTTTAAAAGTTCACTTCTTATCCCACATGTATCTTTACTTATTACTTTAAAATGCCATATTTATAATATACTAAGCTATGTAGGAATGTTATTGGAGATGGGATAAAATATCCCACATCCAGTAACAACAATACACTATTGAAGTTTATATTGTACTAGAGACAATTAAAACAAGGGCAAAAGAGGGGTATTTTAGAGCAGAGTGAGGTGAAAAACACTGTAAGTAGCATAAAAAATAAAAACCGGCTTCGACTACCGACAAACCATTTTCAGAGTAACGCAATTAGTTTTTTTAACCAAATGCTTTAGAGTTGCATACAAGAGATCGAGACAGAACTTAAGAGGAAGTGGAGCCAACAAAATAAAGTAACTACATGCCGTCTTTGCCAGACAGATCTAATTTAGCATTTATTCCCAGGAAACTTTTCTGATATTTGTATACAGAAACTTTTCAGACAATTGTGACATACAATAATTACTTTCCTGTCTTTGGGACTTCAGGGTGGGAATGTATTAGATGATTGGGCTAACTCATACATAGTTATATTTAGTAATCAATTAAGTGAAGGAGAGTAGAAGCTTTTGGGGAACTGTTATTGAGATGCTGCCATTTGTTAACATTGCACCTCTGTGGGGGTTTTTATTAGCTCTGTATGGTAATTGCACAACAGCTGTTATATTATGGACAGGAAATGAGGTTGTGTGAATGTTAGCCTGCATGTTTTGTATTATACATAACACTGATGCATACAGATATAGAACAACTGTAGTTAAACTTTCAGTATTGCTCATTTAAAAAAAAAAATTTTTTATTAATGCTTTATTTCATTTTTGTGGTATTTCACCTCTTTTTCACTGACCAACGAAGATTACTACATTTGATCACAAAAAAAACTTCTCGTTAAATCTTAGATTCCCTAATCCTTTACGTTAGTCACATGATTACACATTTTGCTGAGCAGACACCTTGTTTCACGGTGACAGTTGTGGAATTTTTCATAAACATATTTTACATTAAATGTAACTGAGGAAGACAAACAATATCAAAAAGAAAACCAGGGAAAGAAATGACCCACAATAAAACGTATTTGGAATGTTATCACACAAAGTTGTTGCTAACGTGCTTTACAGGAAACCAACCTAGTTTAGCGTAGCAGTCAGACAGTTGCATTTGTGATTCTTTAAACAGTCTTACCCTCTGGACTAAAACAATGAAACATTTCATAGCACTGTAAGGATTTTATCCATGATGTTGTTGGATTTATAAAGATCTGTAAAAACGCTTTCATAGACCTGTATAACTGCTGTTTTACTCACTGTGCGCATCAGTCTTTACGAAAGGAAGTCAGAGTTATGTCATAAATACTTCGCTTAGTAGACAAGGGCATCAGATGAATATTTATGGACCAGGCTGAGATTTAGCAACTTCAACTTGCATAAAATATTGACTCTATGCAGATTTGAAGGCCACTTTTTGGAAAAGTCAGTTAAAGTGCTTTGGTTGGACATTAAAACCTTTACATTTCAGTGCCGTGCCACCCTGCTGCTAGATAATTCTATTCTCCATATATAATCCAGGCCCCATTAGTGCAGCATGTTCCACCCCAGACATGCCAACACACTGACTGCACCACTGAATCCAGCATCAGCAAAGGTTTAATGAACTTGCAGCAAACATGTCACTGATGGACACACAGGCCATTGCTGCAGGGCTTTGCACACAGACACATCAGTGTTTGTGTGCATGGTGGTTTGTGTCTGTGTTTGTCGCTGTTCCAAGTGGTTTCATTATTCAGGTCGCTTTAAATCTTCATCTTCACAGCCCTCACAGTCAGCCCTACAAATATTGAACACAGATGAATATTGCATTTTCACGATCAAACGGACTGTGTCAGAGATGGGAAGACATAACTGCCAAGTCACTGAGAGAAAGAGCGGGGTAGTTAGAAAATAATTCAACAAAATGGGCTCAAGGAAAAACAAACTCCAAAGTGCCGGCAGATCACAGAAGCAGAGGCTGTGATTGAGAAACGACAACCGCCTACTGGGATGGAGAGCCAGTGGCCAATCTCGCAAGACCAACTAAGTGAAACTGTCATGTTTGGCTTTTCACCGTGCTGTTTTCTGAAAGTAGCCTTCTCTGATTTTTATTTCTGCCTCCATTTCACAACAGCTCTGAGCTCCCTAGAAAATTCAAGATGGCCAGATATATACTATGCAGTAGTTGCAAAAATATGATGAAGGAAAACTTGGACTGTAACCAGGAGTTTGAAGATGAATCGGTCAGAACAGCTGATGAGGAAGGTGAACTGAAGCTGAAACACTAAAACAGTCAATTTGGAAGGAATATTAGAAGTATCAGAAATATAAAAAGCTTAAATAAAAGACAATATCTGTACTTATCATTGTAGTTTGGGTTTAGTGTTCCGGTTAGAGCAAGAATTGAGGGGGATACATAAGTTACCAAATTTGGTTTACCAATACTTTCCGTTTCTATTGCCACAACCTCCATTATTAATAAACTGGTGTTAAATTGCCAACAAAAGCTGACCTAAAGGGGAAAAAATACTCCCAGCATTAATCAAAAATATGTTTTGCAGCCTAATAACACTAGTGTCTCATCGTCCTGCAATTTAATTTAACATCAACCACACAGATTTTAAGGTGGTCATCACCTGAACTGTGTTATTTAAAAAAAGATTTTTATCAATTTTATTTACTTAAACTGAAACATTTAGTCTCAAATTTTTCAGAATTCCCTAATAGCGTGGCTCAAAGTTGGTTCTATTGTATGTTGATACTGGTTTCTAAAAATCTACCGTATGTATGCACTGAAACAATTATAGATCTGAATGCACCAAATATTCTAGGTTATTAAGTGGTTTAAGCAACATAAACGATGAAGAATAAGTAATTAGATGCCTTTATGTCTTCAAGAATAATGCAGAAGTGCAAACAAATTTAACCTCTGTTCTATTTGTCTCCTAATTGTCTGTAATACTTTAAATCTTTGCTTTTTTTAAAGTGACTAATCTGTTGTAAAAGGTGGGTTAAAAGTGTATACATTCCGCATTTAGATGGAATCCAGCAAACATGCTCCCAACAAGTGAGTTATCGTTTTAGTAGGGAAATTCTGGTTTAACTCAAGACTTTTTGAAGGATTGTGCCGTCTATAGTGAAGAGCCACAGGCAGCAGATGGAAGAGCATATCTACCTCTGAAATCAAAGCTCGTCTTTGAAACGCTGAAAAGCGCAGGGTTTGATTGCTGCTGACATATCTGGGTTAGAATGATAACGGGGTGCCAGGCACCCGCACCCTTCCCCCTCTACTCTATGAAAATCCATAAGGAGGAAAAATGAAGTGTTTTGTCAAAAAGGAGAAAAAAAAGAAATCAAACGTTCATATTTGTTATTGTCTTAAAGCAAACCTTATCATGAGTGTCAAGGGGATAAACTGTGCACGGTTGGCGGTTTTCTTGTAAATCAAAGATAAGGGATTACGAGATGAAATCAGAAATGTATGTTTGCGTGGCTGATTTATCAAAGCCCTGAGTTACAGGCAGTATTGTGTACACACGGAGTGAAGAGAGAGGACATGTATGTTAGTTTCAGGCAAGCTTCAGGCCTGCAAGGAGTTAATAACCAACAGTCAAAACCGAATAACATGTAATGAAGTTCATTCCTTCATTCGTCTGCTCACAAGGGTTCACCTGACTTCTAATTCGTTGTTCCTACATCACCAGACTGCTCAGAAAGAAGGTTGTGGGCAGATAATCTCACAGTCCCTTTCAATGTTCAAAGAACCCTTTCTTCCTCGGCATCCTTTTGCTCCTGCGCTGTTCTATATGTTGCTGCCTTATTAAGTTGTTCCACACTCTATTGCACCTTCCATTGCCCTCAGTCATTCTGGTTACAGAACATACTCCTGGCCTTTTCTTCCTAATTAGTTGGCCTTTTTTTCACTCTGCTTCTATAGAAACGTTCTTTTATGCAACTTTACAACCTTGTAGTTTTTTGGCACTGACCTAAACCGTGTGCATAAATTTGCGGTTTCTGTCTAAACAAAAACTGATCAATATAATAAATGAACTCTACCAAATCTTAACAGTTTCAATTCTGCATCTGTGTGCCATATTTTTACCCTGTGTGGCTTAGGGAATATACAGAATGAAATCAAACCTGCGTCCAATTTATGAGCTTTGTATGTTTTACCAACTGACTTTGCAGAAAGACTGTTGAAATAAAATAAAATGAATAATAATTGTTTTAATCTCACAATGTTTCTGTTTGTACTCTTAAACTGTAGTGTCAATTCTATGTTTGTTTTAGGTAATAAAGCCATTTCTGTTAGTATCTAAAATAAGCACTATCTAGCCAAACATGAACATTGTTAAACCTTTTTTCCCACTATACAAAAAAAACAAAAAAACAATTACCATATTAAATATAGGACATTTTTGTAAACATATTGTATATTTAATAGTTCCTACTAGAGTTTGTTTTGAAAAATGACACACAGGAGTACTGGAGGAAAATAAGGTTATAATTTGTTCCTCTTTTAAAAATGTATTATTGTTTTATTCCACCCAGCAAATTGTCAGAATCAGTTGGATAAATTATCATTGAACATTTGAATTATGTATTACATGATTTTGCTTTTGTACACAGCATTATTTATGTACCCTACAACAAGGGCTCAGAGATTCTCCTTTGTTGTATAAAATAAAGTGACCTCTTACAGATTGACTTTTGCAACCTTAAACTATGTCATTGGCTCGACAGAACTTGTGTTAAATCTTTGTCAGAAAACCTACGTAACCCCGTCTGCAGCATTGGGCTGCATACAGCATTCTTTATATACCCCTATTGTGATTTGTTCGCGACATAC
>JAVLVB010000979.1:2156746-2190312 GCA_032876305.1 Orestias chungarensis
GCATCAATCTGTGTAGGGCATAAAATTAATTTGTTGCCCTCCACTGCGTTTTTCTGAAATACTGAAGAAATTAGAGGTGGAATGGATTCTTTGAAGGCTGTTACAGCGTTTTCCGATAGACACCTACTATAAAGACATTTTCTTTCAGATTTTAAGTACTCGGTGAAAAAGAACTCAAAAGTTATCAAAAAATGGTCATTAATGCATTAATGCTTAATGGATTAAAATACCCATTATACATTGTACCAAGGGCTGTTTGTCTTTGTGCAACCAGCTTACTGTGGCTTGCAAAGTTTCCATATCCCTTGAACTATTTCCTGTTTTTTTTCCAATCAAATTTCCTATAGTTTTATTTTATTTTACGTGCAACAGCACATAACTCTTTATAACATACCTCTGCTTTAGATGATCAATCTGCTATGTTCTTTATTCTTCTTTTCCATTTTTGCCAGGAGTCATTATGCACAGGTGAACTGTGCTGACAAACAGACATTGAAGGCAATTGTGTGCATTTGTTTAGATTTTATTATGTAAGAAGTGAACAAAAAATTTTTTTTTCGTTTAACCTCAATGAAGTGCTGCTTTGTGTTGGACTGTCACATAAAATCTAAATTAAATACATTGTTTGTGGTTTGACAGAATTTTGATTAACTTAAAGGATGTGAATATCTTAGCAAGGCATTTCTAAAAACAACCTCCCTGCAACGTTTTCTCTATTAAGGATAGAAGTTAAACATCCGCTATTCTTCTGGTTTCCAGGATTGCCCCCAGATTCTGCCGTCGACCCAGATCTACATGCCGGTCGGGGTCACCAAACCGATCACCTTGGCAGCGAGAAACCTTCCCCAACCGCAGTCCGGACAGAAGAACTACGAGTGCGTTTTTGACATCCAGGGCGTGACCCAAAGTGTTCCTGCGCTGCGCTTTAACAGCACCTCAATCCAGTGCCAGAAAACATCGGTGAGTAAGAACAGAAGGAGTATGGAAAATCTGAGGAAAGGATGCTGCTTCGATACTGAAGGACACAGGATGTGGTGTTGCATGTTGTTGATTCGGCATAAAAAGCATATTGGATGTGTACAAGATAATCATGCCAGTTCCCATTTTTCTATGGATACATAAAGTTTATAAAATGCTGTTGTGTTTAATGAACTGCTCTGCAAATGATGGAGTGTATTAGGTATAGACTGAAAGCTCGTTTATTACTTTTGTTCTGATCAATACAACCGGGTAACTAAATCATGATCCCAGTGAAGCCATTGACTTGGTCAAGGTTAAATAATAGCCTCCAACAGCTAATGACTATTCTGGACATAAATGTGCTCACCATCATGATGAATCACTATGCACTCATTGCATACTAGCTTGGTGACAGTCTAGATAAATGGCCCAATGCATATATGTTGCATAGAACTAATAGTTGGCAAATAAATACTGTTGTCAAGCATTAAGCTTTGGATTAAGATGCATGTATATATAATGGGGGTTTTCTTAGTCTTAGTTGACATGTATTAGTTGACATGATAAAGGAATGCTTGGGGTTACTAGAATATGATTTAGAATGTATACTGATCAAGCATGAGCTAATAAGGCTGAAGTATGAATATCCATCACTCGTTTTTTTCTTGTAAACGTGTTGACGTTGAGCTACATTACAATAAATAAATAAAAAATCAGAAATATAGTAGATACATTTAACCAGTACAGATAGGTTCGTGATCATTAATTTAATTTAATTTGCATTACAAAAACAAATTGTGGTAGACATTTAGGATTACCCACCATTTACTTTTATATTTCTAAACAAATGCCAATTCAGGTAATTGCCTTCACAAGTCACACAATTTATAGCTTTGGCAGAAAGTTATTTCCTTCCCTGCGGCGAAATGCAGCGATTGGGGAAGTGTTTCTTCAGCCAAGAAAGAGTCAGAGTTTACGGATAAATAAATGTAGCTAAATACAGAGTAAGTCTGTTAGAAAACCTGTAGGAGTCCGAAAAAACTTAGAGACTAAAGGAGGCTCTCCTTCTATCTAGACAATGACCCCAAAGCTACAGCCAGAGCACTAATTGATGTTTTTAAATGGCTCTGCCAAAGTCAAGATCTAAAATATATTAATAAATAGTTGTAAAAAACAGGAAAATTGTTGTTTGCAGAGGCTAAACAGGAAAGCCCGTCTATAAGTATATAAAAAGCTGATAGAGACACACCCTAGGACCTCTAACTCTAATTGTAGGGGGATGTAGTTCTGCAGAGATTTAGCTCAGGAGGTTGCAGAGTAAAAATCCACTGTAAATTTCTCCGATTTTCGAGACACTTAAAGGCTTTGTGTACTTTGTGTTGAATTATCACACAACCCAACATTTTTTGCTGTTGACGTGACAAAATCTGTCAAAAGTTCCAGGGGTCTAAACACCATTACAAGGTGCTGTATGTGCTTTACCTGACAGAGATGCATAATAACTGGATTTAGTGTTCCCTCATACGGTTATTTCCTGTACTCCATCTTGTATAGCCGGGTTTGTTTGTATGCGTGCATTGGATTTGCAGGTACGGAGATGTATTTGTGAATGTGAGTCCATACCTGCTTGGAGTTGTGTGGCTGTTTTTGCACATGCGTGTGTGGCTTGAAAACCGCATGACAGATAAGAGGTAGCTAGTGTTGCGCTTCATTGGGGCTGAAAATGTGCAGGGAAAGTCACTCTCTGAACCTAGTTTGGAGCGGATTGATCATGTTTACATCTCCTCTCTATACCTCTCACTCTCTTTTCCTCCATCTGCCTGCAGAGCTCATCTTTTTCTCTCTGCCTTCCTGCTGCTCTGTGGTTTAGACTCTCAATCTTACTCACAAGTTCACCTCTGCTTCATCGTTCTTTACCTCGGTGTTGTGTTTATATTTTTAGAAAATAACATGATGTGTAGCAGTTTTAATTTAGTTTTTCATGTAGGCTCTGCAGGTCACAGCAACCAGGATTATTACATGTTGAAAATTTCTAAACACGTTTGGTTAAGGTAAGCTTTTTGGAATTCATAATGATTTGAGGTTTATCATTTACTTACTTGAGCAGCAGTCCATACTTAGCTGTAAATCTTGATGTGTACCCACAGGGTTCTGTCCATAGCGGTGGAGAGTCTACAGGTGTTGGTAGACGCTTGAGAGTGAAGGCAGGGATAATTATCCTGCCACAGGGTTGTCTCCACGGAGATGTCTGTTTATTGACTGTTTGTTGGACCTGAAAGGCCAGTGTTAATAAGCAGCAAAGTCCAGCCCAAACCCAAACTTAAATCTGTATTTGATGTCCACCAAGCAGACATTTTAGTTCCAGTCCATGGGTAGCACTTTGCAGCAGCAACTTGACTGCAATACCAGATTACAGAGGCAACACACTCGCAGATTGTTCATGCACCCTTATTTAGAATCTGAGGATGAAAAAGGTGCCAGCTGCATGAACTTGCCATTAAAGCACAATTCATGCAGACTTGAGATTAGGAGTTTAATTATGTGTCATGAATTATTATGATGAGAATCTTATTTTAGCAGAGGAGCAATATTTCACAAGAATAGGGTCTTAAATATTAGTTTATCCATATATAGAACTTCATATCTCTTCTTTTCACACAGGCTCCTCTGTTTGCTCATGCTGTGACAGCGTTCAGCAGTGACTCTATGAATCATGCATGACTGCAGTGGAAATAGACTTCATCTCCTATCCTGGGTACACACTAATGCATCTGTTTGTACACACACACACACACACACACACACACACACACACACACACACACACACACACACACACACACACACACACACACACACCTATGGCGAGAGGGGTTAATCACTGTCTGTAGGCATGTTGATGTGTGCATCTCTGAACATGGCTTGCTGTGTTTTCTGCCATGATAGCTCTGTAAAAATCTCTGGATTAGTGCTTAACTCAGTCCACTGCATAAACTCTGGTTAATGGCTTATCAATGGGATGCTAAGCTATGGTTTATCTTTGTGTTTCACTGGCCAAGACTAAACAGCTGGTGCTGCTTTTCGGACCCTTTAAGCCCATTTTTGCCGACTCTGTCAGCACAACATGGCAACTAAAAAAGTCCTTCCTATTTCAAAGTAAAAGTATGAAACACATATTTCAGGGCCTAGAATGATAGTTCTGACTTACTTCACCAGATATGATCTCATGCTAACAACGTCTTTGTTGTGCTTTTTAGGAGAGGCTTCTCTACAACACGAAACAGGCTCTCATTTTTTTATTCCCTTAACCCCTCAGTGTTGAGAGATAATTCTTTAAAGAATTAGGCATCAGGAGTAGACATTAGAAAGCAAGGAGGACAAATGTTTTCAAGGGGGAAAAAAAAGCTGAGAACCAGAGGAAAGAGAGACTGATTGACCAAGAACAAAACGAGATGTAATCTACAGATATGAGGATGAGAGGGTGTTATATGGGCTAGGTAAATTGGAACTTAATAGACAATTTCAGGTTACATGAATGGAGAAAAGTGAAAGGGGGAGAGAGATGTTGAAAGAACATAAGGGAGGGGGATAGAGATGAGAGCTGGTGAGAGAAGAAAATCTTCTCTAAAGTCTCTCCTGAGGCCAGAACTCTTTCTCCTCCCTTTCGTACAATATCACCCCAGCCAAGAGTAGACAACTTCACCACAGGATTTTCAGAATATCCACAGTCAGATCAGGTTTAAACTCTGGTTTCCCATACTTTGTTGTTTCTACAGTGACCGTGATAATATAATACGCTTATGGAGTATTCCCCTTGGGGGGAGGCTGTCAATAACCCACTGTATATGTAGTACAGAGGATATATGATAGTGCAACTCAAGCGCTATATTACCCATGTTTAGTATTGGCTATCCATATGTGCTCTTGGGGGAATTCAGTGTTTTTTTGTATTACGTTTTCTCCACACACCAGCTGATCCCAACGGGAAAAGACCAAGTAGAAAACAGACCCGAGGAGAAAGGCTGTGGTACTGTAAACTGCTTGCTTTTGCAAGCAGACATAAAACAAGTTGGCCTTTTTTACGGTGTAAAGACTTTGAAGATTTCTACATTTAGGGTGAGGATTATAAAAACAGCCTCAAAGCTCTAAAGTTTGCTGTGTTAAGCTTTTATTAGGTTTGTATTGTACAAGTAATAATTCATCACCGTTTGCATACCTGGTTTTTGAAGTTAGGCATTTTGTAAAGAGAGAGAAATATTTTTGCAGCCTGTAAAAGTTGATGAAATGATCCGTGTCTAGGTCTACCTGTTGAAAAAAAATTGTAGAATCATTCTTGATATTTTTGGATGGGACTAAGAAGAAAGACGTGTCCTCCTTGTACTTCTTTTAGGCCAGAAAAAGCCCACATTAATACTGACAAATTCACAACCATCAGCCAGACCTTATGGTGGAATTAAACTCTAGGCAGCAGCCACCAAAACAACAAGCTGGTGTCTGCACCAGATCTGTCAGCTTTTCTGACCTGGAAAGGACAGCTTCCTCATTTGTGTCCACCAATCAGAAGCTGCGATTAAGGTAAAAGGCCCAATAGGATGATGGGCTATGGGCTGTGTAAGCTGTGGTCAAACTGCCAAGGGGGTCACACCAGCAAATAAGCAGTTGCACACACATTTTTACATACACAGCATTATGCAAATGTATTCATACCTCTCATACTTTTTCACATTTTGTTTGCTGGAAGACACAAAATTCAGGGTGTTTTATGGAGTTTTATTTAATATACAAATTTTATTAAATGTATAACTGTTGAATGAATGGAAAGGGAACCGCTAAGTAGCAATCTGTGCCAATATTGCCTTCTGAAGTCACCTAATTAGTAAATCCACTTGTATACCTCCGAGGTTTGTTAGAGAGCATTAGTCAACACTTTGGGAAGTGACCATTTTGATCATCCATCTTCAGCTTTAATTACAGCCACAGAAAAAAAAACTGTGTTTCTCTACCATCTTTGCACATTTAGAGACTCAAATGAATGTCAAACACACTAATTGGTAACCATGGACATGTAATTTTGGTACAGGTTCTCCTTTGGGATCGATACTGAACTTGAAATGAACACTCAAACATGAATATGTCCATTAAAACACTCTTAAATTTGGTGTTTAAAATGTGATATGGAACAGGTTCAATACTTTTGCGATGCTCTTAATTGACAAACTTTTGGTGCCACAGAGGCAGGGGAAGAAAAGCTGGAGATCACGGTAACACAAGCGGGGGAAAGAAGATTCTCAAACTGTTGAAGACTCTTCTTTTCTTAGCCTTATAGCCCTAATTGTCGTTAGCTTTTAGTTCAGTACATCACTACTCCACTTCCCTTTTCTCTCTCTTTAACCTTCTTTCCTTTTGTCTCCCTGGAGGGCAGGAATGAGAGGACAGATGATGTCAGCTAGCCGTACACCATTACCTCAACGTCTGATAAACCAGTCGGCCACTCCATCACCCTCGTTTTTTCTCTCTAGACTCTTCACCAGCGAGGAAAAAGCAGACATGGGGTCAGGAGGAGAAAATCTAGTTTGGATATAAGATGTGTGCCTGTGTGTATTTTCTCAGCGTGCGTGGAGAGTAACTGTTTGTTAAAGAAGAGATGTGACGTTTTCGAGGTCCTGATGGCATCCAATTAAGGGAGATAAAATGATGATGAATTGCACTCTAGCTGTGGAGATCAACAATATTGTGTGTGTTTGGGTGTGTTTTCACACACACACACACACACACCCACACGCACGCATCTACAGCCAGACATCAAACTACAAAAGCAAGAGATTTGAAGGAAATTGTGGTGTGAAAAAGAAAGATGGGGGGGGGGGGAAGTACAACTCCAAGAAAGTTTTGATGCCGCGATTTGAGAAGAAATCTGAAGAACAGATTAGGAAAAGAGATGGAAGATCAGCACAGCTATAGAGGAGAGGACAAATAACCCGCGTACTTCAAATTGGAAATGAGAACAAAAAAGGCGGATTAATAGATAAATGGATGGATAGAGAGCACAAACAGAAGTCTGGAGAAGAGGCCAAACATGTGTGCAGGGAGAGAGTTGGTACCACGATCCATGCTTGTATGATAGTCGGACACACATCCTGACTGGATATGTGAGAGAAATGATCCGGAGCCAAGCCAAGCTTCACTCCTTTGAATTTATGGAATTTGTTAATATAACTAACTGGCAGCAATAACTGGAGCCTGTAAACCTTTCATTTTAAATGCATCATAGGATGCACATATTTTCAGACGTTTGGACCACTAAAAGTGGCAGGAAGGAGGCTAATGAGGGCCTTGGTGCTGCTCTGTGTAGGGTAGGTGCGGCGGGGCAATGTACAGGCTGGCCTAGCAAGGCCTTAGACAGCTTAATGAGATATAAACAGTGGACCTGCCACCTCATTCAGCCATACCACACACTGACTCTGTTTTAATTGGCCTGCAGACTCTGTGTGTCTGTGAGTGAGGGAGTGTGTGCAACATTTGGAGGAAATGGCTGGAATTTACTGTGAGTTGCTGCAAATTTAACACTGCCATGTGATCGCTCAAATGACACTAATCAGGCTTGGATTTCAGGGAACTGCGGTGTTTGTAAAATAGTGTTTTTTGAGAATATTTTCCTAAAACCAGGGATAATTTGAGTACATAAATTATTAAAAAATTTGTATTTCCTAGGTTGTGTTGCTTATCAATTGAGTCATGTAATTTCATAAGTATGCCTTCATTTATTCACACTGGGAGCTTTTATTCCAGTTATTTTAGTTTGTCTAGTCATTCAAAGTTCTTTATTGTCCTCTTTTGTTCCTTTTCTGCCTCCCTTTCATTTAAAGTTATTGTAAATAAGTAAAGTCTTGTATGTTTGCTGCGTTTGCAATTAGTGTTTTGAATCTTGACACAGTTTTAATCGGCCCTCGGCTGTCAGACAAATGGTCACACATTAGATATTCTGATCCTTTCGTGCGCTTTAGTGGCTGCTTTAAGATCATTGCTGATGTCTTTACCATCTTGAATTTTATCAATGCATATGTTTTATTCTATATATTAATAAAATGTAAAAACGTTTTCTGCTTTTTGAGAGGCACATATTTATCTGTCATTCAGATGACTTTTTTTGGTAGCACCTGGCTGTTACGTTCCCTCTTAAATCTTACAGATATTGAGAGAGACACTTAGTTTTTCTTGCACATTTTGGATTAAGCTTTGGCAAATAAACTATAACTGTTTGCAGTCTTTATGTAATTGTTTTTATAAAGATTAAAGAAGAAGGTTAGATGCCACTATTTTTAGGGCTTTTTAATGCCCAGATGGTTTTATTTCAAACTGTAAGAAAGTATTTTAACCCCATCTTCTTAATTTTGAGTGTCTGAATTTCTATCTGGGTTTCCTTTCAGCGGCTTGTTGTCTCTCCCAGTCATCTGTCACCAGTGACGCTTCTGTCCTGAATAAATAAGAAGTAATTGCTGCACAGCTACCATCATATGCCAACCACTCCACCGGTCCCTTACCACTCTTTAATTACCAGCTTCTCGTTTCCACCTGTTCCTGCACAGCCATTCAATTGTAACTTTTACTCAGTATGCACTCTGGATTTCATTTTTTTTCAAGATTATTAGAAGATTGCCCAAACTTAAAATAACCTTCAGGGTCTAGAAGACACCTGATTTGGTTTCTTTGCATGAGCAGCCGTGGTTGCTTTTGGGTGGTAAAGCCACACTCCATATTTTCAGGAGTTTTTTTTTCTATTTTGTTTTCAAGCAGTTGCCATTAACTTTTTTTCATCTTGTAAATGAGAACCGGGTTTATATGGAGTTCAATATGGAAGCCTTGTTTTAAAATCAGGTGAAGTTGATGGGAGGGTATTTTCAGGCTTAGAAAAGTAGAACAAAAAAAATGGGGAAAGATCTGTATCTGACTTTATTTATAATTAAATTGTTCACGTCTGACAATCTTTATATACCTCTGTAGAAATTCCTTGAACAATTACCATTAGTGGTGTTGAAAAATGGTGAAGTCTAGAATTTTAACTTGAAAAATGTTTAGGAGCCAACTATTACTTTTCCTATATATCTTGATGGATAATGACTACTTTATTGAAGTACTGCTTGTTTCATTAATGGAAATTGTCAAAATGGAAATTTTTTGCATGGGCTTATTTAGGTGTGCTGGCAAGTTGGTAAGGGGATAAAGGCTGACAGATGAACGGCATAAATTTGATAGAGAAGCAAAAAAAGATGTCACTGAAAATATAAACAATTTCCAGACTATCACATATCAGATTTTTTTTCCCCTCCTCTGTAAGAAATCTTGTAAGCTTACACTAGCTTAATGCGTTGGCTAAAAAATAAGAAACATTGATTATGACAACATCATTTTTTCTCTCAAGACAGCATTTTCTCCTGCTCCCTTTTTTCCCTGTTTCTTTCTATTAATTTAGAAAGCGACTGTGTGTGTGCGGGTCTCTGTGCAGGAGATAAGCTGGCTCCGGCCATGCTCCAATCCTGTTAGCATTAGCGATTAGCACTGGCTAACAGTCTCCTATTATGAGTAGGGAGTGATTCCAAGTTGCCTGACCTCACACGTACTGTACACACATTCACACTCCCTGAGCTATGGGAAGGATTACCACTTGATCCTTGATTAGGAGGCCATATCTGCCTGAAAGTTTACTGTGTGTGTGTATATGTGTATAAATGAGTATGGTGATGCGTAAGCCTTGACTTAGACAGACTCTACGTGCCAGACCTTATCTCAGGGGAGCATTGAGTATTCCAGATTGTCCAACTTTCAGTCAGTGGCCTCTGTTTGTTTCCTACTCTGTCCTTTTTGGTGACACATCTTATAGCGGGTAGGACCTTGAGTTGATTGAAGGATTTCCTGTCATCACCTTTTGAAAACTGTCAAGAGATGGAGAAAATCCTGTCATGTCATAGGTATAGACATGCCCGGGGCAAGTTTGATATTTTTAGGTGTCCAGCTTCAGAATGACTAATTATCTGACTGTGACCCTCAGAAAGTACAAGTTTTAACTTATTTTCTTTAATGATACATTTTCTCATATTATTTCCTTCCTTTCTCCCCTCCTTTCTTCCCTCTGATATATTTTATGCCAGCGGGCTGATTTCTGATAAAATTTTAATAAGCATTCGCTCCAGTGACAGAAGATGAACTTAAGATCATAACCTAACAATCCCTGTTCCCTCCCAAACCCATTAAATGAAGGTACATGGCCAGACAAACCTCTCCCTTACTAATTATTTGTCTTTTTTGTATGAAGAACCCAGAAATCCACATCTCCCCCACATTTATTCATGTAAACCCCACCCCCACACCTTTTGTTGATGAATGTATGAACACAAGCACCTATTCCCCTGACTAAAAAGGAGTGTAAAGGCTAAGCAGTGATGTTCTAAGCTGTCAGCAAACGCTTTCAACATAAGCCCTTGTATGTCTGGTGCAGATTTTCAAAGAGACGACTTGTCTGTAAAACAGGGTTAAGGGGAACTCCTACTCCCGTCATCTATTAGGTTATCCAGTAGAGTTGGGTGTCTGATTCTGGGGGAAATGGGGCATGTTCACATACGCTGCTCAGCAGAAAAGTGGCAGTGACAGTGAACGGTGGCTTGACCTCCTTGCCCTTTACTGTAGCAGGTCATCTGTCCCGAAGGGATACAGCAAGCAAGCACAAAGGCACGGTTAATGACTCCGACGTACAGAAGTGAGTTCAGCATGGAGCCATGTAACAAATTTGATGTTGAATTACCAGAGAGATAGAATTTCCTCTACCATGCTTTTTGGTGTTTTTAACACACCGATGAATCTGATGGGAAACTTGAAAGTACGCTGACACGTATCCTTCACCTAAACATTAATCAAAGATGATACTCGTTGTCCTTTTTTCCTTTACTTTGACAGTTTTAATAAAGATTAATTTGATTTAATTAATGATTCTTCTTCTTGCGCTTTAGTTTCCAACTAGACTCTCACTTATTGAAAGACAAAAGTGTAATTGTAAGACACACATCTAATGGCGGTTGGCGTAAAAGAAAAAAAAGGCTGAGTTAATTAAACTCGTAAACCTTTATCAGCTTTAATACCTGCTAAGTACAGTCTAAGTGTTTTGCATTTATAGTGCCTTACAAAAGCATTACCTCTCAGTCATTTATCCTTTTTTATGTTTTAAACTACTTATATATGATTATTGATATCCAATATTGGGATTTTCTGTAAATGTAATTGTCTACAGAGGTCAGGAAATTGAGCATCAGGAAACCCAGGTCTAGAAAGTTCTGACTCGCCAAACTTTTTACTTTTTTATTTAATTTCCAATTGACACTTTTGCATGTTATGCTGGTGTATCACACAAAATAGTTTTTTTTAAATCAATTTATGTCTTATCCTCCTCAGCCTTGATCCTGATGCATCATATGTATTCTCAATTTCATTTAGTTTTTTATTTACTTTTCTGGTCTGTCATCCAAACTTTCAGCAGTGCCGTGTTCCTAGTCTTCTTATCCTGCATGCTCGTATGTCCCATTGTCTTGCTCTCACACTCTCAAACATACTGTTGTGCTCTCTTCACCCCTTGCAGAAAACATCTTCTTGTTCTCAGGCACACTGGGTGGTCTCTTGGTGGTTGGGGTGGAAAAAAAACTGAGAAATCTGTGTGTTTAAACTGGGGGAAAAACAATAGCTGATGTCCAAAATGTGGTATTGATTGTGTATTTTCCCTTGCTTTGTTTGCATGTGTTACTATATATCATCTTTGTTTTCCGTACAAACCGTTTGAAGTCTTTGATGAATTTTCAGACAGCCTTTTCCGGAAACTGCCCCATGTGCGGGACTCGTATTTATAGCGCTGTGCCTGAGATGTTTGGTATATGCGATAAAGGAATCTGCTTCATATTTCTTCGTTTGACTGGGTGTTTTGGGGGCATGGAGATGGACGAGAGAACGTCAGGCCGGGATTGATAGCAGGAGAGGATCGTGGAGAGGTGTGGGGAAGGAATAATGAGAGGCAAAGGAAGAAGAGGGGAAGAGGCACTAGTCAGAAGGTAGGATAGGAAGAGAAGGAGGCGCAGAGAAATGTGTGAATAGACCAAGGCAGATGTGTCAGAGAACAAATTGAAAATGCCAATTTCACTTTAGCCCCCACCAGTTAGGCGCTTATAGCCCAGCCATGGCCTCTTATTCCGTGTGTAAATGAATGGTGTCCACAGAATAACACACAATCACCTCCCTCTATCCATCTTGGCCTCGCTATTTCTCCTCCACCCTTGCCGCTGAATAATCTGCTCTCTGCTCTTTTTTTCCCCATTGCTGCATCAGGCTTCTTCTCAACAGCTTTTCTTGAATTTCACCACACCTCTGGACTTTAAATCACACATAACAAGCTTGTGCTCGTACACCAGTCGTCACTTATTGCATGTTGTTTTTTTTTTAAATTGCATATTAGTTATAGGACCTTATTTTTCCTAAAGCCCCTTCACTGATTTGATATACATGGTCCTTAAATTTAGGGCACATACTTTGGCATCACCCACCTTTTGTTTAGGATCCTACTTGTATTTAGAGCTAAAATGTGCCTGACATCCCTTTTTGGCAGGACTTCCTCTATAAAATTAGAAACTATAATTTTAGTCTGAGCTACATGCAGATATGTTTCTTTATTCCTTTCTACCTACTACTGCAATTCGTCCAATCACAGACGCAAAGAAAGAATTAATCAACTATTAGCTATTCACAAATTGCGACATTGCTGTGTCCTATCGTTTTCCTATCTTGTCTATCCACATTTCTTCAGCTCCCTCCCACTGAAACACATTTTAAAATCACTATTATTACAGATGTTAAGATAAATCTCCCAATATCGCTCTGAAGTGGGAGATATCGCACAGTGCTAGTAGGTTGTAGCCTGATTCAATCTGTGAGGACCCTGTAGCCTCAGGACGGGGAGTTTCACATTAGATTTTATCACCACTTCACCAAAAGAGAATAGGCCTACTATCTCTGCCCCCTGAAGCTCTTGAAGATGGTGACCATAGCAGAGGAGGGGAAAGCTGTTGGGCACCTTGTGAGTGACAATGGCATTAGGTCGCATCTAAACTACTGCAGGCCATCATCCCTACATCAGGGAATGTATAACACATCAGCACTATTATGTGTGGCTGGCACCTTTATCGGCCATAAATTAATATTTTGTATTTTGTTGTAGAACTATCTTGCACTAAAAAGTCTTAGAAAAATCAATCATGTCTTCTTGGTACATATATTAAGTTGGAGGTGGAATATACTTGATAATGATAGTACAATGCCATGTCCTCTAGTAACATTTCAAAATGTCAGAGCAAACCGAAAGCATACCAAAACTGTTGGGTATAGACATGCCTCATACATCAAAGGTGTTGGTATTGGATTTTAGAAATTAGTACCATTTTGTCTATTTTTGATTTGAATAGTCTTGGGTTTTGTTTAACTTTCCATCAATAGAGGGTGATAATGTTGGCATTAGCTACCTTAGACTTCAAAAGAAGATCTGATACTTGTTAAACCAATGTTTAAAGTTGTCCCTTTACAATTATAGTGCCTAGAGAAGCATTTATCTTCTGACTTGCCAAATGTGTTTCTAGATTATCAAGTTAAAATTTACTAGACAGGTTTACCAGGTTTCTTTGATTGAAGTCTCATAATATTTCCAAAGCATCAATATGCCAAAGATTTGAATGAGGTTCCAACTACCTTTAAAAGAAAATGTTTCAAGGCAACATAGATTCTCCGCAGTAAACTTCAAGTAAACTTTGAAGTGTTCTATTTTTCTTCGTAAGCTTATCTTAACCAACCAAAAAAAATCCTTCTTATTGTCATCTGACAAAATCACACTGTTCCAGTAAAAGTACCAGGAGAACTCCACAAACTCCGCCCTAGTTTAACAAAAATCGGGCAAAAATGTATTTCCTCAGGATCCCTGTTAAATAACCGCTTGGCATGTAGATGTTATGTGATGATTATTTGGAGACCTGACTAATCCATGGTGCCACTCTTTGCTGCATATGTACAACATTTATCTTTCCCCATTTTATCCTCTTAACTATTTCTGGTATCAGAATATAAATAAATACCTTTGGTCTAGTGGTCGGTGGCCTAAAGCTAAAGTCAGGTGTGAGGAGCCTGTAAGCATAAATGTGTCTGGCACTGAAAGAAGAGAGAAAGTGAAAATACTGCTTCTGGGTGTATTTTCAATGATTCACATTCTCTGTGAATCATTGAGGAGGCGGTGTACATTCGAGAGCTGCATTTTATTTGGTGGTGATAATTGTGATTATTTATCTGTTAGGAAGGGTCTCAAAGGAGCTCTTTTCTTTGTCATCCCTTCAGTCATCCCTTCAGTTCACATACCACCATCAGATTACTGCTTCTGAGGCTTGTTGTCTCATTTAAAACAAATCCATAAAACTGATTATGCCGGGGAGTCAATTACGTTTCAACTCTTATTAGTTCGGGATGCAAAAATGAAATTAAATGAGAATATTATTGTTGGATATATATTAGGCTTTTCATTCATCACTGGGATGGAATGAGTCATGCAGTGATGGGGATCCCAATTTCTTAATCAACTCCGCGCTCTGTCAGGGAGCCGTGGATGTGCAGTGTGTGAAAATCACAATATAGCCTGTCTCTCATGCTTCAATTTTATTACCCCTTTTACTGTGTGAGCGCCCTAGCAGATGACATTACCAGCTAGTAGCTGAACTTACTTTCTTCTGTCTGATTTTTTTTTCTGAGATTTTCCTTCTTTTATTAAACCTATGCATGTTTTACTGTTGTTGGAAAAAGGTTTAAATCAACAAACTTGATACCAATCCCTGTGTCGATGTTTTCTATTGCAGTATAGCTACGAAGGCAGTGATATCAGCGACCTGCCAGTGGATCTATCTGTAGTTTGGAATGGAAACTTTGTCATCGACAATCCTTACAACATTAAAGGTGAGTTAGTCGTGTTTCATTCACTTAGGACTCTATTTACACTGTTTTAGCAATTGTTGCAACATTCTAAATTTTTTTATTCTCTGCTGTTTCAGCCAGAGCGTGTTGTCTATTAACATATGAATTTTTCATGTTTTCTTCTCCTTAGCCGTATTTTTAAGTTCCTCTCATGACATACACATATTTTTAAGCATGTTTTAGTACAATCAGGTATAATCACCCTTTTCTCCTAAAGCCAAAATAATACATCTGCTATCAGCGCATAGGGTGGTGTGAGATTCTCACAGCATAAGCACTAATAGTGAAGAGGGGTACATGTAACTCCTTTAGTTTCCACACCATAAATGTTTTTACTTTACAATATTGGAAGTATTTCTATATAGCAAAGTTAGCCTTTATTGTAACAAACACGAAGTGCAACTTGCAGCAACATTCAAGGAGACATACACTGGCTTGACAGAAATTTTGTTAAATCTTAGGATACCTTTATAATTCTAACCAGCATTAGGCTAGTTATTTATTTTAAAAAGTACAAGTCTAACCACATGTAATTTTGTTTGTTTTTGGGTTTTTTGCCATTGTTGCCTATGACATAAACCCAGATATATTTTAATAATGTAGTTATAACTTTCTATTAGTTTTTATTAATTTGGTCTAAGGCAACTGTAATTGTAGAAATCTAAAACAGCATGAAATATTATTGAAATCGAATTTATTATTACATTTTCACACCTTAAGATTCAGTTAACTGCCTAAATACAATATCGGCGTAAAGGGATATGAACTGTGACACTTATAATGTACAACTATTAAAGCTTTATAATATACTGCAGAAGGGTAAAATCCACTTTAACAGTGTTTGCGTGGAAAAGCAAGTTATATTTTTATCGTCATAAATCCAATGTGTTCATGCAAAAAATAAATGGATAAATAAATATTAGATGGAATCCCGCTGCAGTCGATGCTTAAACCTGACAAGATGATGAGAACAATCTGAGTCACAGGAAAGAGAGGAGGAGAAAAAATCACATTAATTAGAAAACATGTTGCGAAAATAACACAATTGCTCTGCAGTAATGGCATCAGGTTTGTATGGAACTGAGATCAGTGGTTTTTTTTTAATATGGCCACTTTAAAAGCCACTCAGGAACGTTTGTATGCTTAGGGATATTGCTTCAACACACTGAGGTTATTTTCTTTCCATATGATGCCATCTATTTTAGAAATTTCACCAGACCCTCCTGCATTAGAACACCACCATGTTAAATACTACCACACTCCTCTATAACCAGTCTGGGGGTTGTTCTTAGTTGGAAAACTTCAGCTTTTTTCTCCAAATGTATGATGATCATCATCTTCAGCAGGCCACAGAACATGTCTCAAATTGAAGGTCTTTGTCTCTAAGCACATTGGGAAATGGTAATCTTGACTTTAATGATGCTTTCAGCATTTAATAGCATTATCCTGAAGAGAAAAAAAAAACAATCTCTTTCCAATTATTCCGGAATTTAGCAAATAGAAATAACTTTCTGAATGTCAAATGACCCAAAACAGGAATAGTTTTGTCTGATTTGGTGTCATACGGTGAAGAAGGAAGGTTCTTGATATTATGGTAGTGAATATGGAACTGTTTAGTTGTTGTATGTCAAGGCATTTGTGTAAACTTTGATCTGCATATATATGTAATTTTCTTGTTTATAACCCCAAATTGCCTTCCAAATAATGAGCCATGCGGGTGGTGATTAAACTTACACATGATCTATGCACCACTGTGGGACAATACAAAGACATCATGTCTGTTGGATATAATCACTGGTAATACTGTTTTATAGTGCTGTCCTTATAATTATTGTGGCTTATACAGTGCAGCAGGGGGACTATATTGTTATCACCCTCCTGTGAGCTAAAATAACTTCATCACCATTGTTCAATATGGTGGTGGATGTACACAGTGAATGTACGCACACTCAGAGGGAGTGTCATTGTCTGGTTCTGGTTGTTACTCTTTGATGGTTGGAGACGCAGCTGGAAGCTGAGGGATTTACAAGCTCTCCCTTCTTTAAAGCTGCCACACCAGTGATTGCTTCCATTTGTTAGTAATATAAGTCACTTCATATATTGATCAACCCCTGTTGTCTAAATGTATCAACCAAGCTGCCATTGTCTCACGTTTCACATGTTTCTCGGTCTGCGTCTGATGTCATACGAGTGTGTCTGTAACATATACCCCATATCTGTTGAAACCTGTTCAGACACTATCAGCATTAGGCATCAGCGCCTCTACTTTTTGTGTTATAGCTGATATGAATCGCCTGAGTGTGTCCAGAGGGCATCTACAGGACAAAGATGCCCCTGTACCATCAGGGTTAACATCTGGCGGAGTGTTGGGGATCTTTCTCCATCATAAACGCGATTAGGTTAATGTAATTACATGGACATTATTTAGCTCCTGGTAATTGGTGCAGGTTTTTTAAAGCTGATTCATGATCAGTGGGATTTTAAGTTAAAATTAAAAAGAAGTGAATAACTTTTTTTTTTCTAGAATAGGGTTAGTCCTCCAATGGCCAGTGTTTTTACAATGTATTTTCATGAAATATTGCAAAAAATAAATCAGTTCATTACAAAGTAAAACCTCTTTTTGTTGTTGCTCTTTGTTGGTTTGGCTCATGATAATTTGAAGAAATTGTGATCAGTGATGTTTTCCCTTGCCCTAATAATAACATGAAACACTAAAACAACGTTGTTTTTGGTGTTCTTCTCATCTACAGCTCACCTGTATAAGTGCTTTGCGCTAAGAGATAGCTGCGGGATGTGTTTGAAGGCAAACCCTAGGTTCGAGTGTGGCTGGTGTGTAGGGGAGAATAAGTGCTCCCTCAGACAGGACTGCCAAGAGAGCCGTTGGATGCACGCTACAACCGAAAACCGGCGCTGTGCACACCCGAAAATCACAAAGGTAAGCCTTAATTTCAGTAATGCTTAGAAGGCATTAGAAGGGAGTCCACAAAAGATAAACCATATCTGTCAACACACATTGTATTCATGCCGTCGCATACCTTAGAAAACTCAACTTTTTTTCTGTTCTTTTTCTTTTTACTGATAATTTCCACAAGTGAACGTAGTTATATTTTTCACCTTCACAGGAGGCAAAAGGCTGGTTTATAGTTCTTTTTAAAAATCGCTAATATATCAACACGAACTTTAAAGGAAGGATGTAATCTTTTTCCAAACTTTTACATCTAGCTAATGATAGTGATATTATATTATTTATTCAGAATCAAGAAATATGTTTAAGAGTGTAAGAGAGAGAAACTAACCACAAGCTAGTACAGCCAAAATTATTGTTGCTTAAAATAATGGCCCACCAAGACCAAATGTGGGGACAGTGAGGTGTCCTGCTTTAATACGTGTTCATCAAGGCATTGTTTATGTAAAGATTTATCCAATGATCAAAAAGATGTTGCAAGGACGCAGGAGCTTGAAGACCTACCCAATTAGACACCTACTTTCGCATATAAAATCTCTCATTGACAAGTCTATAATTCATCAATGCATCAAAGCTTAACAAAAAAATTCCATATTCCATGAGCATTCAGGTAGATGTAACTTATTTAATATTATCAATGGACTTTCTTGTTTGTTGGCAAGAGGGCTTCATGATAGAAAGTCTTGCATTGGCATCAATATTGGTAAATATTGTGATGACTATATCAGTCATATATGCCTTTTTTTCCCCCTCTCTTATGCATGCTTCCAGCACTCAGTGAGCTTTAGCATTCTTGGCAATGGGATTTGTTTCGAGCATCTGCTGCCACTACAGTCTCTCGCATTGACAAAAAAATACATTAGCATAAACATGCTAAAAAGAAAAAGTTTACAACACTTGAAATATAGCTACAGTGAAATGATTGCACCCAGAATATTAATTTAAGATAAAATACTCCACACACTAATATTGCAACATGTGCAGTATCATTATATGAAAGAAGTTGATTCTACACATAAGCAGCCATTGTTTTACTATCTGCAGTTACTCACATTTTGTTTCACCCTAAAAATCTCCAGGCTAATGCCACCAAATTTGGTAGATGAAGGAAAACATGCATTTGGCTTAGACATTAAGACACCAAAACAAATTGCATCTGCTTCATATAGAAATTCATAAACATTTATAAACATAATTTTTACAGAGTTGTAATTTACTTTTTTAAATAAAGACATCTGTAGATGTCATTAAATGTTGTGTGTCTAACAAGTCAAAACCACCTTGCCTGAGAAAGCTAATGCTCAGTTACACTAATGCATTCATAATCATAACTGGTACTTCGTTTTTTAGCGGAATGACCTGTCAAGTTGTTGTCCCTCGGTTTTGTGTTGTTTACATTAAAGCTAAGTTCAGTCCAGGGACAAAAAGCATTTTCATCACCGATTTGCTTTCTCAAAGCCAAACATTTCCTGCAACAAGGATCTTTGGGGAAGGAGTGCATTCACAAAACACCCAATTTGACAGGGGCTCCAAAGGTTTTTTGTGTCGGAAAAATGGGTTTTTTAAGTAATTATTTGATGTAAAAAGAAAAAGATTATTCATTATTTATGTGCTGCGATTGTTCTTATGGCTGGCTGATTTTCTGGCTTTTAAATCTAAAGGATTCACTCCATTAAAGGAGTAAGTTGGATTTGAAGTCCCTTTTTGTGCTGATCATTGTTGGCCTCAGCTAATGACAGAAGACAATTCAGAAGACAAGACAGACAACCTTGAGGCCAACACCATGACTGCAGGCTTGCACAGATGGGTGAGCAAGGAGGAGTCAGACGACGCACACCAAGACTGAACATTAAAACCCAATAATAAATCAAGAGACACCCGAAGAGTCAGAAACAATGGTGATACTAAGGAAGAAAAAAAAAGTAAGATGTTAGGTTCTGCTTATTGTGTCCCACTCTAGGTGGTGTTTATGTTTGTATGCTCTTTTGCACACATGCACATGATAGGCTAGACTAGCTGAGGCGTCTAAACACCACAGTGTAACCATCTGTTGCCATCAGCAACCGTGGTGGTGGTCCTCGTCTGACTGTGACCTGGGTCACTATGCCCACAGTGCTCACCACTGGTATGGAAACACACACACAACCCAGTGTGGCACAAACTCACTGGTCTGTGAGACATGTCTTGACTTTCAGCCCTTGACATTCACTATTAGGCCTAAATCCTCTTTGCTATTTTTCTTTTTTTAAATAAAAGTGTATTTGTAGCACTGCAAAATCATCATCCTGACTGAACTAAATGCTATTTTTATCTTTTAAAAGCAGTAAGTAATATATATGTAGGTGATATATGTGAATATGTCTATTATAATATATATGACTTGTACTAGACTACTTAGTACATTTTCTGTGCAATAGGCTGTGTTGCTTTGAATCCTTAATGGAGATATTGGATAATTGGAGCAGTGGCACATAGATAAATCCCTGAACTAATGCTCCTTCTCCCTTCATGCTCGCTTCAGCTATCTCTTAGAAACAAGCACACAGAGACATCGGGCTGTGTGTGTAGGAGATGTGAGGGGGTGGTTGCAGGCAAGCATGTGCTCCTGCATGCATATGTAGGGCAAAATTTTACCCTCTGGGCAAGATGTTGGTGGCAGTCAAAAAGCTGGCACAAAAGAGCTCCAGAATCAGCAGGAGAGGATACTGCTGGTTTCACAGGGCAGGAGGCTAGACAAAGAAAAACAGACCTGGGGAGACTTTGGAAGGAGGCATTATTGCCTAGCTCTACCATCGTCCTCACCTTTTTTCTCCACCTATGACATTTACAGTCTGACATTTAATGCCAAAAGAACATCCGCAGATGACAATCTCTCTCTTTTCATTTGTCGTTTACTTCTTTCAGCCAAAGAGCATCACACCAGCTTCATGAACTCAATATAATTGTGCTTCCCACAAGTTGCCCTGTGAAATCCACTCTTCCCTTATCTTTTTGTATTTTCTCCTTATTTGTTTCCAGCAGGATTATTTTTTGCCCGGCCATGCAAGCTGGTCTGTGGTCCCTAATTTCACTTGGGCTGGTTATCCAGGAATAAAACACTGCCGCACAAAGAACAAGTGTTGACACAGTTGGCCAGAGATTTCAAAACAGAAAGTAATGGACCTGTTTGTTGTGCAACTGCTCGTTCGAAATGGTTAGATTGTGACCAGTTGGGCGCTGTTTCCATAACAGCTCTCGCACCAGGACAGCAGTTAACGTTAAGTGTTAAATTTAGATTTTCGAAATGCCCAAAATTATGACCTTAAGCCGCTGACGTCCTGACTTCATTTTGCTCCATTTCTCTCGGCTACCTTTGTCCAGTTTTAGTTTTTTGTTTTTTTGTAGGTTTTTATCGATTTCTAACTACAATCTTTAAATTATTTCTTCTAAATTACAGTCATTAGCCACCACAAAGTAGTCAATAATTTACACAAACATGACACAATTTGTCACCGTTACTGAGTGGAAATGTCCCCTTACTGGTCCTGGATGTTACCCGACCCACAATCATCCATCATCTCCTGCTTGAATCCTCCTTTAGGACCGAAACAGCATCTCTGTGAGCCCTCAGAAACCAATTAAAATGGAGCCGACCGTGCCAGTATGGGGGCCGTACTGGTGCTACTTTAGACCTTCTGCATGTGGCACAGTTGCTTACAGTTGAGATTGGGGGGGCTTTTTTTCCCTCCCGTTTTTGCATTCTGTAAGCTTTTGAAAATAATAAAGAGGATTATGTAGCGTTTTGTCTATGGAGAAGTGGAAATGTAATTTATGTACATATCAAATACCAGTAATTTCTCTACTGTGGGCTATTAAACTCCAGGATTTTCTGCAGCTGCCTCATGTCCAGTTCACCTAATTCCTCTCCTCTGGGCATCTTTAGCATGTTTTTCTGTCCAGTTCTTCTAAATTTCCTATGCTCTTCTGTCATTTTCCCATCTTTATAGCGACCACAGAAATAGATTCAGCTCTTTCTAGAGGCTTTTATCGAGTGGGCCGCTTTGATTTGCTGATCGAGTTTTAGTGCTGAACAATGAGCCTCGTTGTTACTGCACAAGCAGACATAAAATGGGCCAGTTGCAGTGTAAATGCTTGCAATTCCTGTCCATAAAGGAACAATTACGGCAAGATGTCAGCTGTTTACTTTTTATGAGTCCTTATGTGCCCTTAGAGTTGAGCTAGAATGTTATAATTGGTCCCGAATGGATTTTGACTTCTGACACAGAATGTTCTTCATACATATTCATTGATTATCTCATTAATAATTTACTTAGACGGCTTGTAAAGAATCTGGTATTTAGGCCAGTACCACCATTACTTTGTTTGTGACTTTTTGTTTTTTGTGAGAGGCTTTCGCACTGCAGATAACTTCAGAGGCCTTACACAGTGTGCATATCATCTCTCCATGCCCCTTGCTTTCTTCTTCTGTTCTCCTCCCCCTCCTATAATGAGCAGATGCTATCTGTGCTGTGCTGCTTAGTCAGACACAATGGGCCTGACACAAAGCCTTCAACACAACAGGACAAGGATGCTACAAAGGAAAAAGAGAGACGCTGAATAGGCGTAAAGCGTTGTGACGGCAAGCAGAGAAAAGAGCGAGTGTTTAGGCTCCCGGCTTTTAGCAAAAAGGCCTTTTTGTTTGTGCTGTTTAGCTGTTGATGTAAAAACTCGTGTGTATGTGTGTTTGATAAGCTGCCACTTATTGAGAAACGGATGTTGATTAACATCTGAAGATTCTGGCTGGGGAATGAATGTGAGCCAGTCATTTTGCCGTCTCAAGCTTTAAAATGCATTTAAATGGGAATAAAAGCAAGTTGGAAGGAACTTGAAAAGGCTTGAGAGGGAGAAAAGAGGCTTATCAGCATCTCACCTAATGCAACATGGAAAATAGTTTATTTTTATCGTTGTGGTATACCAGCTCTGGCCTTCGTGACGCCGCGCTTCTGTCAAGAGCATTTGGGGCTGCTGGATCTTAAGCTGACCAGCCACATATTCTGCAGTTCTAGGTGGATTATGGATCTTTGTGTAAGGTACTTCTGAAAAATGTTGCTTTGAAGGACCAGTCTCAGAGTGGCTCAGACAATTATTAGAAATGTTTCAGTTGGCATGTTTTTCACTTACCATCATATGGTCTAGTTTCATTTTTGCCTAGTTTAATTAATTCAATCATAAAATAGAGAGTGGATTAAGTTTAAATCAGTATAGGATTCCTTTGGCGTTATGACATTGGATAAAATGCAGCAAATACCCCTTATATTTACATCAGATTTATTGCAAATAAATGAAACATTATCCAATCGATTTTATATTAAACAGAAAACAGTGACTTGGTTCTGCTAATGTTCATATTGGAATACTGTTGAGCTAAAACAGCAACCAGTTGTGCACTTAAGAAAGATGTATGATAGAAAAAATCTGCAGCATACAAGAAAAGGTTGAAAAGAGTATACACACAAAAAATCCTTACATTTACTCATTAAGTTTGTAAGAACGAAAAACCAATGATTCAAGTTTGCCAAACGTCGGACCCTAAGATGCTGAGGTTCATGCTGCAATTATAGAACAAGCACATTTCTTACACTTGCATTTTGATGTGATGAAGGATTTTTATGACTGGAACTTGAGTATGTAATATTTAACCCAACAAGACACCAAGGCAGCAGGAGCATCACCCCCTCTCCCAGCAGGTCCACCCTTCCCCCTCTTTGTTGCTTCAAGTGACCCCACTGCCCTGCCATGCTGTAATCCAATTAGCTTCAGGCCTAATTACAGTAGAAGTGACTAATTACCTTTGTCTGCATATAGGGCTGGAAGAATAGGAAGTGATTAGCAACCAGGTTCGCACTTGGTAGCCATTAGCACCTCTGTTTAACTCTCACAGACCTTGAGGGGCAAGAAAAAGGATCTCTTGTTAAAGACATTGTGAGTTGTAAATGCACAGATCGATCATTGCTGGTTGAATGAGAGATGAAAGTGAGGATAAGCAGGATGGGCCAATGTGACAACTGGCAGACCTGAGTTGACTGTGGCTTCAGTAGGGGTGATATAGTTGGAAAAGCTTTGGAAAGTCATTCAAACTCCTTGAACCTTTTTTAAATTTTGTGATATTACATCTAACATTTGACACACATTCTATTGGGATTTCATTACTGAACAACACAAAGTAACTCTAATAGGGATGGAACGAAAAAATCTTACAATTGTGACATTTAAACGTATGTAGATTACAGACAACAAGCTGAAGGCAATAGGTTGTTTTAGATTTTTTAGGGTTGAAAAAATACTTAAGAAATAATTCATCATGTTCTTCCACAAAATCATACTTGACTTTATGACAAAATAGGAACAAAAAATATATATGTAATATGGAAATATTTATGCTTTGCATGCTTCTACACAAAGCTGCTGTATATGTTGCATTGGGTCGTTTAATCCTTTGAAAAAACAGATAACAGGCCTAACGTATTGTGTTTTTAGCAATTCACTGTAAACTTTATTGTTCGTTTCTTTCCAACAGCTCTACCCAGAGACGGGGCCCAGACAGGGAGGGACTGTTCTAACCATCTCTGGCGAGAACCTCGGCCTGCAGTTCAAAGACATCCAAAATGGAGTGCGCATCGGGAAGGTGGCCTGCATCCCTCAGGAGGACCAGTATATCAGCGCTGAGCAGTAAGTTGACACAACCCGTCGTCATCATATCCGTTCACATAACATCGAAAATGTTCTGCTCCCCTGCTCGTACTAGTTCCATATCGATGTGACACTGCGCGCCAAGCACAACACTCCGTTTCTTGAAACCTGTAAAGGTTAAAAGTTGTTTCCTCCAACTCCAACAGAACTAATTCATTTCAAATGCCCCAAGCTGTGCATAGTAGCGCCGTTTTTCAGATGTGCACTCGATGTGAATGTGACGGCAGCCAACAATGAACTTTTACTCCACAAATATTAAGAATAAATAAACTGAGTCATGTAGCCTCCCACACTGGATTTACTCTTGCAGCTATTCTGATTATAAGATGCACTAAATTAATAATATTTTAACATTGGAAGTGGGTGGTTTCTATCCTATAAAATTGCTTCGTAGCTAAAAGGTTGTCCTGTGTACGCCTCTTCTCATTAAATTATATTTACTGCTTTCTGGGAAATTCAGAATCACAGCGGGTGTCGTGGATCTAATTTAACTCTCATTTAATAACTGCAGCAGTACATTCTGGGAAGCGCATTATTTGAAACAGCCAGAAAGTCCCGATGCTTTATGTTAAGGCACAGTCTGTTTTAATATGACTGAGGTTTCTGTTTTTAAACTCGCGACATCTCTACAGGGCTTTTTTATTTTAGCTTTAAGCAATATCATGCAAGTCATTTATTACACGCTGCCATCAGAATGATAAACAACACCCTGTTGTAGCTACTTAGAAATAACTAAGAATTCACTGAAACTCCATAAACTGTTTTGCAAAATTATTATTTCTGTCATATTTTGCTACCTTAAAACCACAGGCCTTAATTGATCTGAGCGAACAGGAGCCATAGTTTATTTTATTTTTAGTTCATTTTTCTTGAAGTGGAGAATTGGACAATTCTTGACGAAGGAAAAATGTGGGGCATTTTTGACAGTTTTAGACGTCTTAGGTGTTAACGTCCTTACCATGTAGCTGTTGGCAGACGCAAATGTTTCATTTGCCGAGTTTGTTTGACAGTGAAAACAGAACGCCATGCCGCTCTCGTGAGTGATGACGGGTGTCGCCAAAATGGGTAGCGACATGTCAATTGTGATCTATAATTCACAAACTCTGATTTGATTTTTCTGGCCATAGCAGACAATTCCAGAAGAAACAGGGTGATTTCTTTCCCCTTCAAACTGTCTTGGTGAAACAGAATTGTAGCTGCTTTTAAGAGATGCACTAATAATAGGAATCACTGATCAGCCGATATCCAGAATGATTTGCTAACTTGTGATTTTTGTAAAGCTCTAAATTGTTTATACAAAAATGATTCCTAATTCTTAAAAGCTTTGAAACAATCTAAAAATTATTTACTTTATAAATTAGTTTGTCTTAATTTCTTTTGAGAAAGTTATTTAAAGAGCTGCCTCTTTCCCTAAGGAGCAAATGTGTTTTTAAAATAAAAAGATTTATCAAGACTGTGTTATTTCTAGCATCAAATCAGATTTTCCTGTTAGAAATTTGGGTTTTTAATTTTAATTGGGAGACGTTAAAATCCTGCCAGGTATTTATAAACTGAGCTAAAATAAACTCTTTAATAGCACTTCTGGCCGTTTGTACATAAACTTCTGTTTGACGTAAGTCTCTCCTCCGAGCTTCGCTCTGCAGCAGAAATCAATCACAATATAGAATATCTTTTTTTTTCTTCTTTGTTTTACAGGTTTTGCAGTTCTTTTGTTTTACTGATAATAGCAATAATGGACAAATGAATATTCTTCCCTCAGCATGACATACAGCATGTATGTCAGAGTGACTGGGTGGCGTTTAAGCATGATGTGTTCACTGATCTTAAAGTTTATTAGATTTTTACCAATCAGGGCCAGTCAAGCACAAAAGCATCCAATTCCAGTCACCAGCTGATTACTTTGTGCATCTGTATTTTGACCTGTTCAGGCCTGGGCTGTATGGGAGTCTGGCGCAGCACCATGCTAAAGAGAAGGAGGGCGTGGTTGGTAGTTAGGCTGTCATCCTAATTATAAGTGATGTCAGGCATATGGAGCCATTAGAGGCCTGGTTTAACTTAATGTCCCTGTAACCCTATCAGATTTGGCTTTAGGACTGACACCACAGGTCGAAGGTCAGCAGCTTGAAAAAGAGAGGCGGAGGAGGTCATCTAACAGCTAGGCTAAATGTGAATACATTGGTCACACGATTACTCTTCATTCTATTTGTGTTGCACTCTTTCCCCATTCTTTGTTTCTTTTATTGAACTGAGGAAAATATAACATTCTGTCATTCACTTCAGTCATTATTTAGAAGATAGATGTGATATAGCAGTGAGGCAAAAGAAAAGCTATTGCTGCAATATTTAACTTTAAAAAAATTATTTTGGTTATGTTTTAGGTACTTGCCAGGTAGGTGCCAGTTGGGTGTAGCCACCTGTCGTCTTTACAGTAGTGTATCAGCTGAAGCTGCTCTGCTGAGGGTTGTCCAGCATTTTAATCACGGCTCCCTGTCATACCAGGAGACCTGGGAATAAATAAAAGGGAAAGGGAAAAACAATTGATGCGCGCGGTATCGGAATGTGAAATTCATTGTCGCCGCCGTGCCACGGTTGCCATGGCCACCAGCAGGGAGCAAGCAAGCAGCAGAGTTAACAACTCATCCCAGGGTGGGGAAGCTAAGGAGATGTGTACGATATGAGCACGTTCAATTAATCAGCCTCTCTCGCTCCAACGTCCCCTCTTCTTTCCAGAGCCCTCTCTCTCTCTCTATTCTGCACTCTCGCCCTTTCTCTCCGTCTCATTCGTTTGCTCTGGCTAATTAACAGTCAACTGTGTCTCCAGTGGCTGAAACATGAAGTTTGTGCATTTGTGTGTGTGCCTGCATGAGTGTGCCACCACAGGCTGCACCACCACTCTTCCCGTCGCTCGATAATTTCTCCAGTGGATTTTCATTTGGCCAGCCAGCGCCCAAGGCCATGTGGTCTGCTTACGCTTCTACAGTACGAGCTAATGCAGGCTTAGTGTTCACAGGAGCAGAGAAAACTCTTCCATTTCAGAGGAGATTTTCTCTGAACATTTGTTTTGCTGTTTTCTGTAAAGGACACAGGTTTCAGACAATATTATGAAGTTTCTTGAGCAACTTACTTTTCTACCTTCATGTCTTTTTTTTTCCTTTTTTTTTTTTGCAAGTTCTGAAATCCGTTTTGACAGTCAAAATGGGGCAATGTCACACAAGATTTTTGGCTTTAGATATGAATAATGATGCTCTGAAAGTTGCATTTCTTAGCAGGCCTCCTGGAATCTCATTCAAAAATAAAACGATTAAAAGTTGTATTGGTACACTAAATATTCCTTGTACCTCCAAGCAAACGTTGATATCAAAATATAATAAGGAGAATATCATAAAACTGTAAAGAAAACAATCAAGCTACACCGCTGGTGATCAGTTTATAGATACCTATTTGGACATCAGTGTTTGGCATTTGAATTGTTCATGTAATTGTAACATGTAATAAATCATGTCATAAAATGTGTTAAAGCATGAATTTGATGCCGATTTTCCTCTTACCCACAAAGGCTCAAATGTATCCATATACCACATTTCCTTTCTATTTAAAGTTTCACAATTTGTCCTGTCTATTTATCAGAAAACGTTTTTTAAAATTTTAAATAAGGAAGTTTCCAACCATTGAACCTCATATTAAACACATTAGTTGAGGTTTGGACTGTTTTCAGAAGCCTAATCTTGACCTGCTTTATCCATACTGAAACCAGTTCTGGTGTTTGCTTGGGATCTTTATCGCTGTGGCTCAGTGGGACGAGTAGATCTCTTGCAATCAGAAAGATAATGCTTCAACCCTCACAGCTTGTCGATATCCCCTTCGGCAACTCCATGTTCCCTACAGATCTCCCTTTGCGACTGCTGCTGGGTGGACCCTGTGTTGGTGCATGTCTGCCCAGGTCCAGTGTTTACAAGCTTAATGTTTTAACACGCGTGAATCAGATGGCCAAACTGTCCCATCAGCATGCCGTTCAGCATTGAGGAGGCCATGTAAACGACCCATTTATTTTACTACAGGAAAAATTCCAGCAAATCTCAGTTTGTTAAAACTAAGAGCACTTTAAACTCTAAAAAACTTCAAAATAAAGCGAAATGAAATTGATGCATACAGACTCACTCAGCACAAACAAAAATGTAATATTTAAGTAACCAGTATAACTCCTACCTCCTCCTGTGTTTTCCCCTCTCTTTTAGGATAGTGTGTCGGCTGAATGATGCAACGGGTTATAGAGTGCAGGAGGCTCAGGTAGAGGTCTGCGTGCAGGACTGCTTTAACCCGGACTACAAAGCTGTTTCATCTAAAGCCTTCACCTTTGTGGCAAGTGTTGTTTATTTAAAACACACCTATGACAAGTGTTTTTACATTAGCTGTATAATTGCGTTTGAAAACCATGTTGAAAGATTTTCCTGACTTGCTTTCTCTCTGTCCCCTTCATTAGACTCCATATTTTGGCCGTGTCCACCCCTCCGCTGGCCCACTGTCTGGAGGAACAAGAATCACCATAGAAGGCAATAATCTTAATGCAGGCAGCGCTGTAGCCGTGAAGATTGGCCTTCATCTGTGCAACTTTCTCACCTCTGAAAAGTGAGAAAATTTATTCTGCTTGAAAACATTTTAGTTGTAGATTTTGTTGTGAGTTATTAGTTGTTCACATCACACACTTTCATCAGAAAGCGTGCAAGCCTACCCTGAGGCAAGACGTTGAAATCAAAAACATCTTTGGTGTTGTACAAATGTTTTGGTTTGATGTAAAATTACACCACACAAGCTGAATTGGCCATGTTTTGGTTTGACTTGTCAAGACCAGCAACGCGCAGGTTGAAGTTTCTATAATCTGAGCTTTAGTCTTTAACATTTTGTGTTAATAGTAACATCTTTCTGTAACTAGTAAATTACATTCCATTAGTGAATAAGAAGAATGAAATTTAGCTGTTTATTTCCATCAGTAACGAGTTTATTATGACAGCCGAGTAACCAGAGAGATGTAAGTATATTTAAAAATATATTTATTTACAATCTGTCATTCTGTGTCTGTTGTTCATCGTTGGTGTCGGAGAGAGAAAAACCATCAGTAAACAACTTAACTGTAAATCTGAGAACAGTAGTTGCTATTGTTCATCCTTTTGACATATCTATCACGTTCTGTCTTCAAACATTATAGATTTAAAAATATTACTCTCAGGACTACACATAGACTGCTGTTTTAGTAATTATTGCTATTAACTGTTCTCTTTTACACATACATTTTTGGATGGCCTTTAATTTTAATATCAATATTAATGAATAGTATTATTGATCCTAAATTGAAATCAGAATGTGTTCTGTGCAGCGCATGTTTTTGGCGATAATTTATTCTCCGCAATTATTAATTTTGCAGCATGTTCTTACCTTCCATTGTCAACCTATTCTGTCCCTGTATATGTAGTGTAAAATAATAATGTATTAGCAGTTCCTGTAGCAGTTCCATGCTCTCTGTGAGTTGCAGGTTTGAGGAATGCAGTGCCTAAGTGGATGACCTGCGGGACTGTAATTCACAGCAATTTTGAGAATGATAGTGTAGCTTTTTGAGAAAACCGATATCACTGGTCACTTATGTTGCGAAAGTCTACAATGAAAAAGCCTTGTTTTGTCGGAAGTATGTCTATGATTTAAAAATAAATTATGTGGTTGCGGATGATTGCAGTAATATAGGTTGAGTTGAACTGCAGTAAATACAATTTTTTTTATTAGAGATCATTGTTGTGATTTATTCCGAGTCAAAAATCATATTTTTGATTTTACTTTCGGTTAAGATATACCTGGTTTCCAGAACAAGATTATGTAAATCCAGTTAGACATGACAATTATTTCACCAGTTATTATTTGGTGTACAGACAAGAGCTCCTAGTTGTGTATAAAAGAGAACAAACTTTTAATCACTCGTAAGGTTGTCTATCTTTAGAGGCAGTGCTTTCTCATATTTGTTCCTTTTTTTTTTTTAAAGTCGCTTCCTTCACTGATGCAACAGGTAACTGGTTAAATTAATGAGCTTGGACACTTTTTTAAGCACATCAAAAGGAAAACTGGAAGAAAATTTAAAGCTCTGTAGCACATCACCAGAAAGGTGAATATAATAGTATAGGCCTTTCATTCAATGAGCAGGAATAACCTTTATGGCCAAAGTAATGACCTAGTTGAGTCAATTTTTTTAATGCGTCTTTGTATTCAGTGGGGCCTTTGGTTTAATCAAAGCCTATTTACCCCGAGTCACTCATCCTCTTATCTCCCAGTGCAACCCCCCCACCACCACTCCTTTTTTCCTTCCATATATTCTCTTGGCTTCTTTTGTGTAGCAGCAACCTTGTCAAAAAGTACGTTTGCGGCACCACAGGCACTCCCGACTTCGACCCCGTTGTGAGAGTTGTTGCCATAGAAACACAGCACCAGAGGAATGTGGAAAATCTTTTCCATTTATTTCTTCTTGTTTAAATTGTCCTTCAATTTTGGCTTTTCTTCTTCATCATCATCCCCTCCTCTGTTTCCTCTTAGTCTGAGGACGTCGTTGTTGAAACTGCTGCAGCAACATGTTCAATAAAGCCGCCCCAATAACCCAGTTTTTGGTCAGTTGCCCAAACCTCGCCCTGGATAACTGCAAGGTGCCAAAAACAGGCTTCAGGATTTTTTTTTCACACTTGTTCCCCTCCTTCTTCCATCTCAATCTAAAAAATCCCCTTTAGATGCAGACCTACTTTTTATCTAAGCTGTCCTAACATTTATTATTTTGTTGTAACTAGCAGACCTGCATTAAACTGGATATTACTGATAGATTTTAGAGTAAAATTGTATACTTATCTATTAGTCTGCCTTGTGGATGAGTAATTGTCTGCATTAAGCTGCTTGGGTGTGCACCTCTGCTATTTTCCGATATTTTGATTTATTCAACAGATTAAACTGTTTTTTTCCGGCGCTTATTTCAGACACACTTTGTCTCTGGTCTCAGTCCATGGAACTTTAGGTCGAATCTTTAATCTTACGTTTTCACCGTGTCCACTCTCTTCTGCAGGCGGAGCAGCAAGGAGATTGTGTGTGTGACGCCGGCTGGGCAGGCACCAGGCCCCACTCCCGTCATGGTCGATATCAACGCAGCAGAGCTGAGGAATCCAGATGTCAAGTTCAACTACACAGACGATCCCACCATTCTGACGATTGAGCCTGACTGGAGTATCGCCAGGTACATCAGCCATTGCAGCCTTTCTGTCAGTCCTCTTCTTGTCCCAAGTGTGGATATGTCTGGAAATTCAACCATAAGAAAGGAATTACCACGGCTGATTAGGGGAACACAAAAAAAAAATTTGATTTCCACTGTTTAAGTGTCTCTTTTCAGTTTAAATACATTCTTTATGGTTCAGTCTTGCACAGCTGTTCAAAAAGATTTGCATGGCATATGATATTTTGTTATTTATAATTTACATTTGTACAGTGTTTGATCTCCAATTCTGTTTGATGTGCTGTACATCTGCAGAACACACACAAAAGCACCAATACATTAATAATCCTCGGAGGTGGTTAGACCTCCAGTTAAGACCCTTCTTTTAAATGAGCGTAGCCGTCCTAAGTCGAACACCAACACTCTCTGTGAAGCGTGATGAATGTTTTATTCTGCTTCCACATTCCCTGTCTGGTTCTCGGAGAAAAAGCAGCCTTTCTCTCTCCCTCATCACCCTCATTTCTCTTTCTTAAAGCAACTTATTTATTCTGTTTACGTCTCAAAAGTAAACCTTTGAGAGCAGCACAGGATAAGAGCCCCCCCTGAAGCAGCGCGCCGCTGACTGATGAGCTGAAACATAGATGTATCTGCAAATATTACTTGACTTTTTGCAATAAGTCTACATCGGCACAGGAAAATTTCCTCTGGAAACACAAGCTGCTACAGACAGGGGAAGAAAACCCAAGCCCGAAGCTTCCACACCCGAATGTCCTGGAAACCTTTTTTATCGTTTAGATCTAAACGGATACAAACCAACACAAAGTACTGCATCATTTTAAAGTTGAAGGAATTGGATCCATAAGTTTCACAATCTTTTAATGATTACTTTTACTTATTGCATTTATAAAAAATAAAAAAACATGTTTTAAATGCCTGAAATTTGATTTATTTTGAGTGGCGCTGTAGTATATACCTCCATTGTGACTGGTGTACCATGTCCCACTTCTTCCACCTCAAACGTTTTGTCAAGTGCAGCACTCGTATCCGCATCATCGTCGCGGGGGGTTGAGGTGAAAATAGAAGCATTTAAAAACTCTGCAGGGAAACAAAGTCTCGCATCACAAGAGAAAGGTGTGACAGATGAGGAATCTTATAATGGCGGAGAGTTAAAGTGCACGTTTCAACCTTGAAGGAAATGACCTCCACGCTTGCTTTGAGTTGTTTTGTTTGTTTTTTTTCACTTGGTGCAACCAAGTGAGGAGGTGCATACTTCTCCTGTCTAATCAGACCTTTTTTCAGCTTATTCTTTGGCATCTCTGCTTCTATGGCCTTTCAGACAATACTTGCGTTATCCTGACAGAGGACATAGTTTAGCTGAAAGATCAGACACATGGCTTTTAAGTCATTACACATCATTACAGTGTTTTACTAGAAGTTGTTTTAGGTAGCGCCTACAGGGCGCCTGCACAGTCTGGAGGAGTCTGGCATTTGATAGGTGTTTTCCAGATGTGTGTGTTTCATGTTTATTTAGAAGATCACCACTTAACAACAGTCTGTCACAGATTCTTAGGGAACTTTGAAATATAAGCTTTAGAAAGGGAGTGTAGGGTGAGCGTTGCCGGTCACGCTTTTGTTTTTTTTTGTTTTTTT
>JAVLVB010000979.1:2191961-2210617 GCA_032876305.1 Orestias chungarensis
GAAAGCGCTGTGGGAAGCATAAGAGCTTGTAAAAAATCTTGCTTTTCTTTTGCTGTTACATAATTGCCTTGTTCTTGTTTTCATGCTTCTAATAAGGGTTTTTCTCTCCATATGTATCTCCTATAGCGGAGGCACGGAGGTGACGATAACTGGAACCAATCTGGCCACCATCAAAGAGCCCAAAATGAGAGCTAAGTATGGAGCTGCGGAGTCAGAAAACGTGAGTTTCAGACTTTGACGTCTGTACCTGTTTTTTTGTTTTTGTTTTTTAAATTAGATAGATTGGTCGTGGTAATTAGGACAGAATACACTCATAAATGTAAATATTTTCTCACAATAACAATTTAAGATCTATTTCGATTTGTCAATAATTTTTTAACATTTAATTATTGACAGGACTTATAATGCTTCATAGGCTACATTATGTTGGTCTTAATGTGGAGTATTGCATACCATATAAATTTACCATATAAATCAGTTTAATATGTACTAACCAGTAGTTTGGGTTTAAAATATACATTGAGAAAAAACCACAAAAACAATGCACTTGTTATATCAGTTTAATTAACCCTCAGTACGCAAATAAATAAAAGTTTTCACACAAAAAAAATGTTCGTATATTAAGTGACATTTGTCTAAGGAATTGAGCTGATGTTCTATCGGTTTCTTTAAGGAATCTCCCATTCCTCGGTGGAATATATTAACCACAAGCTGATAAATCACCATCTTAGAGGGAGATTACTGCTGGTAACCCTAGGAAATGGGATTCAACCGGCATCTCTCCCTTTCTGTTAGATTATACATACTCGGTATACACACACTCATAGTGTTGACCTGTCGGTCAAGCTGCCTATTTTCTGTTTGTTTTTTATGTTGAATTTCCTTTTAGCAGTTTAACCTTTAAAATGTCAACAAGCAATAAAGCTGCTATGTCAAATCCCCTTCTCCTCAACCTTCACCACGGGACTCAACTAACCTTTTTTTTACCTCTCTCACTCTGAGCTAAATGTAAAGAAAATCCCAAATTTTTCTTTTGTCCCCCCAGAAAGCTGCAGAGAGGTGTATTATTGACCTATAAACACAATTCAGCCTTTGTGTTTGTACACGCAGATGATGTTCCAGTTTGTGATACATGTAATTCATTGCTTGTTGCCTGGGAAAAGTTTTTACACCAGTTCAGCTTTACGTTACAATCACAAACCTCAGTGGATTTAAATCTGAAAAGTTTGACATTCCTGTCTGTTCCACCTCCTTTCATTTTATACCCTTAAATAAGCCGGTTTGCTCCAAATTTATTAAGAGTCTACCTGTGTGTAATTTAAACTCAATTTAGGTACAGCTGTCAAAACACTCAAGGGTTTGAATAATTTTTCAAGGCATATATTACTATGGAGATTAAACTACCCAAAGGTCATGTCTGCCATGCCGTGTTGCTGTGAGCAGCGATGAGCTGACCACTTCTGTTCCTCTCTGTCATTATGGGCTAATTTAAGTGTCGAAACCCACAGGGTATATCCTGATGATATCAACACTGATTACAGCACTGATGTTATTAGGCCACCTTTTCCTCATTATGTCCTTACAAACACATTTAATCAGTTGCATCTCATAACCCTGTTTCAGCCCTTATAACAGAGCCAATGGTTGAGTTCACCTTTTAATTCCTGCTCATGTGAAACCACCTCTAAGTAGGATATGTTAAGGGTTGGAAGCAGGGTTTCTAGTTCATGTTGAGAAAACCTGAATTAGATTTTATTATTCGCTGAGTTTAAATTAGTACAGATAAAAGTGCACCGAAAATATAAATCAAAAAAGGTTAAAATGGGGTATTATGTGTGGCTAAGGCTCAGGTTCATTTCAATCTCAGTGTTGTTAAACCAGGGCTTTAAAACTATATCCATGGTCCCTTAACTTTTGCCTCATTTAACATGCTGATAATGAAGCCAAACTGAGAAGTGTTTTAATTTTTTTGTATTTAAATGTCGTAAATTATTTTGAATTGTTAAATTCCGTCCATTACCATTAGAAATCTAAATTATTTTAAGCGTGGAGAAGAAACCTGGCAAGTTTTATCCATATTTCATATATCGCCTTTCCTTCAATTTCTTTTTATGAATTATTAGGATAAAGGGTCTCATAATTACTCCCTTCTAACATTTTTTAATTAGTAAAATATTTGTATGATACCCTTTTCATCTATTTTTGTCATTGTGAGCTTTTAGCTAGTAGTTTCCGATGAATTAGGATGAAACATGCTGTTCAGTCGAAACATGTTTAAAACATTAGAACACCAAAGCGATGAAATGGTCAGGAAGTGAGATGACGAGCGCTTGCTCAGTATATCTATTTCTTCGTTTGTTTTTAGAACTGCATTGTTCACAGCAACACCGTCATGGTTTGTCTGGCGCCCTCTGTGGCCGCATCTGACAAAAGCTTTTCGGAGATGGGCACCAGTCCGGACGAGATTGGATTCGTCATGGACGGCGTGCGCTCCGTGCTGGTGATAAACGAGACTTTCAGCTACTTCCCAAACCCAGAGTTTGAAACTCTCAGTCCCACTGGCACAATCGAGCTGAAGCCCGGCTCACCACTCATACTCAAGGTAAGTTGTTTTCTTCTATTGGCACTTATCCGTTATGACCTTCTCTCTGTCGGGCTCTTTTTTTTGGTTCCTCTCTTTGTCTCTTCCCAGTCAACGTCTCTGTGTGTTTTTTCTCCCCTTTATCCCTTTATGCTTCATCTTTCCCCGTTCATTTAGTGCTTCCACTGTTTACCTGGAATGTGTCAGAGTAATTTCAATGCATGGTTTGAGTTACTTGTGGTTTAACATAAAAGCTGTTTTATACTGAAGGTTGCTCTCTGAAGCCGAGGCACAACTGTCTCCCCACACCAGGAGTTCAGGACAAAAGAAGGTTAGCTGGGTGCTATAACTCAGCAGACGCACAGGAAGGGCAGCAATGGCGGATAGGGGCATTCCCGTACTGTGGGCGATCGTCAACCGCGTTCAACATTTAATTGCATGAATATGAATGAATATGAATATCAACACAGCTCACTTTCAAATGTAGCTCATTCTTAAAAGATTAATTTCTCCACTTTTTGCCTAATTGTGGTTGAAGACCTTTAAGAATAAAGAAAAATGCTCGAATTGTCCCTTTTATTTCAGATAAATTTCAGAAAGTAAATTTTTTTCAAATGGGTCCATGTATTGCTAAGGCACCTGCTCAGATTTTCATCCAGAAACATGTGAAGACAGACGTCCACAGCCGTGTTTACTATGAACCACAGAAGTAGTGTGCGTTTGTGTACTGTGTGCATTCGTTCCCCCCACCCACTCACTCTGTCTAATAGCATCCCCCTCCTCACCCCTTGAACTTCAAAGCCTTTCAGGGAGGAGGGTGAAATTATCATGCAATTTCATGGAAAACCAAAGCCTCTTTCACAGCAAACCAGGTTGGAGTTTTAGCAATGAAGAATTGCAACGCTCCTCTACATATCTACAAATATTATACAAACAAATTGTGATTGCTCCTTTATGTTTGTGGTAAAAAGTTTTAGAAATGCAAAAAAATTATTGTGGGAAATATATTTCTTACAAAGCTTCATATTTTTAGGGGAGGGAGTAAATTCCTCCCACTCTTGCAAAACTAAGTGCATATGGAGATATGGTGGCTCAAACTAGAAAGAAGAAATTTGAATAAAATTGACTTGATTTTACCTAACAGTTATTATGAAGATATTCAGCAACTTCTAATCAAGCACAATTAATTAAATATAACCATTACAACACGACCAAAGTTGTTTGTTTTCACCTTAGTGCAAAACGTTAAAAAAATGAAAAATTAAAGCAAAAATTTTGACAAAAATATAAACTATGCAACATAATAGGCTAACCACAATATTTATAGTGCTGCAAAGAAACGTCCATACAAGAGTATGGGGATGAATCACAAGGTGTGGACTTTAGCAAGATACAGTACTTAACAATCCACACTGTCAAAAATACCAATACCTGCTTTGATGACTACACAATTGTGTTTGGTTGGTCTGCAAACTTGTCTGGCCTGAATTTAATTGAGAATGTAATGGGTATGGTCAAGATAAAGATCCAGAGCCAGCAGTTCAGATGAGCTTAGACAACATATAACACATGTGCATCCCGAACAACCTTCTATATTTGATAAACTCTATAATTGAAACATGCTGAAATTTGTTGAGTGGTCTGTGTTTGAAGACTGTTAAGCTGAACTGTATGAGGTGACGAGCTGCCCGTCTGTCTGCTTCCAGGGTCGTAACCTAATTCCTGCAGCCCCAGGAAACTCTAAGCTGAACTACACGGTGCTGATCGGAGAAACTCCCTGCGTCCTCACACTGTCTGAGACCCAGCTGCTGTGTGAATGGCCTAACCTGACAGGAGAGCATAAAGTCACAGTAAGTAAAACTCCATCTCTCTACTACGTATTTTACCTGTTTTTTTCATATTCTGACCTGATTTGAGCAGAGCATAGACTTCTAGGGGATTTAGACAGTGACACATACAACCCAACCTGAAAATAAGCTTCATCACATTTATATTCTTCTCCTTTTACGCAGCTAATATTATCACTATTTATCAGTTCGGTTTAACTTGTGTAGCATTCACGTTTCTCTCTGTCACTTTTATCCAACATCCTCTGCTCAATAAGCCGTTCAGTATGCTATTCATTCCAATGCGATACGTACGTCCGCTTCCTCCCTTTTCATTCACTCATCTCATATTCTCCTCTCCATCTATCCGACCCAAATACCTCCAATTACTCTAAATTTTATCCTATTCAGATAGCTGCAGGCGCACAAACACACACATCCCATCTCCCCTTACCGTTGGCAGTGCTTGCGACTGTATTTGTGTCTTAGAGGGTTTTGATCAGTCTGGTTTGGCTGGCATCCTCCTTAGCATTTGAAGAGTGTTCACAAGAGACCAAAAAGCGGCTAGCAAGCAGGAGAGGTCTGTCTATTTTTAGCCTCCTTCGTTTTCTGTTTCATCAATGTAAGTCTGTTAAGGAGGGTACGGAAGGAAGGGAGTGTTTCCCATGATTTAATAAAAAAATGTATTTCATCATGTTTGCATTGTTTGAGGTAAGGTCCAAAATGTTCATGGTGCAGATATTTCCTCCTCTGGCTTATAGAGAGAGACTAGTTTTGCTGTCTAAAAAATAAAATCTATGGTACTTGTTATTTATATATTTTCTAGTCCTATGACTTGTCAAGGTGTTTGATAGTACTTAAATGCTAAATCTTTGTGTAATGTTGGCAGTTGTGAACACCCCCCCCCCCCCATAGCATTTTTAAATAAACTTGCAAAAGAACTTGTTTTATGTTCCGTTTTTGACTTTCTTCCCTAATGTCATTGCCAGATCCGTGTTGGAGGCTTTGAATACTCACCTGGGAGTCTGCAGATCTACTCCGACAGTCTGCTCACTTTGCCTGCCATGCTTGGCATTGGAGTAGGTGGTGGAGTGCTCCTGCTGGTCATTATTGGGGTTCTCATCGCTTACAAGAGGAAGTCCCGAGATGCCGACCGCACCCTGAAACGGTTGCAGCTGCAGATGGACAATCTAGAGTCCAGGGTCGCCCTGGAGTGCAAAGAAGGTGAGTCGCCAGTAACAGACGCTTCCCTCATCCGATTTACTCAATACTTAACAACACTTATATTGATTGTATTGCTATGAAGTGTTTTAGCTTATAGAATATTCCCTTCAAAGCTGCACAACATATTATTACAAGTTCTACAAAGTTGTTTTACTGCTCTTTCTCTTCCACTATTTTGGTTTGCTCCACCTAGTCAATGCCAACTCTCCCCAGCTGTTTGGTCGCAGCAGTGTGTGCATGTTTGCATGGGTTTGCATGGGAGTTGGTGCATTTCCAGAGGAGCACTTTGATCTGAGCCAGCCACCAGATCTTGCCTCTCCACCCCATGGGAGAGAAGCCTGGCTGCCCTCACCCTCATATACACTGAGACGTGTTAGTAGGGAGGGATAGAGAGAGTCAGGGCATGGAGGCAGGAAAGTAAGGGGTTGTAGGGAAGGAGTGGTTTGGCAACAGCTGAAGCACAGGGAGGAATCGAGTGAAACTTACACACCAGTGCATTAGCATATATTCATTTGGCAAGAAGCGGCATGGATCCTGGGAGAGGCTGCTGATGCTGTTGCTGGGCTGCTGGCATAGCAGTGAGAGAAGCAGATGGGGTAAAGGAAAAAGGGAGAATACTGATAATAAGATCATCCCGTTATATCTACAAGAGATATCTCTCCATCCATTTGTTTGATTGTCTCCAAGGTATCGCATAAATACAGTTTATGTGGCACTGGTCACAGCTAGATGTTTAGGTTTAACATAAGAATTTGTCCAGATGTGCTTTTTTTAAAATGAGGAAGATTCTCCAAGAAAATCCCCATTACATGTTAAAAAAATTAAGATGATTTATTGCTGTAATGCATTTATTTCTAGTGGAGTCCTACAAAGGTATTTTTTCTGTTATTCTCCTGATTAAAGGCCAAGTGGTGACAAATTTTCACTTTAGCTGCTCATAGATATATTTAGAATTGGGGAAAAAAGAGCTTGCGATGCTGTGCATCCTTACAATGTTCCTTTGGGTCTTTAGACAAGTAACAGACCCACAGCATAACTGATCCTCTACAATACCTATCAGGGAGACCTAACTAACCAGAGAACTAATCTCCAGTTAGACTTCTCCTAGTTGCGCGAACTTCACATGTTTAAGTTTGTGATGGTAGGACTGGTCAGCATGTAGATAGCGGTCTAGTGTCTAATGGTTGTTATGGAGACTTGACAAGACAAGATGACTCTCTTTGCTGCAGTTGTGCAAAAGTGAGCGTTAAGGATTTTTGCACCATGCTGTTTAGACTTTTTCCCTGCAAAAACCTATATTACACCTTTTTTATGAGAATGTTCTTAAAAACTCAATATAAAAGCTAAAAGTATGTTGTATTAAAAGGATGCAGCGACCAATAACGTTTGCAATTATTTTTATTTTTTAGAATTCTTTTTAACAGGATCTGATATGTTAGTCAATGTTTTGTTGTTATGAGAGACTTTTTTGCACTCACCACAGGTGACAATAAATGTTTCCAACACAAAGAGTTAATACATTTGAAAGTAAGATATGAGCCCCAAATATGAGCCTCGGAGTACTAAACACTAAACATTCTTCTGCACACCATGGCGTCCAATAAATGTCTAGAGAAATTTATAATCAAGGTTGGCATATCATGATAAAACAACAAACTCTCCCTTTTAAAGTAACAGAAAAGTACTGCTACATGCTTCAAACAAACAGACAAAAAAAAAGCCCGGAGGAAGTTGAAACATGAGATTGAGATTCTGAAACATTTCAATACTTTACTTGGACTGTAGCTGCTCTAGGCCACACAAGCTGATGCATAACACACCTGTAACCTCTGGATAAACTGCTTTAAGACAGGTTGTTTGTGTTGGATTGAGGTGGCAGATTTTGAGATGCTTTATCACATTAATCAACCTTTTTTTCCCTTTAAATACAGTCGATACGTCATTCTTTATTTACACTTTATTTCTTGAATTCCCTGCCTTTTAGAAAGTACCTGCAATCTTACACACAAACACCTAAACAGCAGGTCACAGTGTGATTGGCTCTGTTTTGCCAACAGTAAGTCCACATTTCCTGACCCTGTCTTCTCCCAGCTGTCGCTGCTGTCAGCAAGGACAAAGGTTGATGAATACGAACAAAACGAACGCTTGAAATGGAGAGATACATTTAGGAATAAACTACGAGGAGGTTTTGTATGGAAGAAGTGTGTTCAAAGAAATAGGGTGAATTATAAACAAGATAATATAGGAGGTATATACATCCAGTTCCCCATTTAAATATGCTCTTTGTTGCTATATCACACAAAATCACAAAACAATATATTAAAGTTTGTGATTTTAAAGGAACTAAAAAAAAAAGAAAATATTCAAGGGGCAGGCATGGTAGAAAATTGAGGTGGGTTGAAAGCAGGGTGGGTTGTGGAGTGCACTAGGAATCTGAAGGGACAAATGAAAGAAAGATGGAGAGATCTGAGAGGTAGAAAGGTGACTTTAAAGATGTCACGTTGATAAGAGGAGAGAGGGAGAAAGAAAGATGGGAAAGGAAGACAGGGTGACACGAGCCATCTGTTAGTCTGGGCTTTGGTTTATTTGTTTGGATTACGTATCGTTTGTGTGTGCTGTATTTCAGATGAGGCTACAGACACACAGTTGTCCTTTTGCCAATGTTGCATATTTTCTCCTGACATTTTTTTTAAAATGTATAAAACACACTTGAGATGTTTTAACAAAGGTTTTCTTTTCGTTTAACTTGTAGGGAATATGTTTGAGAGTTTTTTTCTTCCCCTATTAAAGGGAATTGAGTTCACTAAATGGGGCCAGAGCACACGCTGTCCAGGAGCTGAAAATGTGTACAAACACTGAGATGCTTTCACATAAATCATCTGGGCACCAGCGTGTGTGTTTAGCTGTGGGCCAAAACAGAACAAGTGTGTGAGGTGGCAGCATGTAATGTGTGGGATCTAACACTGACGTTCCTGTGCACTTCCCTCCAGCTTCTTACATCCAGACTGCTTTCATCTGTCCCACCTCCTTCTTGCCATCCTTTCCTCATAACTTAAATTTTTTCCATTAGAATTATCTTTCTAGCATTTTTCTCTTCCCTGAAACGTATATATCAAATCTTTTGTGAATAATGGTTTATAATGTTTTACGTGTCTGAACAATGTTCCACAATCTTCTTTTGTAGCCTTTGCAGAGTTGCAGACAGACATCCATGAACTGACTCAGGAGCTGGATGGAGCAGGAATCCCCTTTCTGGACTACCGCACATACGCCATGAGGGTCCTCTTTCCTGGGATTGAGGACCATCCTGTACTCAAGGAGATGGAGGTACGGGTCAGTAAAGAGCGCTCTGCACCCATGCACAATCACATATACAACAAGGTGTGTATAAACAATCAACTGTTAAAGAGCAGTGACTTAGATACTTGTGACTTAGAGTAAACTTCAAGAATACTCCGATTTGCTGTTGAGACAAACAAATCAAATAAGATTACAATTGTCTGAAGGAGCCTTTATTGCAAAAATCATTGAAAGTGCTCCGGATTTTGTTTTCACTTATAAAAGAAAGTTGTTCATTCATCTCAAAATAGATTTTTTTTTTTTGTCATTTAGCAAGGATTGATGTTCTAAATTGCTTCATTTCGTCAAAATAAGAGTCTGAAACATAGAAATAAGGTGTTGAGCTAAAAGCACAGACCTTTATATCTGAGGCTCGTAACAATAGCTTACATTCATTTCACCCGATGCTAATAACTGAATAGCCTTTAATGAGAAATAATGTATTTAATGTCCTGAGATACAGTTTGATCAATGTTATTCCCCCCAGAAATTTAGTGTAAGTCTGGGGTCAGGTGAGTGGGTAATGATGACATGTTTTGAACTTTACAAAGCTGCTAGATCTCACTTTCAGAGAGAGCTAGATGAGGGAATTTAAAACCTTTAGTTTACCTTCCTCATATTGCTATGAGAATACTTCAGGTTGAATGCAGGAAAGGTCAAGAGTAAAAAGCAAGTCTTTGTGAAGTCTATAAATAGTGATTCCTTTGTCGATTACATAAATATTTTTGATCAAATATGCGTTCAAACTCTTGTTGTAACACTTAACGTTAAACATTATTCATTCAGCACTTTCCATCTTGTGTGTAATGTAATTTTATTTCAATCATATTAAATTTGTTAATACGTTGGGTAAGTTTGATTTCACTGTTGCTCCATACAAAAACTTATACTACAAGGCAACTCTTGAAACTTTCAGTATTCAGTACCACTACCACTTTTCCTTTCACATTTTTTTGCATTTTGAAAGGAAGCTGATGTAACTGGAAAGATCCGACAACCATTATAGGCAAAGATAATATCTGACCATGGTTTTGAACCAATGACCCTCCTGTAGCATGACAACAAACAGGGTCACCGTGCAGCCCTCATTAAGCAAATCATTTAGAAAATGCAGAGTTTACGCTTCTGTTAAAGGTGGAGGGTTGGTGCTGTGGGAGTGGGCCTCTGAGACGTTCTCTTTTTGCTTGTGCTTTCAACGGTATTCCAAAGGGACAGTGTAACACAGCCTTGGATTTTCATTCGTATGGCCGAGCCAATCTAAGGCCACAGTGGTGCGCTTGCAGGCAGATCAATTTCTTATTACAGCATGAAGCTCACATTCTCTCTTCAAATCTGTTTTTGGCCCTCACAATGGGGGCTGGGGCTGGCCAATGAAGAAGGAGAAAAAAAGGGGCAAAGAGAGGCATGTATAAAAGGAGGTTTACGAGAAAAACGTGCAAGACTTTAGCACTTTGTATTGAAGACATTTACTCTACATACATGCGTGTTTTTGAACAATTTAAAGGTTTATTCAATTTTCACATGCACCTCATTTTACAACACATCACAATCAGTTCAATTCTCCATATTTTTTCTCTTTTTCTGTTTTTATTATAGTCCGTGACCTTTTACAGTTAGTTTACACTTTTCCCAACGTCTTAGTAGTTTCACATCCTTCCTTCTTTTTTATTTAGATCTACTTCATTTATACCATCTTAAAATTTTGTCGCTGGATGATTTCCTGTTTTTTGTCAAACTTTCTCCCCCTACTTCTTTTTGTTTCAAGTCTTTTTGTCTCCCCTTTCCACCAGGTCCAAGCAAATGTCGAGAAGGCCCTGACGTTGTTCGGCCAGCTGCTGACTAAAAAGCACTTCCTGCTGTCATTCATTCGCACGCTTGAAGCTCAGAGGTCCTTCTCCATGCGAGACAGAGGCAACGTGGCCTCCCTCATCATGACAGCGTTGCAGGGGGAGATGGAATACGCCACTGGTGTCCTCAAACAGCTCCTGTCTGACCTCATTGACAAAAACCTAGAGAGCAAGAACCACCCGAAGCTGCTTCTCAGGCGGTAAGACAATGGTGTGGCAGAGTGGCTATAACTTCACCAAAACATGTCAGAAGCGCCAATGCCTCTTGAAGTGGCGTATCAACTGTATGCTCCTTGGAGCATACAGTTGAGATGTCTACTAGTGTAACTTAAATAAATTACTAAATTGCTTAAACAATACCTGCAAAACACAGTGTGGTAGCAAAATAACCCGGATCATTTCACTGAACACATCACCACCAAGGTGAAATTTAGTCGTAGCAAGATCTTGGTGAGGGCACGGGTCACCTCTTTAGGAACAACAAAAAGCATAAGAATTGATGGAAAGAAAGACTGAGCTAAATACAGAGAAGGGAAACTGTAAACGGCTCTGATAGAGGTTTACCTTTCACTTGATGAACAACGCTGAAGACACTGCTGGGGAAAGAGTGGAACTTTGAGAAAGCATATTTTTGTCTGAATGCCCTAGTTAAAGTTTAGACCTAAAAGGGACGGAGGATCTGGGGAAAGACTAAAAAAGTTTTCTATAGGCTTTTTCTATTCAGTGTGACTGTACTACAATTATTTTTTTGCACAGAACTGGGAAAGATTTCAGTCTTTATATTTGCAAAGAATGTTCAGACATACTCAGCCACTGTCAGGTATTCACTCAAGGCACACTTTCAGATCTTCATTTGGAAACAAACTCATATTATTTATCTATAAATGACATATTTGTGTGTTGGACTGTCACATAAAAGCCAAATCAAATATTCAGAAGTTTCAGGAAATGTGCAAAAAAATTAAGGGGTTTATATAAATATGAAAGGATCTATGTTTTGCTTTATAATAGTCATAAAGTCCAGTGATACGGTGAAAAACAGGTTTGCAGTGATTTTCCTGTCCTGATGGACCAGCTATGTAAGTAAAGTGAATGCAGGGGACAGTGAACGTGGATTTTTAGGCATTTGTGACTATACCTTTAACTCTATCTCTCAGCCCTGTCCCTGTCAGGGAGGATTACACCCCTGAGCACACATGCACTCCCACCGGAGCGGCTGCGAGACAGGCCACATATTCCCTCTCTTGCACTCCCAGAGACATAGTTAGAGAAGAAACTATGAGGAACAGAGCAGGTGTGGAAAAACAGAAAGAGGAGGGCTTTGCTTGAGAAAAAGAGAGATGAGCAGTGGAGGAGAAAAAAGTCTGAGAGGTGGGTGAAAGAGGAAGAGGCAGCTCAAGAAAGGTGGATAGAGCTCCAGGGACGGAGGTAGGTGGTGATTGACAGAAACAGAAGGCAAAATGTCTGCAGGGAGATCTAAGCTTGAGGGGAATTGATGGGGGAGAAACATATAGGGAGAGATAGGGAACAGAAGTACGGGTGTTGCACTGAAGAGCTGTCCAATATGGTGAGAGAGGCAAAACATGGAAAAGACGAGGGAAGCTGCGACAGTCAGCAATGGAAAGATACACATAGTTAAGGAAAGACCCATTTAAAGAAATGCTATTTCTCCAAATAAATTGTAATTAGACATTTAATGATAAAAAGCCACTTTTCCTCCCTCTCTTCCTCCATTTCTCTGCAAGATATTTAATTAAAAATCTAATCAAGAAATGACTCTGAGACCATGCAAACCCTTTTTTCCCCCCAATCTGCTCCTGGGGCATATCGTCACGACACTCAGTCCCTCCTAACTGAAGCAGCATCAGGCGCTGGTCTCGTTAAACATTAAACAGTCAAAAAGATATGCAGTTTTCTATGTATAGACATGGAAACTCTTTGTAAACGTATATAATATCTCTCCGTGATATATTCTCACTTTAGACCAATTTGGCCCCCCTTAACATTAAGACCTTCGGGTACATGACCAGGAGAACATTGCCTGCTTTTCTGTTTTTATATTTTCTGTTCCTTAAACACACACATATATATATAGCATTACTGTCTAAACTTTTTCCAATTCTGTTTTTTTTTTTATGTTTATTTGGTTGTTCCATTTATTCTGGTTATCCTTGGGTCTCTTGCTTACTTGATAACCAGCTTTATATTACCACCTAAGCGTATTTGTAAATGTCTATGGTGTTCAAAAAGTTAAACACAATACAATACTTTCTAATACTCTCTAATTGTTTTCTTATAATTTCCTTCAGTGGGTGCTTCTGTTGCTTACTAATGAAGTAAATGAGCAGATGTTCAACCTTGTGGCATTGCAAATTTATGATTAACAAAGGGGTTTATTGAATTAGATTAATTGTTGTGGGTTTCCTTTACGCAATGCTTCTTACAAAAACAAAAGAAAAGCAAAATAGGGCAATAAATAAAGTTCTGGCTTTCGTTTAGCAAGGCAGTTTTGTTTTTACAGGTGCAGAGAGATGAACTGATCAGACACAGCAGGACATTGTCAGTCAAAGTGTTGTATAGGAACAGTCCGTAAGCTACATGTGCATGTTAAAATAATACAAGCATTCAAATATTTTAAAGTTAACTTATTTGTTAACAGATGTCGTCTCAAGGCACTTTACAAGAAAATCAATTAAAATCATAGATACATAATTACAATTCAGTTTGAAAAAGTTTCCAATCTAAGGAACCCCAGCAGATTGCATCGAGTCATTGACTTGCAGCATTCACTCCTCTGGAATCAGCAGAACAAAACAATGGGTTGTGTTGTCGTTGATTTTACAGCAATCCCTCATACTGAGCATGTATGTAGGGACAGCGAAGAGGAAAAAGTCTCCTTTACACAGGAACAAACCTTCAGCCGAACCAGGCTCAGTACAAGCAGCCGTCTGCCACGACCGACTGGGGGTTTGAAGAAACAGAAAACTAAAATAGATGCAGAGGATAAAAAAAAAAAAAAAGTGTTTTTAGCAGCAGTTGTAGAGCGTCACTGGAAGCATCTCAGCCCATGTTCTCATCCAAGAAGCTGTCTCAGCTAACAGAACGCCAGACCAGGTTTGACTACTATGGAGAGAAGAAACACTAAGAGAAAACAAAAGGTTAACAAGGTTGAAATAACGGTAACTAAAGCAGATTGGACAAAGGTAGAAAGTAACAGAGTGAGAAGTGGTCAGATTGTCCTCCAGCAGTCTAAGCCTATAGCAGCATAACTATAGAAAAACTTAAATAACCCTATAGAGTGAGACATGAAGAAGGTAGAGCAAAGGAGAACCGTCTGTCTAGACCGAGTTCTTCCACCAACCGGATAATCTAACCAGAAAATCTTTTTCATCACATGGATTCACTAGCTGTATTTGTAACTGTAAAATGAGCTGTAATAAACACTGTCGATATATACATTTTTGCGTAAAAATCTATGCCAGTAGTTTTTAAAATATGTTATGGGACAATTGTTATCTTTACATGGATAATCAAATTTATTGAGATCCACCTATATGACCTGATGCTGTGTGTGGAAGTTTAAACAACTTATTTTGTTTTTTGTTTGTTTTTTTACATTATTCTGCTTTCAATCCAACAAATCTAACTCGTACCTCCTTCTGCCTCAGGACGGAGTCTGTAGCTGAGAAGATGCTGACCAACTGGTTTACTTTCCTGCTTTACAAGTTTCTCAAGGTAAAGCTGATGCATATACCCTCGAGCAGTTTAGGTGTTCACCAACACACATCCATACACAGCTGCAGTATTCGGATAGACAGCAAAACCACACCTTTGTTCATTTGTCCACGTTTTGACATCTTTCAGACAATTTATCTCAATTCATATATAAAGGGGAATCGCTAAATGCTACCAATACTGAGCAGTGCATCCATTCAAATGTTGCTGGAGCTAATCAGTTAGCAGTCGGGCTTTAAACATCCTGTCAGAACAGCCAGCCTGCTGGTCAGCAAACTGGCAAAGCCCCAAGGGGTCTCAGTTAGCATCTGTGTATGAAAGTGTGTCAGGCTTGTATCCTGCGTGAATGTGTGTGTCTTGGCTTCGAATGCGAGACTGGACAGCCGGCGTGGAGTTCAGTATAAGGAGAGTGGGTTATGAGTGAAGCTGTTGGGGATTTATTCAGCAGCTGTGTTTATGAACTTTAAACCAACCTAAGACAACAGAGCCAAAACATGAAAAAGGTGGAAAATTGTTTAGAAAAAGACAAGAAAGGGATGCAAAAAATGTCAGGAGAGGTTTTAGAAGCTGTTGAGAAAAAAAAATAGAAGCAGGAAGGAGGAAGGAAATTGGAATGGAGAAAACACGACAGCTTTTATCCAACCTTTGTGACTCTGCTTTCTCCTGAGTTTTCAAGGGTCACGGAAAAGAAAGGCCCGGAACAATTTCAAGATTCAGCCAGGTGTGAACAGAGATGGGTAAAGGTCAAGTAGTGTTTCAGAGGGGCAGACGAGATGGAGCTTTTACCCCTGAAAGGGAACTTTGGGAAAGACGGGGAAAAAAAAAGAAATCTTACATCCATTACCCTGTTATTCAGGTTCACCTGTCCTCTTCTTTTTTTCCTGGCCTGTTTGGAAGGATCTGGAGCCTCTTGTTTTTGTTCTGTTTCTGAAGCTGATATTTTGGCTTGTTGCTTTCGAGAAAATCACACATAATTGCATTAAATTACTTTTGTTTTGTTAGTGCAAAAAAGAAATCTCAACAAGGCGAAGGAAGCAGTAAAGCATAGCAGAATCAGAGTTGCCGATGTCCACTGGCAGCGTTGAGGCTGAGACTTGTATGCTATTTGAAAGAGACGACGTCTGCCAGGGTGGCTGTGTTTTTACCGCTGGAGGCAGGCAGAGCTAGAAGATCCCTCAGAGTTCTTCTTATGGCTCGCTAACATGGTCATCTCCTGTTATTCCAAAAAAAACAATGGGTTGAGGTATGCAGCCTGCCATTTTATTTGAATTAATTAGGGAATATAAGTGAAAGGGATAACACCATTATAGTATATTAAAACAATATGCATTACTCTGAAGACAAAATACATGCAACATTGTGGCGGCGGCATCATGTTCTGTGTATTTGGTTTAGGATGCATGGATCTAAATACAGGACATTGCTGGATCCAAACTTTAGAAGCTGAAAAAGAATGAGAATTTAGTTGGTGCTTTGTTTTCTAAAAGAACAGTTCAATTCAATTTAAAAGTACTTTATCAATCCCAATAGCCCGATGGAAAATGACATGTTGATTAAAGAAAGATTGAAGAAAAAAAATATTTTAACAATTACATAAAAAAAACTGTTAAAGGATCTCTTCATCTGGAGAGAGAAAAGTTAGCATATATTGTCTGTACTGGATTTCATGTTCTTAAGTCTATTATGTGCTGTGAACTTTTAACTTGTACAAAATGTGACTAAATTACAAAATAAATCACAAAAGATTTATTTTGCAAAGACTTGCTGTGCCTTTGCCTCCATGGCTTCCTTTCTGACGTACAGTTACTCAATGATTTTAGTTGGCTAGTTATAAGAAAATCTATAAATGCATAAACATGCAGTTTAGTTTATCTTTGACTTTAATTTAGTCGGTGATCATTTCCATCAGTTGTGTTAGTTTGACTCTCTGATCAAAACTCCAAAGACTTTATTTCTGTGATAAAAAAACAACAACTCCATAGTAAAGTTTGCAGATCTGATGCGATTCAGAATAAAATTGTATACCTAAAGTGGTTATGATCCTGTCCCCCTCACTGCAGGGAATCGTTCTAAAGATAAGAAATGTGATGACAAACGTTGCAAGAAATAAAACCTTACCTCAAGAAGTTGTGTGACAGCCTGTGCTTAGCTGGCAGAGTCAGCTGAACAACTGGATGAAAACAAGAGAAACTTAGCAGCGAGAAAGAAACAAAGACGTAACACCCCACATTCCAGCGCTGGTTGCATGGCTGACATGCCTCACACACCAAAGTGCTTGTCCAAGCGATTTCCAGCCCTCAGTCATTAACCTTCTATTAACTCCTCCATCAATTGCCACTCAGTCTTGCTCTCTTTCTCTGAATCTCCTCTCCGCTCACTGAGTCAGTCCCTTACACACATAGAGATTTTCACAGCGTGTTTTTCCCCTCAGAGAGGAGACTCTGGGGAGAGTTGTCTGTCCACTCTGTGCCGTTTGCCAACAAAGGCCACGGCCTTGTCTTTTCCTTCTCTGGTTCTGCTTCCCTCAGAGAAGATTAGAAATATAATTAGTGGATCGCTCAGCAAAATCTTTTGTGTTACCTCATGTGCTGGAATGCTTTTGGTTAGTTGCATTTATATACAAGTTCTATTTGTTTCTCCATTTCCTTTTTTCCAGGAATGTGCTGGTGAGCCTCTGTTCATGCTGTACTGTGCCATGAAGCAGCAAATGGAAAAAGGGCCAATAGATGCGATCACAGGAGAAGCCCGCTATTCCCTCAGCGAGGATAAACTCATCAGACAACAAATTGACTACAAGACATTGGTCAGTATTCATGCAATCTTGTAAATGCACATTTTTTTGTGTGACACTGAAATATGACGTTGTATTTGTAGCTTTAAAATGACATTCATTCTTCTAAATTACCCCTTTCTACTTCCTCGTTCTTATTCAAAACTATTTTATTTACCTTGTATCCAGACGCTGCACTGTGTCAACCCAGAGAATGAAAATGCGCCAGAAGTGACAGTGAAGACCCTTAACTGTGACACGGTGACTCAGGTGAAGGAAAAACTGCTGGATGCCGTGTACAAGGGCACGCCGTACTCCCAGAGACCCAAGGCTTCAGATATGGATCTAGGTGAGGAATGAACAGGAATAAAGACATTGAGTTATCAGGCTTGATGAAGATGTTCTGCAGCGGGGGGGTGAAGAAGCAATCTAGTAAACTGCTCTCTGAAACCAGAGGGTCTCTTTTGGAAGAGCGAGGAGAATAAACACCTGGAAGAAAATTTCAAGAGATCTTAAAATTATTCCTTTAACAAAACTATAAAATTTCCTCTTATTCTCCTGTTGTTTGGGAGTGGAAAATTGCTACAGTCAAATCCTTGCCTTGTGTTTAATTTCTGTTTTCTGGTGTCTGGCAGAGTGGAGGCAAGGCAGGATGGCGCGGATCATCCTTCAGGACGAGGACATCACCACAAAGATCGATAATGATTGGAAGAGACTCAACAGCCTAGCTCACTACCAGGTGGATACATCTCCCGATAAATACTGTGCCATACTCCATTTCTTTTATCTACCAAAAGGGTGTTTATGAATTCTGAATTAATTAGTTATGTTCAAATGCAATAAAGTTTGAAAGATTTGATCCAGTGTTAATTTCCTTATTGATTTCAACCATAAAACCAAACTCAGTCATAATCTGTTATAGCGACATAATAACTCTGAAGGACGTGGACTGTGGTCAAAACAGAAAAAGCAGCTGATCCTAATGAAGACCTTAAACAGATCAGAAAGAAAGCTGAATAACACCGCTTTCAGTAGAAAGCGTTAGGATAGTTTAAAACCAGTGCTGTAAAATCCTGCTGGTGGGCTTTCTGTTGTGCTTTAAAACTGAACTTGGAAATCCTCTTGCAGGTGACAGATGGCTCAGTGATTGCTTTGGTTCCCAAACAGAACTCGGCCTACAACATCTCCAACTCCTCAACGTTTACCAAGTCCCTCAGCAGATATGGTACGAGAGAAGGTGTGTGTGTGTGTGTGTGTGTGTGTGTGTGTGTGTGTGTGTGTGTGTGTGTGTGTGTGTGTGTGTGTGTGTGTGTGTGTGTGTGTGTGTGTGTGTG
>JAVLVB010000979.1:2210717-2226876 GCA_032876305.1 Orestias chungarensis
GTGTGTGTGTGTGTGTGTGTGTGTGTGTGTGTGTGTGTGTGTGTGTGTGTTATTATCTTGGTTTTCCAGTGTTTTAAACTTTCAGAATTTCTTTGAATGCAGACGTTGACCGATTTTTCTTAATCAAAAAGTGATTTTCTACAAACTCCTTTGTCTTACTAGTTTGAAAACTTTGTAAAAAGAAATGGGCCGCTGGACTTCTTACGAGTGTTTTACTGCCACCAACTTGACTTGAGTGATCAATCAGCAACTGAACAAAAGATTAAACAGAAAGAAAAAAACATTTGCAATTCATCAGATTGGTTTCTGTTTATTACATAAAGGTGACAGAGCTAGTGCAGGCATCTTTCTAAAGTTTCCACTGTGACATTTTCATTGCCTTATTTAATAACAGCTCTGCTTTTTCCTTTAGGTGCTTCCAACTAAAAAATCCACATCTTTTATGGTTTGTAGATGTTTACTGTGAGATTAGAAAAGACAGACGCACCATTGCACAAGTTATATAAGTATTGTCCAGATTAAGAGTTGCAGGAGAAAGTAGTGGAGCAAAGAAAGTGGTTAGGATGTCCTTTAGCAGCAGATATCAGGATAACCTGAACCAATCTGACTCAAGCTTTTTCAAAGAGGGACGTTTTAAGTTAAGTCCTAAAACTACATACCGCAACTGCCTCACAGACAAATGCAAAATATTATGCTAATGGGATAAAAGATACATTTCTTTGACAATAATTGAAGTGATAGATGAAAGAGGACAAACTGTTGTCGGCAAGTGACACAAAGTTCATGTGTCTTTTATGTTTGTCATTTGTGTTAAATAGTGTTGTATTTATGAGCTGCACCTCATCTATAGAGAGGTTTGATCGGTTTAGACGAATAGCTAAAAAATTATGTTATGATTATGTTCTTCAATGCATTTTACATAAAATTGCTTCAGATGCATTTGGATGCACAATTTTCTTGCCTGTTTGTTCTTTTGTCTATAAAAAATATCTCATACTTGCTGCATATATCTAAATGCACACAAAGCACCTTTACCCTGAACCTCCCTGGTTCATATTTTCACCTGACATTTCAAACCTCTCAATCCTCTCCTGCTATGTCACACCAGTGACAAGCATTCAGAGTGAAAGCATAATGCTCTGTGTCACAAATATGGGATCATTGTCTGATAAATGGAGGAAAAGAGGAGTTGGAGAGTGAAGGGCATTTTTATTCACAGACTGAAGGAGTGACACAGCTGTCACCTTTCAAAAAGCTTTTAACTTTACTGAAAGGTTTACTATTTGCAGCCGACTTTTTTTTTTTTTCTTCCCGTGAGCCTAAAATGTGTTCCTAAATCAGGGATTTTTTTTACAATATTGGGAATATTTATTTATTACAAATACAATGTGGGACACTTTAAAGGGGCTGTCGTTTATACTGATAAAATACAGTTCCTTGCGAAGGGGTGGGGCTTTTTGATGTTTGATGAATAAATAGTCTATTTAGTTGGGAACTCATACAATTTTGAAAAAGAGGAAAAAATATGCTTTAAAAGAAGTTTAAAAGAAAGCTATAAGACATTTCTCACAAACCTCAGAAATAAATTTAATCACAGTGCTGTGGTCAGGTATATGGATAGATGGATATCATTTTGGCATTTTTAAGCCATCAGTGCAAAATCCTCTGCAAGTTAAGATGCCACCTAACCCAGTTGTTAAATGAGGACCATGTTGGATGCTTTCCTTCCACAGTTACATGGAAGCTAGAGTTGATTGAAAACCGGAAGGACATAGATAAAAGCACTAGCTGTTTGGAATGCCGCTATACATAATATAATATAATAACATAATATAACTTAGAATCTATGGAAAGACTTAAAAACTGGTTCTAAAACATATATACCTGAAAAACCTTACGTTTCTAAATTTTGCACTACTTTTTATTAGTGTGACATAAAATCATAGTAGAAAACATCAAAGTTTGTTGTTGTAATCTGACAAAATGTAAAAAAAAGAGGGAAGAAAAACGTTTTAGAATAGTATTTTTCTATCAGTACAATCTACCCTCTCCACTAGAGGACACTGTTTTCTGTGCACAAGGATTTACTCTTGCTAAAGTGATCATTTTACATTTTTAGTCTCTCTTATTGATTAATCAAAAAGTGCCATTTGAAACTTCTTATTTCTTGCTGTGCTTTAACCTGATCTTCCTTTAATTGTCTTCAGAGAGCATGCTGAGAACAGCCAGCAGTCCAGACAGCTTGCGCTCCCGAACCCCTATGATTACCCCTGATCTCGAGAGCGGCACCAAGCTGTGGCACCTGGTGAAGAACCACGACCACTCAGACCAGAGGGAGGGAGACAGAGGGAGCAAGATGGTCTCAGAGATCTACCTCACCAGGCTGCTCGCCACTAAGGTAACAAGAAAACAATCCTGCCTCTTCGACATGTACCGCGTCATTTAGTCCATTTAAACCTGCAGTCTCTGTTGACCTTTGTTTGCCGCTGGTCTAAAAGCTCATTAACATTTTTCATAACCTTTTCTACGAAGATACACATATGTGCAGTCTTAATTAGGAGGCTGACCTTTGACTATTGAGTTATTAGCTTAGTGTTACTGGACTCTCTGTTGGTAGCCTCTGGTCTCTGCCATCATACACATTGTGAGAGTTACAGGCTTTTATGTGTATTGTTATCATGCCTTAGATCATAAACAAAGTATGGAAACTACACTTTTCTTGTAGAATTTTTATAAAATAAAATTAAAATCACACCGTTCTCAAAGTTTTCTCCAAATTAAGTTCAGTTTGTGTATATAGAACCAAATCCCAACACCTGTCACCTTAACGCACTTTACAAAAACAATCAATCAAACATTCCAATTGTTCCAGTTCCAGAGTTGCTTAGGCAACAGTGGATAACTGCTTGCCTTTGGTCATTGACTTTGCAGCAATCCCTCATGTTGACCATGCTTGTATGGATTAGATCGTAGACTGGATACTAATCATTTCTGTCTAGTCCAAACTTAATATGTCTAATTTTTATAGAGCTTGTTTAAACTACTCCTCTTCCACATTACTGAATACAAATGTCTGCTCTATGTTGGTGTCAGGATTTGTGGAATAAACTGATGATATTTTAATGTTTTAAACGAGACATTTTTACAATATTATAAAAACTGAGGAACTTTGATTCTGTAATTTTTAAAACATAAAATGTGCTGAATGAGTGATTGTTATCATTTTATTTGACTAAATATGATCCTACATTTAGGATTGATTAGTCTTGGTTTGACAGTAACACAATGGATTCAAATTGTTCACAAGCACTTGTATCCAAAACAAAATGCTACAAAATCAGTGAAAAGGGAAAGTGTTTGCAGACACATACAGACATACAATTTCTTCCTGATTATCTAAATGAGGTGACTTTGACCGCAGTTTATTTTTAGTAGGATGCTGATTTATTTTATCTGCCATACTCAAATATGCAATGGTAGATTTCTACTCTTTAACTTAAGATAAACAAAATCAATTTTTTTAAGTTATTAAGTATGAGTAAGTAATGCAAAGAGCCATGAGAGTAAGGGAAATAAGTTTACTTTCCAAATCTTCCCAGATTTGTTTGCCTTTGTTCACACACATGCTGGTTTTTGGTCCCGTAACAGCAGCTGATTAAAAAGTGTCGTTGCAAATAAAGAATAAAGATTGCGATGAAAGCGGTGAGAATACCCGTAGCCTCATTGTTTGTCTCTCCCTGATTGTTGCAGGTAGGAAAGTGCAACCTTAGCTGCATCACTAAAACCTTAATATAAAACTAATTAAGGAGGAAAACAATGGGAGGAACATGCAGCTCTGCAGATTGCTTCTACTTATGACATCCCCCACAGCCTTGTGTGTTTAGGAAGCATTTTTGTTCCTGCGTTGTTAAACTGCAACTTTTCTGTCCGGTTAAAACAAAAGTATATGAGAAAAACTTTTTTTTTTCCAGAAGGTGGCAAGTTAGCTTGAAGGAGAGACTTGTGGGAGTTATAAAATAGTCTGTACGGATTTAAGTTTTTTTTCCAGGTCTGAATAAGTGTAAAAAAGCCATAATAGGAACAAATTGTTCTATATCCAGATTTTTCTTCTAATTAAATTGTTAGTATTTGTTCATTTCTCTAGCCATTTGTTGACAAAGTATCATCTGTATCAGCTTTTATTCACTAAATTCTGTCTGTGATGCTTTAATTGCCACTTCCCAAAAGTGATATTTTAATCTGTTGTTGGTTCTTTTGATCAGGGTACCCTCCAAAAGTTTGTGGATGACTTGTTCGAAACCATCTTCAGCACAGCGCACCGCGGCAGCGCCTTGCCGCTCGCCATCAAATACATGTTTGACTTCCTCGATGAGCAGGCGGACAAACACACGATAACGGACCCTGATGTGCGACACACTTGGAAGAGCAACTGGTGAGGAATAAATGCAGCAGTCTCTGTGTGAAACCTCTCTGTCATGTTACTCTAACGCGGCATTTCTTCCTTTGCCTTCCTCCACCCTCCTTTCTTTCCCTCCTCTTAGTCTGCCTCTGAGGTTCTGGGTAAACGTGATCAAGAACCCACAGTTTGTCTTTGACATCCATAAGAACAGCATCACGGACGCCTGCTTGTCTGTCGTGGCTCAGACTTTCATGGACTCGTGTTCAACGTCAGAACACAAACTGGGGAAGGACTCTCCCTCCAACAAACTGCTTTATGCTAAAGACATCCCCAACTACAAAAACTGGGTTGAAAGGTGGGTCAGTCAGTCGGATACTTGGAGATCATTTTTCAACATTTCTGGCTGTGAACTCCTTTTTGTGTTTGCTCAGGTACTACTCTGACATCTCCAGGATGCCCGCCATCAGTGACCAGGACATGAGTGCCTACTTGGCAGAGCAGTCCCGGCTGCACGTCAACCAGTTCAACAGCATGTCAGCTCTACATGAGATCTACTCCTATATTGTCAAGTATAAAGATGAGGTCAGATTCAGAATTAATCACCACCAAAAGAATATCATCTTGTCATTGGACGTCAGCCTTCGAAACGAATGTGAACCTGCTGTGAACACTTTGGTTGATGCATGTGTAGCCTTGGCTGATTTCTTCTCCTTTCTGTTTTTAGATCTTGTCAGCTTTGGAGCGGGACGAACAGGCGAGGAGACAGAGACTCAGGTCCAAGCTGGAGCAGGTCATCGACACAATGGCCCTGGCCAGCTGAGGGGGATCCAACTGCTCCCTCTCCTCACTTGCTCTGCTCCATCTGCTGCTCTGTCTCACTCGCTCTTCTCAGACAACGAATAAACAGTAAAAGTCGGACCCCCCAGAAACACAAACTGCAAAAGGACCGAGGCAGTAAACTCCAGACTTGGGGTGGGGTTCTGCAGAGATGGGCCGGCCTTTGTACGCTTACATGTGAATGTTTGTACTCGTCTGCAGCCCCGGCGCAGCGCATGGTCCTCACGTCTTTGCGAGAGACTCGCACTCCGGACATTTTCACACATGCATACACGGAGAACAAGTCCTCGACAGCGTTTGATTATTGTGGATGTTGGTGTTTGTGGTTTGCTTGAGTTTATTTTATTTTTATGGATTTCAGAAGAATTAGTCATCATGACACTGATGATGATGATGATGATGATGATGATGATGATGATGATGATGATGATAAGAAGGAAAAGCTCATACTCTTCACACATGGCGTCACAGAGTGCACCAGTCTGTTGGTGCCAGCTCAGAGTGGCTCTGAAGGTCATGTGACTCATGTGAAGGTCATGTAACAGTTGTTACCCTTTTTCTTTTTTCTTATGTATAAATGTAATCAACTGCCCACTCCCTGATCTCTCCCCACTTGTATTACTGCTGAATTTGCACAATTTACAGAAAGGTTACAAAGCAAAACTATATAGATATTATATATAAATACAGTTTGTAATGAAAGATTAGGGAGAAAACATTTTGGTTGTATTTTTTTTGTCATTTACACCAACAATAAAACAGTCAAACATGATTTCCTAATTCAAGTACAAAAGGTAATATTCGAAGTAGGAAGAAAATGAATGAAAAAACTAAACAAACAACTCGTACTGTGCCATGTTTTCTTTGAATGTTGTTTAGTGCAAAGACATTTTGTTAGATGGGATGTGATAGCCGGATTTTTAAATATGAAAAATTGCGTAGTGACCGAAAAGAGCTGATTGAGATCATTGTTGAACGTGGACGTGAGCATAGCGACGACACAAAAACCTTAAAGAAGATGCTGTTTTTATTCAGGTGGTGCAACGTGTTGATTTTTAAAAAGCCAAATATATCCAATAAGAGTTGCTTAATCATGAACTCATAGCTCCTCCACTGCTTTTTAAGCAAAAGCTATTTCATTTAGTCCCTGAATAATGAAGTAGTTCACTGCTGTTTCCTCTGATGCATCATAGACATCATACAGTTCCAGTCTTGAATCAATGAAATAAATGAAGGTTGTAATAGTGCCCTGGTTAACTTAGATGCAGTTGTATGCTACTATCAAAACTACACTGGTAGGTTTTCTTTGCCCTCTGTTAAAAAAAAAATCTGTTTTCCTCTTTAAAAAAAAAAGAAAGCACAGCAAACTCTTGCTGCTTTCAGACTACTACAATGAGTTCAGGTGAAACTAATTCAGGAAAGCTGTTTCCAGCCTCCAGCCAATATTCCGCAGCATTCCTGTCTTAATACCCCAAAAAGGGGCATTGGAAAAAAAGATCAACTAAGCGTTTCTCTCCACCTCAAACTTCTGAATTTGAGATAAGGGTTTTAGCTTTTTTTTTTTATCCACTCTGAGGTTGTAAAAGCAGCTCTGTTCATTAGCCACATCAGGCTGAGTAATCCTCTCCTCAGCCTGCAGCTCTTGTTTTAGAACTAGCCTAATGCCATGTGTGGCTTAAGCTTTTTTTTCTATTGCTTCTCTATAAAGAGGATTTCCATTTCTCTCTTCTTTTTTTTGACGTCATAATTTTTGACCTTGTGGAAAGAAAAAATATAATTCCGCTTCCAGAGGAAACCAAACTGTAGTCTGTATAATGTTTTTGTTTATGTTTCATTTGTAAATTGTAAACATTTTTTCTTAGTTCAGATTTTGTTTGTGTTTTTTTGTTTGTTTTCCAAATGTGTAAATTGTAAAAAAAAAAAAAAATTTACGGTACATGGAAGAGAAAAATTTCCTTCAGCTTGCCGGAAGTTGAAGTACATGATCGAACTCCCGGTTTTGTTTTTCGTGGTCTGAAGGATCTGAGTGAAACGGTTCGTTTGCTCAGACGAGCCTCTGTGTCGTCGTGATGGAAATGTGACTTGCTGCTTAAACTCTTGTACTTTTTTTTTTTTTATATCACAAACTTAGGGCTTTCATCATAAATGCTGTCGCTCTTTAACTCAATCACTTTTCTTTATCTGACATGTCTGAGGACTGACATGCTTATAGTGACCTATTTTTAACTGGAAACTTGTTAGAACTTGATTGTTTACCCTGTAGACTGTCCATGCAATAATAGAAAAATGCTCTGTCTTACATCTGAATTTTGGCTTTTTCTCATTCCTGTTAGCCCGAATAATTAAGAAACTTCATTAACAGACCTTTCTTTGCGCTGTCACCAGTGGACGCATTGGATATGGAAAACGTGGCTCTCTGTCCAGAATGCCATTACATTAGAGGGCAGCTAAAACTATTCCCAAAACTATTCCCTCCCAAACAAATTTCCTTTCACCTTAAGTGTGCGTCCCCTATTTTTTATTCTTTTCACGTCATCCTGGTTTATTACAGAGGTCAGATTCATTTATCACTTTCATGGTTACTTGTTTTCTTCAAATACACCCGCTTTGCAAGTCTAAACCATTTTGCTAGCTTTCCTGCTCCATCTCTCATTTTGCATTAGGTAATATGGCCGATGATTTGCATTTACTGTAACCGTTTTGGTCTAAGCGTAATTGTGTCATCTTCAAGCTCCATTCGCATCCAAGTTACAACTCTTCACAAGAAGCTCACTGCTGTTGTGTTGCTGGATTTCATGTTTGTTTCTTGTCACATCAAAACAAAGAATATCTCTTATTTTCCAGCCTTGCTTTCAGGATGAGTGGATTCAGCACACAGTGGTTAACAATTCCTCACACTTAGGTCATTTCTGTCCTTTTAACATCATTGCTAAATCAAAGAAACCTAGTTTGATTTTTTTTTTTTTTTTTCCTGCTTTACTTTTATTTCGGGAAATTCATTTTCTAGATTTTAGACCGAAAATGATTGTTTCTTAGGATCCATGGAAACACAAAGCGAATCAGTTTCAGATAGTCTGCAAGAGAATTTTCATACTTCAATTCCAGAAACTTTTTTTAGAGTTTCAGACTTGAAGTGACTGCCACGAGTTTGCAGTTTAACATTCATTGTGTAAATATTATGTTATTTCCTATTTTGCAGATTTAATACTTGTACATAAACATGCATCAAGGAGAGATTAAAATTTTTTTTCTAAATAAGCTTTGGCTCTGAGTTTTCCTTCTGGTACAAGTTTACACTTTTTGCACACAAAGTCACAGTTTGGGTTTCTTTACACCTAAAGCACTGTAACTAACTGGTCTGTGGGCTAAACAAAAATAAATTCAGACAAAGCAAGTCGAATGAATCAGGTTTTCACCAATGAACAGGTTGTATATGTAGAACACACTTTGTAGGCAGAAGGTCCGTGATGCAACTGGTATGTTTTATAAAGTCCTGGGAAGCTTAGTTGCATAGCAACGTGAACACCAAAAAAACAAACTCCTTCATTTTGATTAGTCCAAAACGGGTCACTAAACCTCTCAATATTTAGTTCTGTGGTAAAACTTTGGTGCAAGTCTACCCTCTTAATGGGCTGTGTCGTTCTCCATCATCTGTGTAACGTTGAATATGTTGGAACCCTCTTGTCAGGCAGCGGTGGGAAGGCAGCCGCCTTTCATAACGAGACCAGCATCGTTAATCATTTTCGCCGAGGTGTACTTGCCTGGCAGCTGGGGGTTTGTTCTCCAGCAGAGGTAATACTAACACGTTTAGCTCGTAGCCATACATCATGCCTGCACTGCCCTCAGCTTACCTGCGCACTTGCATGGAAGAGCAGCTCTGTGTGTTTGGAACACAGCGGATAGTCTGTCAACTCGGATGGACCAGGCTGCTGACTTTTATAGCAAGCATTGTTGCTCAACAAGACTGAATAAAAAAAGAGACAAAGAACAAATGACACTGTTTTTTGTTTTCCCCTTCCACCGTATCCTGTATTGAAACCTCAGCACTTGTCCCAATGGATTCAGTGAGGCTAGATAGACAGAAAACGTTATCGCTCACACCATGTGTAACCAGCAAGGCTAATTTAATTAAAATTCCATCCAAGGAAGAACACTGAAATTGCGTAATGGTCGTGGCAGCGCAGATTCTCGTAATGATCCTGTCAAGAAGCAAATGATCTCAGCACTCAAACATTATGATGAATTCCTTGCACAGCACATCATGCTTGTTTTTTTTGCTCCCCTACCTCCTACCTCTTCCTTGCTGGGTCGATACTGTTGCTGTAGTCATTAAAGCTATGATCTATTTGCTCCCTTTTTCCTCATTTCCCTTTTTAATCTCGTTTAGTCACATTTGGTGAGCTCCCTGTTTTATCACATGTGGTGAAATTAAAATTCAATTTTAGCCTTTTTTCGGTTTCTGTCACAGTGCTTTACATCAAATGTGTGGCGTATCCAGGACACCATGACTGGCAACCATTTCTATAGGGCCACTAAATCCAGTGAGCGGTTCAGTTTACCGCTAGCAAGGAAAAGGTGACAGGCGTGACTCGTTGAGGGAAGCTACAAGTTGGATTACTGTCACCTCTTTAACTTGCGGTGATTACAAAAGGCCTTCTGGAGAATGAGGAGTGGGTGTTAAGTACTGTGTTGCCAACATTCAGCCCACCAAACGCATAAACACTCATGTTGGATCATCGTTTGTATTCAGTAACCCGTGATAAGGAAGAATTTGATGGTTGCATAAAATTCACTGGCAAATGTTTTCTGTCTGTAGAAATCCAAGCAGAGATTAAGTCCTATAAGAATAAATTAAGGTTTTTGACTTCAGGCTCTGTGAAAAGGTCAAAAGCACCTAATGTTTTACATTTAATAGAAAACTTCTGATTGGTTTGCCCTGAAGGCTAAAGCTAAGAATAAAGGGACCAAGAGCAACATTTCCAGTGTCTTTAAACAACTAGTTTTTAAAATGACACTGTTTTATTTATCTTTCTATGTGCATTGTGTAATAATTTTGTTGATTATTTACACATCAACGAAAAACGTTTGTGCAACCTTTGACCTTACTGTATGACCAGTGGTTTATGTCAGAGTAAGTACCTCAAGCAAAAGGAAATGTAGAAATTAATAAATTAGAGGTCACTTAAAAAGCTACCATAAGTATCTGCTTTATATTACTTTACATTTAGTTACTTCAACCCAAAGTGTTTAACTTGTTTTGTTCTCTGTACGTTTCCTACATTTATTTTCTGAGTGAATAATCATTTAATGTGAAGGTTAGTGGTTTAAAGGATCATCTATACCTCATATGGCTGCAAAACACGATTTTCTAGAAAACTTGTTCTGATGCTTCTAATTCTTACTTTAGAAAGAACCTAGATCGTGGAAACCCCTTCTAAACAAATAAGGCCTATTAAATATTATTCTGAACTGTTTGAACATGCTTACTGCGGCTGACATGGAGGTCTCAGGGATTGCTTCTCTACACGATCTGACACTGGGCTGCATTTAGTGGGATACAGGTTGGTAACCGTCTTTCATCTCTTCTATGTGTGAAAGATCATTCTTACTGGTGGACTTTTAATGTTATTTTTAATTGCCTTCTAGCTTCCTCCTGACTCTTCTTAGATTAATGGACAGAAACCATTGCTGCTCTGAGGTTACTGCTGATGTCTTTCCTTGCTGGCGTTGTTTTAAAAAAAAAAAACATTATGCTGCACAGCATAATGTTTTAGCTTTGTTGAGGTGGTGCCTCATGTTAATGACCAATTAGACTGTTACAATCGACTAGCAGCACCTGGCGGCTTCTTTTACTCTTGATCTCTATATAACAAACCGGAAGGTACTAAGTCTTTCTGAAAAGCTTGATTTTTTTCCATTAATTTATTTCTTGGTAATAATATAAGTACATGTATTTGTGTTCTGATTTTGTAAAAATTAAAAAAAAAGTTGCTCTATTTTTCCACGGATGTTAAATGCAACAAACCTTTGATTCCAGAGGTCAAAGCTCTACTAACTGTTTGTACATGTAATCACAGCCTGAGAACTATCAGTTAAAAGAATTTAAAAGGACGCTTTCACTTCATATCAGTGTCTTAGGGAATCAAGCCTCACTATTTCCGACTGGATGTTTCTCTGCTCTGACTGTCTTGTTAATTTCTTCACAGGTGGAAGCCATTATGCACTCCAGCTCCCTGTCAGAGCCAGTGAAAATCCATTCCCTGCTCCACTGACCTAAAGCGTCCTGATGTCTGATTAACACACATGGGATAACAATCTATATAGAGGGTTCCAGACCTCTTAAACACCCGTCTATATTGTCCTCTGGTTCTAATCTCCCAAACACAGGCTATGGATTGATGGGGCTTTATGATTTAATGGTTTTCTTAAATTGTTTGACATGTCTTCCCTCCAATTTCTTTGAGATCAAAATGCTGAAAACTTTTAACTGGCACCTTCTTCACCTTTGATCGAGCTTCTCTTTCTTTCAGATGTGCACTTGCTCAGAAGTGCCGCTGAGAACCCCCCTGCCGCCCCTGCTGGGAATGGTGAGAGGTCTGTCTGATTTTGCTCCCCCACCATGTTAAGGTCACACACCCCAGGGATCCAGAGGAGTGTGTCCGATCAGTGCAACCAAGCCTTATGCCCCCATTCAGAAAGGATGCTTTTTACATACACACAAAACTCACTTTATATGCAGATGTTTCATTTGTCAGCCGAGGTGAATTGCTTGCACGCAATAATGCGATCGGGAGGTCAACTGCAAACATCCCACACAGAGTGCTGTTGGTCAGCTAAATTACGATTCAACAAGCTGCAATGTTTTAATTGTTTCAGTCCATACTGGCTCTACTGTCTCATGTACTCACAGGCATGTACACAATTCTGCCCAATGTTTTGATCTGTAAATGTGTATCTTTGGTTTCAGAGATTGTCTCTTTGGCCTACTGTGCCATAAAGCTATGATTGGGAACTACAAAGAAAGCTAATGGTTTGGTATACATTTTTCAGTTGCCTATTTGAAGTAGAATTTCTTAGACTGAGAAAAAAACGTACAATATACATAAATATTAAAAAAAACATATTTTGCTAACGCAGAGTAAAATGTGTAAGGGTTATGGTCCTTGTTAACATGCATAAAAATGAGTTCTCCTATGCTTGGTTTTTAATTTGTTTTTGAAAAATGACACAGTTCTGTGTTACCAATTTTTCAGGAACATTCAAAAACAAAGGGGAACACCAATAAGCTGATTAGTGTATTTCACTTCTGAAGCCAAAGCAGAACCCTTGCACTTTCAGTGTCGATTCAGGTTTTAGGTTAAGAAAAAGTCCGACGTGAATGATCCAACCATTTAATTTTGGAATAAACGTCAGGTTAAAACGGATCAGCTGGTGTTGTACAAAACTTTGTACGAAAACAATTGTTTGGTGCGCTTCAATGCCCTGTATTGAAAGTGTTCTCTAAAGATTTTTTTTTTTAATACAACCCCTTCATTCACACTTATGACAAACCACTATGGTCAATAATTATTATTATCCTATTTCTATTAGATTTTAAGAAGCTTGCTGTAAAGACCACCACTGTTGTAGGTTGTGTCGATTGATTTAAATAGCTTTTCCCTCTCAGTGATTGCTCTACCCTTTATAAGATTGTTTCCTTAAAACTATGTTTGTCACCAACAGTTGGATTTCACAGGACTTTTTCAAAAGTTTGAGAACTTTTAACCTATTTGAATGTTTTTAGGTTTTCATCTTTATAATCTCACCACAACAGCTCTGATGTTAGTCTTTTGTGGCCTTGTTCCCATTGTCTGGTCCTGACAATGGGAATAAGGCCACAAAAGACCAATATCAGAGCTGTTGTGGTGAGATTATAAAGATGAAAACCTAAAAACATGATTTTAGAGGCAAGCACAATACCTTTTGACCTTTTGGGGGTTTACAAGGACACTCAGAAGAACTGCACAAGACAGACATATTGTTAAATGTTTGAAATACACAGTCACATGTGTATTTCAGCTTCGTATTCACCAGTGGAAACAGACTCGTAAAACAATCCTGTAGTGTGTGATCCCTCAGCGATGCTACAGATAATTTTGAACTCCACTGCAAAATCTGGTTCATCAGAAAGAGCTTTTGATTTATGGCCAGAGTAAATTTTTGTTTCCTGAAAGGATCACATCCCGTTCCCCCTGTTTTGGCCATGTGTACAGGAAATGCAGTTTGTTATGTAATACTATGACTAAATCGCAATTACATCAATTTTTTGCATCCTCGCTTTTCTTTTATTAATTTATTGGTTTCCAGAAAGCGCAAGCAAAGGCTGTAGTAAATATTAGCTGTAGCTGCACTAAATATTTTTTTTGTCCATTGCTTTAAATTTCGTTTAACTCAGCCTTTCTTACACTCCCCTAAATAAATCCCATCCTGTTTCTCCTTTTTTGATCACCTGTAAAGGAAACAGGAAAAGCTGGTTTTGGCACGTCACAGGCTAAGGATTTCGCAATTTAACCTACTTTTTAAATCCAAAATATTTCATTTATTAATGTATTGGTTTTCAGAAAAGACAAACAAGGCCGTCATGGAGCATCTTTTGTGGCTTCGAAAAGTCATTGTTCTTGGCATCTGTTGTTGGATCGAGTGAAAAAAGTATAGTTATCCTATTATAATAAGAATATTAAGGTGGAAAACTAGACAAAACCGGGCCAAACAGAAACCAACCAATTCCAAATAAAGGCACTACCTTCGAATTAAATGCAGAAGCCTTTGTGCTTGGCAATAAATTTGGAAGTTGTATAACTGGATACAAGATGGAGAATAAGTCAACGAAGTTCTTCAGAACTTTTAGTGATGGGTCCAGGAAGAAATATCAGAAACATATTTCAAGACTATGCAAAAGATGGAGAGGATGGACACACATACCTGATGGTCAACGACTGGATATTTGAAGTGGATCCTATAAGCTTGTATACCCAGTTGGAAAAAGATTGAAAACTACTGATGAGGAAGTAGAAATTACAAAATTGATTGTTGAATAAAAACCTGTGAGAGAAAGTTATGCAAACATTTAACCAAATATTTACAAAGAAAGAAAGAATTATGCCTTATTTGTTAGAAACCTCTTTATGCGACAGAAATGCAACTAAACCCCCTTCCACTGTGTTTTTCTTCTCCTGGTATGTAATTTCCTCAGTCATATCTTAATGTGCCAGAAATTTCCAGACTTTTACATTGATTATGATGGCTCTGGATTTGGATAAAAATCATGTTATGGGGAAACCGTGTTTTTGGTTCGATGAAGATTCCATGGCCTGAGGTGGAAGCTGGATCGACCAAAACGAACGAGGATTTAGTGGCTCAGCAGCTTGGTGTTGTTAAAAACATGACAACAAAAAAAGATTAATCAGGTCAGTCAAGTTTTAAGGAAAGAGTATGATATTTTCAAAATGTGGCAGCGCATGTGTGTCAATGATAAGAAAATAGAAGGCATGGCCTGAAATGCAGAGGTGTAAAGGATATTTGTAGAAGAGTCAGACCTACAAAAATTCCTAGAGGACTGCAAAGAATTTAAGTTACGTCAAAGCTGAGTAGGATATGGAGAAAAGTCTTCAAAACCTACATGAGGCGGTCATATCAAGAAAAAAAACTCTAGCATGTCTTCTTCTAAAGTGGTGACAACGAATATGATGGGGGTCATTCAGTTGGGTGGAGATTGACAAGTTATTTACTGAAAGAATTTGTTTGAATTATTTTTTGCGTTGTAACCTATCTTTCTGCATTATTAGGCTTTTATTTTCAACAAAGAATTTTGATGGTCAAGATTCTTCTCATACTGCCTAGATGTCAATAAACTGCTTTCTCCTACCATTTTCCATTGTGCACTACTTTCTTTCAGTTTATCGCATAAAATTGCATTGAAACACAAACAAGTATAAGATCAACAACGTGTAAAGAGGTTTTAGGTCTGAGTACTTGTAGGATGGATAGTATAAGGAGATACAAACAAGTGCGTGAAGGATTTTCCGGTTACTTATTTATGTTGATCAGTTTTATTTGAGGATGCCAAGTGCATCTTAAATCCCTCCAGTTTTTGCCCTTCATCCCTTCACACTCAGATTTTCATTTTGTCCCTTAAACAAAAGCCGTAACCTGCTATTTTTAAGCCCGCCTTTAGCTTCCTTTCACTTCACACACTTTGATGTCAGAGGGACATGAATTAATGAATCACTCCCCCCGGAACGTCTCGAAACACTGCCGCTTGTGATCCAGTGCATTGTGGGGTTAAGATAAGACGTTGACATTCCCTGGCAAAGAAACTAACAACAGGGGCCTTAATTAGTTCAATTTATTAACCAGGAAGCTGAGGGTTTGGAGGGCCGGTTGAATCTAAACCGCAGGTGCAAACATAAACATGAAGGCATTGAGTCCAGATGAAAGAAAAAATGTCATGATATTTTTGAAGATCAGGCTTCAGCATGAAACCCTTTACCTTCTGACTACAGCAGACAGTTCTTATTGACCGTATAGGTAAGTAAATGTAGATGCTGCCTGGGATGATGTGAGGTAAAGGTCAAAGCCTACTTGTGTGTCATTGTCTGCAGCTGTGTGTGTGTGTGTGTGTGTGTGTGTGTGTGTGTGTGTGTGTGTGTGTGTGTGTGTGTGTGTGTGTGTGTGTGTGTGTGTGTGTGTGTGTGTGTGTGTGTGTGTGTGTGTGTGTGTGTGTGTGTGTGTGTGTTATTATCTTGGTTTTCCAGTGTTTTAAACTTTCAGAATTTCTTTGAATGCAGACGTTGACCGATTTTTCTTAATCAAAAAGTGATTTTCTACAAACTCCTTTGTCTTACTAGTTTGAAAACTTTGTAAAAAGAAATGGGCCGCTGGACT
>JAVLVB010000979.1:2235122-2256376 GCA_032876305.1 Orestias chungarensis
CTGGAAGTGGTCAACAGCTGCAGGTATTTGGGTGTACACCTGAGTAGCAACCTCACCTGGAGCAACAACACTTCCATTCTGGTCAGGAAGGCGCACCAGAGGCTCTACTTCCTAAGGAGGCTCAGTCGAGCTGGACTCGGGAGCTCAGTCCTCACCTCCTTCTACAGATGTGTGGTGGAGAGGGTCTTGTGCTCCAGCATCAACGTGTGGCATGGAAGCTGCTCTGCTGCAGACAGGAAAGCTCTGCAGAGGGTGGTGAAGATCGCACAGAGGATTGTTGGAGTCAGCCTCCCCAGCACCACAGACATCTACACCTCCAGATGCAGGAAAAGGGCCACCTGCATCAGGAATGATCCCATCAACCCAACACACTCACTTTTTGTTTCGCTCCCCTCAGGCAGGAGGCTGCGGAGCATCAAGTGTAGAACAACCCGTCTGAGAAACAGCTTCATTCCTGAAGCTGTGAGACTCTTAAACTCCTCCTGAACAAACCACTGCACGGACTATACATAATTACTACACCCGCACTGAGACACTTTACTAGCGTATATTCCTATTTTATTTATTTTATTTAGTTTACTTCTATTTTATTTATTTTAATTTTTTAACTTATTTTATCTATTTTAATATTAGCTCTGGGGTGGAACTGTACCGTGAGTATGTAATTTCGTTCCACCTCATGTACCACATGTGTTGAAATGACAATAAAGTCTCCTTGAATCCTTGAATCCTTTAATCCTTGAACCACCAAAACCATAAAAGTGAGGGTGTCTATGTCTAGTCATTAAGAGCTACTATCCTGCAACTTTTGAATGCATCTCTTCTCCAACAATGCACCCAAGTTAAATCGCTGAATTCTCTAATCAGCAGTCATTCAGCTCTATAGAGGCCCAGTAATGAGCTAGTTATTTGACATAAGTGTGCTGAAGAGGGGGCATACCTAATCACAGGATAGTAACTCTTACATGACTTGACTAGGGGTTCAGAAAACAAACATTGTCAAAGTGCAGGTTTAATCAGTTTCAACCAAGCAATAATAATGCTCAGTTGAAATAAATGTGAAATCTGAAAAAAGGTAGATCCAGATTTCTTACATAATGATGTAAAACTGAGCTGTGTTTTACCCGTACCTTGTAGCAGTAAAGTAGAGGTGGTCTAGAGAACCTGCAGTGTGAACTTCTCCTATAATGTTTGGTAGAACTTCCACTGGGTTGACCCAGCAGGCATCATTGTAACAACATTTCTCCTCACCCCATTTTTAATATTTTGGCTGATGAGAGAAACAAAACATCCTTGTCTCTTACAGAAGAGAGGGAAATTAAAGCCGTCCTTCAGAAATGGGTGTGACTACTGCTTCATGAATTATGGGTCAATAGAGTACAATATCTTGTCATTACACAAGGCTATTTTGTTCAATGATTTAAGATGTTCGCATATCCTGTATATCCAGTGTTGCGCTGTATGACAGCATGTTCTCTCCAATCCCAATTGCATCGCCCTCCAAAGCTTTTTTTCTTCCCTCGCATTTCTCATTCAATAGTAATTCCCTTTTCCATCTGACTCTTACCATGTCTATGTACTCATCTTTTCACTTGTCACTTTCCTTTTGTGTCAATTAACATATCCCTACACTTGCCCTCTCTTCTTCTGCCTCAGCTGGCCCTCTCCTTCACCTTCTCCATTTGTATCCTGCCAACACCCCCTTCTCAATTGCCTTGTACTGTATTTTTATTTTTATTCTGCATTCACAGTTTTCCCCTTTTTTAGCCACATAGATTAGGTTTCATCTTCCTGCAGGACTTTTGACTCTTCTTCCATCCTGGTCTCTCTCTCTATTTCTTCTTGTTGTCTTACACTCTATCCTACCCTCTTCCACTTCACTCCAATATGCACTTTTTTCTTCTTCTCCTAAGTTCAAACCAGCTGTGAGAGAGTGACCTGAATCTGTCTCTTTGCGTTAGGTCCTTTCCCTTCTGCAGTTCAGGAATACCTTCGAAAACCAATAGTGCGGGTGCCACCTTTCCTTGGATGCCTTGATTTGTGTGTCTAAGCATGAGTGTGAGTAATTGAGCCTGGAACAAAAATGTAGCAGGTCTTTGTATACTGAGGCTACAAGTACTCCATGCTTGTGTTGATTTCTGCAAGCCAGTTTAATGGAGGTGTTCCATGCTCTGTTTATACAGTACATGTATCGCTATGCCAAAAAAGCTGTTTGCCCACTACCAGATATTCTTCTAGTCTACTTTTGCACACGTACATGTTTAAAGTCATATTTCTTTTACATTGCACAACCTGAGAATATATTTTAAAAAACATACTTTATTTCTAAAAGAATGTTAGTTTTATACTAAAAGGTCCACTTTTATGTGGTCTGCCATCATAAATTCTGATCTAATCTAAGGGCAGTCGTTTTGCAGATGTTTAAATGTTGCTCCTGGATGAATGGACAACAAACTATTTGGCCAATCTTTTGCCTATTTTTAACAATTCCCCAACACTGTGACCTACTGGAACAGACTGGTTTGTCCAATAATACTTGAAATAATCATTTAAAAACTTGCCGTACAGTAGTCAACACCTTGGTTTAAACCCTGATCTCAGATATTAGCACTTTCATGGGACTTTTAGTTTTCTCCCTGTTCATATGGGTCTTCTCTCCAGGTACTCTGGCTTGCTCTCGGAGTGCAACAACATGACTGGTAAGTTAATTAGTTACTCTAAATTCACTTTAGGTAGGAGTTTAGGTAGGAGTTTGTGTTTTAATGAAAAGTATTTTGTCCTCTGTCTCTGTGGATCTACTCTGCCACTTGCACAATGACCTTTGCAATCCTTGATGGATAAGATAACACGGAGGATGGAATGTGCGGATCATTTTTTTGTCTTTACAAATTTTTAATCTTTGAGGTTACAATACTATATATATATATATTTTTATTTTTATTTTATTTATTTTTTATGTATCCTTTGAATCACTCAGAAAATCCGCCTATACAATTGTGGATGTTACCGTGGTGAACAATAGCAACACCATGCAGTGCAGTATTTATTTAAGTTTTGGAGGTCATCTGATACAAACACTGGTTAAAGTTTAACCCCTTGCAACTTGAAAGCTTCACAATCTGTCAGAACGTCCTCGTCTGATCAGCCCTGCTCTTGTCCATTTTATGGTGTTCTAAACCACAGTTCAAACAAATCCAATGGATCAGTTGTGTTCTTTAGTGTACTTGAAGACTACCTTGCATAAATGGAAATTGTGTTCAACTGAAAACACAAAAATAAGAATATGCTTTTGTGATGAGGCCCTTTTCTCAGACATGTTCCTTTGGGTGTGTTCCTGTTAGTCCGGGAATGAATGTGACCTCTGGGTCTCCAGCAGAAAGCTTGGAGAATCAAGGAAGAAGGGACGTAGAGATGGATATGGGGTTTGATGAATAGAGTGGTGCTGAGAAAAGTGTCGTGGCAAAAAGACAAGAGGAATGAGGTCATTAGCTCTGTCCTCACCTGTGGCCTCAAGTCGACACACAAAGACGATCGCAATCCGAGTTTCATCAACAACAGCAGCACCTCTGCACCTCCCTGCTTCTTCCCAATAAACCACTTTTCTTTGCTGAACTCCACTCTGGCAGAGCTCTTCCTCATTTTCTGAGGACTTCTATGATGATTTCTTGAAACTCTCTCCTTCCTGAGTCATTTTCATCTCTTTACTCCAAACAGTGATTTATCTGTGTCCCATATTGCTATTACAGCTGCTTACCCCATAATTGGCAGACTTCTCCTCTCCCCCTTCCTGCTTCTTAAAGCACAGTGGCCTGTAATCACACCCAGCGAACCATGATCACCCTTCTCCTCCTGTTCCTCTTCTTCCTCTTATTTGTCTTCCCTCCATTCACTCACTTTTTGCAAGGCGGGTCATGCCTCTTGAGGCAGTGGAGCAGAGAAATTGCCTGTTATCGAGGGTCGATTTTTCATGCGCTTGTAAATTGCTTTGTATTGACACTCTGTCAGAGCGGGGTCGTCACACCGGCTCGGGCCACACGCCACCCGGAGGTCGCACTGCTGATCTCAGGGTGCTACCATTGGGGACTATGGGTCTTGAGGAGTGTAATATTTTTCCTGCATGTCGAGAGAGATTTATACTGGGGTTTTAAAAACTATTTTTTCCGTGTGTGTTTCTAATAGGAACTGTCTTTTCATTTAACTAGAGTTGTTTCTCACTTTGAAGACTTTCATCTGATTCATTAATAAAAAGCCTCTGTATTCTGAAAATACCATGTTTTACATCTTTTTAACAAGCCTGTATTCATTTTATCAAGGGCTGTTTTCATTAGGATTGAAGTACTTTTCTGTTTCCAGTGGCTGTGTGAAGGATGACTAGTGATGAGGTAATGAATCTAATTGTGGAGAAGCATTGTCATATGTTGATGTTGAAAATAAAAAACGGGGTAAGTGTGGTATGCCGTAAAGCCGTCAGCACATTTGTAGTTGTTTTGTGTTGCAGGGTTCCTGCCACCCTCCTGAACGTTTCTTAGTGCCAGTTAAAGCGATACCGACCCCCTCGGGCCATGACAGATGTGTCATTCAATGAGCAACTATTATTAAACTTTTTTAATAATGTTAAAAGGTTAATTAGTGTTGCTTTAATATTTCTTTATTAAAAAATATATTTTTTAGTCTTTATATGTAGGAAACTCAACTGTCAGTTCTCATTAGCTGTAAACCATAAATGTCTAAATGCACAGAAAAATCTAATCCTAAAAGTCACATTTGTAAAACAATTGACTGAAATTCTCTTTTTAATGATGTGTAGTAATTATGAATTTATTGAAATGTGCAACATTATTTTACATTTAGCTTAATGTTTTTGTCCTTGTTGCATTATTGCTATTCTGTGCTTTTGTTTCCTCTGTATGTCTCTGCACAAAGCCCTTCTATTTCATCTCTTAATCCCCCCTTTCTTTGTTGTTAATCACACTGCTGTCTGTTGCAAATTCTTACCTCCTTGTTTTCTCTCTTATACCTTTTTTTTTTTAAACAAACGAAACCTAACAACATAGTACGATCCAACAATATACTTGGTGTCGTATGTTTTAAAACATGTTCAATTTGCTCCCCCATTAACTAAATGTAAATTATTCTTTCACTTTTAAGTTTCCTGAAGTCAGTTTTCTGTGCAAGGTCTTTGGTTCCTTTCCACCATGAGCCTCGATACGGAATCAAAACACAAGCTATGAAGAAAACTCCGCTGCAACGAGTCAGAGTCTGAGCAGAGCTACTGGAGATGTCTTTTGAATATTTCACCAAAATTTGTCTTTCAATTATAATCTACTTGCTGTGAGTTTGAAGAAGGTGCTCGGAAACGGTTTGACAGTTGCAGCAGTTTTCAGGCTGGATTAATAGCAGGTTAAAAAAAAAACAGTGCCGACCCAGAAAAAATGGCAAATATAGCTGGGTTGATTGTTTACATGAGTTATTTTTATTGTCTAATATCATATAACTAATAAAAAAAAATTTGCATGCAAATATATTGCTACAAAAATTAACACCCATTCTGTCAGAAGAAGCAAATACCTGATATAAATATGGCTGTTGTCCTAAAAAGTGTGAAATATAAACTCGTTTTTGTAGTCTTAAACATGTTGACTCTCACGAATTGTTAGTTTACCCTCTGGTATTGCAGGAACAAAATCCTACATCAGTAAACAAGTTCAGTTTTTGGTTGCACTCCTGCTGGAAGGTGAATCTTTCCACCTCTTTCCAGTTTGTGGCAGTTTCTTTTATCTTTGAGATTGTCCTGTGTGTCCTTTTTTCCATCAGTTCCTATCAGCTTTATGTTCCAGCTGAAAAAGAAAAAAGAAAAAAACAACCACCACAGCGTGATGTTGCCATGGTATATTCAAGAAAAGCCTAAATCAACGTGCTGTGCTTTTAAATTCTTCTGTTAATAAAGACGAGATGCTGAAGTAGTTATTGCTGCTGTTAGCTATCTCTACACTACAGAAGCAGTGGAAGAAGGGACTGAAGCATTGTTTTGCTCAGTAACTGAATCTGCCTGACTTACAGTTTTCAATCAATATTAACTATGACTCTAAAACTGTTCCTACAAACAGTGCATACAGTGACTTGCTAAAGTAAGCAGTTCACGTTGATTTAAAAATACTTGAGTAATCCCAAAAGGAAATTAAATGTTGTCACTCATATGGTAACATTTGTTTTTATTTGCAGATGCTGCTGCCTGTGGGCATCAGCTATAAAACTATTGACTCTTGAGGTAAAACAACAACATTCTTCCTAAAAGAATTCAGAGTAGTAGGACTAAATTAAGACTCACCAATACTGGAGGTGGTGGAGAAATTGGGATTAAAAATATGTAATCTTAAACCTTTTGTCACCTTTAATAGGTGTATATTTGTATAAGTCTCACTTAGTGCTATAAATGTGTTACATAGAGGCCCAGAAGATGAATTTTAGTGGGGGATAATACATTTTATGGGTTTTGGCTTAGCACAGTAAATATTTGGTATGCATTCACACACTGTAGGAGCGTTCCACAGAACTAAACAAGCCAACACCAGCATTTCCAGAGTATTTTTATGACAGCATTTCACTGTGTGTCGACACTTGCATTAGAGGCCTATACTGAGGATGACTGTCAGAAGGACAGACTATGCGTGATCCCTCACAGCTGGCACGAGGATGGGAGAGCTGGGCCGTCCTGCTGTGCCAGCCTTCACGGTTTGAGGCGGAGATTTAAATTTAACACTTAGGAGCGGGCCAACATCTGAACAAAATAAATATATTTTTATATCTTTTGAGCAGAATTTCACAAAATATAACAAAGTCTTATTATGTGGTGTTTTTTCATCATACAGCTGCTTAACTGTCTGCGTTAGTTGCACTTGAGAAACCTTCAATACAATCCTCTGTTTTATGAATCTGATAAATAAAACAATTAATTACAACTAAATACCAAGAATGAATCTTCGCTTGCTCATTTAACACAATAGAAATAAGGTTTCTATCCTTTGGCCGAGTTAGATTCAGAGAGACATGTCAAGTAACCGTAACAGTCTTTAACATTGGTTTGAGGAAAGTTTGACTCACCAGCTTTACAGCGTTTCTTGCACGTAAAGCTGGTTTTGGGTTACCCGGCAGCATTCCAATTACAACAAGTGGTGAGCATTCACTCTACCCAGCTCTTCCCAATCCCTTATTCTCAACCAGTTCTTGGTGGAGTTACTGTAACGCTTTGGGTCATGTTGTAGTGTATAGTTCTAGTGCTTACTCCGCTATAGTTTTTTCTTTTGTTTGTTTTATTACAGATGGTCTCACTTTTTTTAAGCTGAACCAAGTTGATGGAGAGATGGATGAATTAAAAATAAAATAAAAATAAAAATAAATAAATTAAATAAATTTAAAAAAAATCACAAAAAATACAGTTATGGATTTGATCCAAGCATATTTATTTGTTAGACCTGCTTACTCCAAGTTTATCCCTTTGATACATTTTGGCAATGTTGGAAAACTGATGTTCTCTATCCAAACTGATTGTTGCATTTGGAAAGAGATTAGTAAACTACATATCATCTTCCTTCCACTTCATAGTTGCAACACTCTAATCTAAAAAAGAGGTTTTTGACTGTAAATGAAAGAAGGCAGAGAGGTTCAAGTATTACTAGTGTGCTATATTTGAACAACTACAGCACTAAAGTGGTAAAACTAAGGACAGGACATCAGGAACCTGGTTTGGGTAAAAGCGAAACATAGACATGCGCTTTTGTGAGTGGGTGGCATCAGACACATATTCATGTTTCTCTGCTGCCAGTGTGGCGGCATCTCTTTGGCAGGCTGTGCCGATGTCTGTGTTTAACACCCACTCTCTTGGTAGGGTGGTGCAATCTCGACTGCACCAGCCCAGATCTCAAGCCAAGCTTTTCTTCCATCTTAAATTTATGGAGCAATGAGGAGATCTTTAAAATAAAGACAGGGACACAAGCATAAAGAAGGTGCTGACGAGAGATAGAGGGCTGTGAACTAAATGAAAGAAAAGCAATGATGAAAAGAGTCGTGGACATTTAGGGAGGAGAAATAGAGGACTCCAACAGAGTTGAAAAGGAAAAAAAAAACCAATGAGTGAGTCCAGATGCTGTGTGAAAAAGGGGTGGAGAGGGTAGAGAGTGAAAGCTAGAGATTGATAAATGGGTAAAGAAAATTGCAGAATGCCTTAGAGACTTTCTTTCTTCCTTCTGTTCTCTCCAACGTAGAGCAAAGCCAGCCACTTTGGCAGATCCCTCTACCTCCCCACCCTGTCCATCCCACCCGTTTTCCCTCCTTTTTTCGCTTGCTGTCCTTCTCTTCTGTCCTGCTTGGCACACAGCTGCATTCCCTCTCCCTGCTCCTTACAACTACCTCGTCCATGAGCTTGTTCCAGAGGGGCCCTTCTGTCTGCATCTAACTTGTCTCAAATCACATTAAAACTGCCCTGGGCAAAAAACTTAATGTTAAAATCTGCAATTTATCAATCTAACTATTCATTGCCTCATTAAAAAAAAACTGACATCAGTGAGTGTAAGGTAGTTTCTAAATTTGTTCAGAAGAATTTAATTCCTCTTGTTCAGAAGATACTTATGTCATGTTGTTGTTAATTCTTCGGACCCACATAAACAAAGTACTCTTAGGAGATGTTTAAAAATATTTATTGCTGGTTGATATGAGAAGAGGGAATCGGGACTGATCGGCAACTGCAGGAACGGCAAGACACAGGAAACAGCGGAGCAACAGGAAACGGCAAGAAACACAGGGCGTCAACGACGTGGAAGACCGGGAGCTTCTGAGGGTGAGGACAGGAGAGGTGAGTACCGTCGAGTGTGAGGGAATGAATGAAAGGAACGATCTTACTTTGATGGTTGGTTTGGATCGCCAGGGAGGAGTCAGCGGGGAGTCCTTTCCGGTGGTGGAGACGAGGTTGGAATCAGAGGAGGTCAGAGAGGCGGATGGTGATGCTGGAGCGGACAGATCGAGCTTTAGTCAAGAGGAGTTTGAACCAGATGGTGAGTGAAACCAGAGAGGCACTTGTTGGAGAATCTTGTAGATGAGAAGGGATGACCTGAGACGAAGACACAATGGTGGTTAGGGATGTGAGAGGTTGAGTAGCAAAAACACTAGAGACTACTAGAGAGGTATCCAAAGCTCTACAAAGCTAATATCCAAAAACAATAGAGACAACAAGAGACTACAAGAGATATACTCGAAACACTAGAAGCGATTACACAGGGGGCACTGAGGATAGGTTTACCGGTAGTAGATTAATACTCAGACGATGAGTAGCTGGTTCACCACTCCTCTTATACTGCCTCAGCTCATCAGAGGTAACCAGGCGCACCTGTGGAGGAAGCTCCAGCATCCGAGGACTGGTGACCCCCACTGGACACCTGGGGAAGTGACTCAAGAAAAGACTCCTGCTGACAACTTAGTCCATTAGGTTTTTTTTTTATGTTGCAAAGAAGAAAAAAGGAGCAAACTAGGCAAGTTTTCATCTACTGATTCAAGGCAAAGCAGACATACAAAACTATAAACAGCGTAATTTTGTCAGATGTTAGTTTTACACATAGTTATAAATAACAGGAAATAGAAGAATACGTTTCTCTTAAACTTATACGACAAAAGTCTGTCCACCTCCTCTCTTAAAATATTGTCTTTAATGGAAAAGTTAAAGAGTCAAAGTTTTGGTGCAAATGGATCCACCAGATGTACGATGACTCTACGTATGCAGCTAAAGCGGATATTGGTTGAGGCAAGAAAAGCAAAGTACATGTCCCCTGCACTTTTTCAGATGTCCAATTTTGGTCCTCTGCACTTTTTACTGTCCAAAAGAGTAAATAAACAGTACAATTGTAAGCACTAATACCGCACGGAAACAACCGCTCAAGCGGAAGCCCGCTTTTCTGGGTTTAGACCTTGAGAGTAAAAAATGGAGTATGGCAGAAGGATTTAACCTTTAAAGTGTAAACTCTTATGTTGGAACAACAAACATTAAAATACAACGATGCAGTCTGAAGTCTGAATTTGGCTTTGTGTTGCTAAAAGTCCCAGATTTTCCACCAAGTTTCCTTAAGCAAATATTCAGAATGACACAACAACAAATACAGCCTTCCCCTGCATTTTCGACTGAGGGAACTGTCTTCGGAGTGCTGGATGTACAAATAGCAAAGACTACTACCATGGAGATTACTGCTCAGCCCACATTAACAGAGGAAAAATTTGTGAAGTTTTAACAATGACATATTACATCATTTTGCAGTAATGAGGCTATTCTAAGTTTTGTGAAATCCTGGCTTATCTCTTGCTGACTGGGGACTGCAGTATTGCAAGCTCAGCTTGAGGGGGTTTTAAAATGTACAAAAATCACATTTGTTTCTGTAATTCCCCTAATACACAGGTTGCTGTGCTGAGATAAGGAACATTAAGCTTGTCCGGGATAGAGAAATAGTGTAGTTCAGATTCAGTCAAATGAAAGCAGCTTATAAAATCTACAATCAATCTACATGTCTGGTGGGAAACAGTTTTAGTTTTTGTGGTAACACAGATCATTTTTGTGTTGGAGGAAGTTGTGATAACTTTAAGTACTGTACACGGCTTTGACTTATTTTCGGTTAAAATCAGATACATATGAAACCTACAGCAAACATAATGTCTTGGTGACATGCTTCTGATTTACATTATAATATCAATAATCTGCCGTAGAATTTCTCTATCTCTCTCTGAGCATGATTATGCATAACAATTTGTCTGTAGTGGACCAGACAAATTGTTTTTTTAAAACAGCGTTGAGGGATCACTTTACAGATGCTCTCTCCATTGATTTCGGTCAGTGATGTCGCTTGTCTAAGTGTGGTAGGTGCTGGAACGACCAGCTAAAAGACAACTTGTTGCAGTGAAGCCTCCCAACAAAAGTCAAAGCAGTCAAATCCTTCCACGGTTTGCAGGAACTACCAAATATGCAGAGCTCACAAAGAAAAAGCAGATTTCTAGAAACAATTGCCTAACTTCTGATTTAACACTCCAGTCTTGCTTGGTTAGGGCAGTAAAACCTCTCTGACATGTCAGGGATACTGCCACCAGCGGCAGCCGCTTTCACCTCTTTGAGTTATAGACCAGTTAGATGCAGGCATGAGGCAGACCTATTTTTAGAGTTAACCCTTTAGTGACCCAATAAGTTCTCCCGTACCAGTAAAGAAAACATGAGGTGCCAAATAGTCATGCAGGTTTTGTATTCTTACATTTCAAATATACAAAATGTTCTGGCTAAAACTAGAAATGTAAATGTTGGCATTTTGAAAACTACACACATCACACATACATTTACAGTTACTCCTTGACAGGAAGGTACTAGGATAAAGTAAATGCTATTGTGGCATTGGATCTGTGGTTTGCAGCCACTTATTCTGCTTATCTAGCAGTTGTTGCCTTTAGTATTTTAGTTTGTTCTTTGCCAGACAAAGTAATGCCTTTGGAAAAAAGTGACTAACATCTAGCTTAATTCTAAAAATGTAAAGGAACCTAAACAATAATTATTTATCATAGACAACACAACAAAACAAAAAATCCCAGTATAGTTTCTAGTCCTGAAGTTTAACATGTCAGAGTTACAGAGCGCTTCTACACAGAGCTTATTCAAACTATAAGTTCAACATGCATCCAAAAACGTGATCATAATCTCCCTTTGACTTTGTGCACACTTTGATTACCTTGTTACCGTACGCAACAAAGGAGGTATTGATCATATTGAGAGTTTATGCATGGTTGAATTTACAAAAAGCCAGCAGCAATAAAAAATAAGCGGAACTCTGCGGGGAGTGGAGGAACACCTTCTGAAACTTTTTGATGAGCTGGCTCATATGCTGCGACACCCTGCTAGGAACAGCAGGACAGCTTCTGGAAGTCTTAAGAACCTTCCTATTTGATAGAGGTTTGTTCATTATCCTGATCGCATAAATATACAGAGGAGTCCTCCAGTCAGATCCTGGACTGACCATCTGTTGTGCGAGTGTCAGAAGATCCAGTGAAGGTGATCCCCTGTGGGCAGTTAAAAAAAAGGTAAATAAATACTTTCAATCTAACCAGGTGAAGTTTACTGCATCTTCAGCTTTGTCTTCACTCATAGTCAGAAATTACTGCTTGGTTTTGTATTGCTCCTCCAAATGCTAACACGCAATATATATATATATATATATATATATATATATATATATATATATATATATATATATATATATATATATATATATATAATATATATTTTTTCTTTATGCACTGTGATTAAATAAAGCGAGAAAATTTTATTTTAACCTTCGAATTCTCATGGAGACTTTCACTGCTATTCATCTTGATTTTCTGCCCCCTGAAAAATACTCACTTAGCTTTGTAATGCACCCAACAAAAAGGTAGAGAAATTTATAACTCATAGTGTTTGTTGACAACACGAGCCCCAAATTCCTTAAAATTCTCCACCACGGCTGCAAGAGCTGCTTTTATATTCAGCTGCTCTGAGTTTAGAAAAGTTTGTCACAGAGGTGATATTTAAAGTTGATCTAGTTTCAGCCCATTTTGAATGGACTACATAAAAGATCCTTATGTTATTCATCTTTACATTTTTCTTGTATTAAATTTACTAATATTTGCTTTAACTGCAAAGCCAAGTTACTGCTCTGGAATGTTAAACTTTTCTCCTAGTCTGTAGCTGCAAATATTGAGTTGTGCTTATAAGACATTATCAAATGTTGTCAAAATATATTAAATATTGCTATAAACTATATGAATTACCTATTTAAGTGTTTTTGTTTGTAATAATCCAAGATTTGGGCCTGAACAAATGTCTGTTGATGAACTCTTTTGTTAATGTGTATGGTTACGGAAGAATTTGCAGGACTAAAATGGCTATATTATCCTTTGTAAGTACAAAAAACCCCACAAAAAGTTCAAAAGTGTTGACATTTTAGACGCAGGGTATATCATTGGCATTACCTTGCCACATAACTCTTTTATCTTCAGGCATTTTCTGACAAGTAGAAAGACTTTGTCCATCCATACGTTTTGTAACCCCAGTGCTGGATAGGTTTCCAGTTCATCGTAGGGAAACTCAGAGGCAGCCAGGAAAAACAAGCACTCATGCACACTTGCAGGACAATTTACAGTACCCAGTCAGCCTAACAGTCATGTTTTTGGACTGTGGGAGCTGGAGTACCTGCCTCACCGCGCAACCCAATCTACAGTCATATACAATAAATTAGTATGTCAATTATTTATTTATTGGATATGTATTAATTGGTCAAATTCATTGTATTGATTATTTGCAGGCCAATGGATGTTTGAAAGCCTTTATTTCTGTAATGAAAAGCTGACCTTTAAAATTAGGATATTACATGAGACCATCAAAGAATGGTTGTTATTTTCAGAATGTACTCTTTAATCAGATAAATGAGCCTCATCTTTATGCCTAATCTAATTTATTCATTATGACTGTAAACTGTACCCAAAGCTATAGACTTTACATTAAAGGCATAGCCATGTTGTAACAATGTTCTTTATATGTTGATATCTAACTATACAACTTCTGTCTGTACCTATAAAGGTTTGCTAAAACTTATTCCATAAAAATAAAAAAATAATAATAACTTGCTCTTTCCTGATACTGTAAAAGACTGAATTTTATACACTTAATAAATGGAGATATATTTTTTCATAAGAATTTATATGAATCACTACTGTAACACGAAGCCAGGGGTAAAAACTTCTGAAACTTGTAAAAAAGCTTCCAAGGAAAATCACAGTACCTGGAATTTAGAGAGTGAATGTCGGTCTAAGCAAGAATCCAGTAATGAACAACAAGCCCAAGTGGGTTTGAATACCAAGGAAGGAGTGGAGAGTGACATTAGTTGCATTTGGAAAATAACGTGATTTGAATTGTCTTCACCTGTGGAATGGAACAAACTGGTTGACTTAGGGTGAAAAATTAACACAAAGGAAGCTGAATGAAGAGACGAAGAAACTACTAAATACTTGGAGAAGCACAATATTAAGGGAACAAAAACCAATTGCACAAAGAAAAGAACACAGTCTAAATTAAGAAACTAAGCAAAAAGGACCATACCTGTATGGGAACATTTAAATGGAAATAATAAATACAGAAAAATAAAAAGGGCAAAACCCTAACTAGTATAAATGACAAGTTAAAACACAAAGTACCAATAACAACGAACAATAGCATTTATATTAGACTCTCTGCATCATTTTCTTTAAATGATCATGAGAGATTTATTGCTAAAAACAACATGATAAAACAATAAAATTAATACAGTAAAGAACAGGAAAAACGCCAAAGGATAAAATAGAAATAAAATAACATCACAAATAAAGAAATGCACTGATTAAACTCATGGCCTCTAGCTGCATTTAATCCAAAGCCATGCATCACCCACACAACCACATTTTGGCAAGAGAAAGAGAAAACTTTTTACACCATCTCTTTTAGATCTTGGCTGACCTTCGGGTTTCTCTTGCGTATTTTCAAATAGGATCTCTCTTTCCTGACTGGTTACTTCCTTGTACAGTATCGTCTCCATGGCAGCTCAGTCAGACAATAATCACGACAAAAAGTAGAGAACACACAAGCACACACTCAAACTTCATAACACGTTACTTATTTATGTTTTCATTGCTTATAAAAGCGGAATGAAGGGTGCAAAGAGAGCAAGAGAGGTGGCGGGGAACCATGTTTTTGAACAGGTTGCCGATGATCACAGAGTCTGAGGGGCCAGTGTTAATGACTTATTCATGGACCCTTCTGGCCCCTTGTTGCCCCCGGGAATACACCAAACAGATGCAAGTGGAAAACAGAGCAGGAAGAAGGAGGATGCAGGTGGATGCTAGACAAAGAGCAGGTGGGATGTCTCACGACTGAGTGAGAAAATGGGGATAAGGTAACAAAAAAATGGAGCAGTAGTTTTTATTTTATTTTAAAGATATACAATAAGAATGGGTTTTAGGAACATACATAATAAGCTATAAACATAACATCACCCGCTAGACAAGGCACCTAAATGTGCTAGAAGGAGAGAAACTGACTGGCTGAAATGGTGACAAATTGTTGGATCCCTGCTTATAAACAGCTAGGTGTGTGTAAATCCAAATAAATAAATGAATAAGGCAAAGGGAATATTTGAAAATTCATGGCTTAGTCAGTTGTTGCATCCCTCTAAAAGCTTCTAAATGCAAAATATACAGTGATTTTCAAAAGTAAGTGTACCCCTAAAACTGAAGATCATCTAGGTATTTTATGCAAATCGTGTATGACAGACAGACTGAAAGTACTTTACAGCGTTGATGTGGAAGGAAATAGATATATGGTTGTTTACATTATTTTTACTAACTAAAAGCAAAAAAAGTGTAAAATCTTCATGCATTCACCCCCCTCTACTCTGCTATCACTGAATTAAATCCAATGTAAGCAATTTTCTGAACGAGCCATAGCTCAAATGAACAATAAATGTAACTGTGTTCTGAAAGTCAAAGAGGTTTGTTAGACAACATTGGTGAACAAATAGCATCACGAAGATCAAGGAACACATCAGATAGATTGAGGAATCAAGACATCGAGAGATTTTAAGTTGGAGCTACCAGTACATTACAGTACATTGGGGGGTTAAGGCAGTGTAGAATGGGTGTGTGTTTGTGTAAGTCTGTGAACTGGCATGCCGTGTCCTTGAAGATGTTATCGATCAGTTCCACAAATGTCACGGTGATGGGAGGGGCGCGGGCAGAGAATCTCGTTTACATAACTGGCTCATACTAGAAGGAAACCTGTCAGAGGTGGCAAAAGACTTGAGACTGTGGTAGAAGTACCATGGAATTATTTAGAACACAGTATGTTCATGTGTTAGAAAGTCCTAGGTAAAGTTCAGAGGCAATTGCAAGCCTGTAGCAAGACTTGAACAATTGTCACACACTACCTCGATCCAGTCTAACTGGGTTTAGTTTATATTTGAAAGGGGAATAGGCAAAAATATAAGACCTGCAGCTGAAACTGCAGTGATGAGTGGTTCTACAAATTATTTGCTCAGCAGGGTTTAATGCAAAGAAGTGACTAACTTTTATATGCTGAAAAAGGCATAGCAGGACAATTAACAGCAAACCTACTCCTCAAGACATCTACAAGCTAAATTGCTGTTTACGGAGCGAGCAGCTATATTTGCAGATGTGCTACAAAGATCACAACAAAGGGTAATGGATGTGTCTAATCATAGCTGTCTTTCCTTTTGCCTCATTAAAACCCAACCCTAAAATAGAAACTACCTGTCTCGCTAATCAATTGAGACAGGACTGGAAACATTTGAAATATTGATCAAAAACACTTCCAGCCCTTTTTTCTCTCCTCCTGACTCGCAGCAATGAGGTGACAGCGGTGATTATTTAAAAAAAAGACTTGTGAAATTTTTGAAGCTCGGTTGATGTTTTGATTCTCCATGAAAGTTGAGACCTTGTGATGTTTCTTCATTTTCTGTTCAGATGCTTGTTTATGAGGCTCACTCTCCACATTACCTCAGGTTATTTATGCAAGGCATCTGAAATCTTCTGTGCTAATCAGAGTTGCGTTCAAAGGTAAGATAAGGTCTTGCCAAATCTTTCCAAGCGAGACACTTCACAGCGATTTGCCATGTGTCGTGTGCCGCTCATAAAAAGATGAATGTTGCTGGCTTGACGTGATAGAGTGGCAGATATCAACAAAGAATTGTCGTCTTTGTTTGTTACAGAAAGATGAGACGTCAAAATGTGTGAAGCATGTGGGAAATTTAGAATCACTGGGATCTTTAGTGAGCGATAAGAAAGTCAGATTAATTATTTCGGCTTAAAACTTGGCCCAGAATATACATAATTTAGTACAATGCTGCCCTAGTTTTTGCAAACTCTGCTTTTGACCTCAAGTTAAATACGATGTAACTGCTGGTAGACATGTGACTCCCCCTTTTGGACTGAATAAGGCTTGCAGTTTTCCCAGTTCCCCCCTTACCTGATTTTATTTTGTTATTTAAGTGTATGTTAGCTTACACTTAAGCATTTTTAAAAGTGTGTCACTTGTGTCCTTAAGTCCCCATCTCTGCATAGACTTTGATACAAACTCCATAAAGAACCAAAAATGCCAGTAAGTTGTGCATCACCAGCCTATTGTTATTATTTACTTTTGAAGTTATTTATTTTCCAGCAAATTGGATATAATCTTACCATTATCATGTATATGAGTACAAGGCCAAATAAGCAAGACAGGCTACATTATCTTAGTGTATGAAATACAGTTTATGGAACAACTATGAGCATATGTTTTTCTATTCAAAGATGACACCAGTCCTGCTGGTACCTCAGCAGAAGTAGAGCATTTGGGAGAAGTTACAAAACCATTTCTACAGTAGAGCAACAACACATGAACACTACTAGACGCTAGCATTGACATAAGTGGCTCTCGACTGTAATAACATCTTTCTTAGCGTTATAGCGTTTTTCTATTAAGTGATTATGTTGTTGAATATTTCTGTCTGTTGCTGATTTGCTGTTATGTATCCCAGATCAAACATGACCATTTGTGTAGTCCAACCTTAGATTTACTGTAGGTTGGGGTTCATTAGTATTAGGAGTATGGATAATGTGCCACTGAGGCAGTTGATGTTTTACAAGATTTGACTATGTAAAGCTCTAACTTAGACACTTATTATTGTGTAAAATCTTTATTATCTTTGTTCTACTGCATTAACAGCAGTAAAGTTGCTGTATATTACAACCTCAGAAGTTACAGTAGGTCTAATAGGTGGCCCCTTATTTGGAATTTGCTATAAGTGTGTGTGTGTACGTGCACAAATGTGTTTTGCTTGTGCCCATGCATTTAGGTGTTGGTGTGAACATGTATGTGTGGGAACATGTATGCGTGGAAAGCCCAGGGTAGCCTGGTTGGATGACTGACTCCTGACCTGAAAAAATCTCTGCACCTCACTAATATTAAAAATCTAAATAGCTAAATAAATAAAAATTTCAGTACATAGCAGTCACCACACTAAAGATCTTTCTGCTTCAGAATGACCTGGCACTTTCACTGATTAGAAACAGTTAAAATTTCTCACCAACATCACTATTTACAGTCAATCAAGATGAAATTCATCTTATTGGCCAATAGTCGGTTTCCAGGTTGAGCTATAATTTTGTCTAATTGTGTCACGACAATTACACCGTTGTTCTGAATGCAACGGTTTGCTGTTTCCATGACCCAAAAAATTACATTAAAACCGACAGCCATCTTGAAATTCAAGATCACAATATCTTGAATTGTGCATGTGTTTGCAGACATTTAAACATAAGGTATAGAGTATTTTTAGATGCAGGAAGAAATGTTGATATTTTGCACTTCAAATTAAAACCAGTATGTGAAATGGTAAATACTGCATTCATAGTTTCTATTATCATACACCAGTTTTCTGATCAGCATGGCGGTGTGGAGGTTAGGGTCTTACCCAAAGACACTTTCTAAGATTTTGGAGTAAGATTCACTCACGATTCAGTTTCCACCATCCATATAAACACAAATTCTGTCTGGTTTGTTGCTATGTTGGGTATATTTTAATGGCATCTATCATGCACTAAAAGTTTGCAATTGGTTGCATGCAACTTTCAGAGAACATAATCTGCAATTGTCACGATAAAAAAAAGATACAGTAAGGCTCATGTTTGAAATGTGTCTCCAGTAAGTGCTCACAGCTGATATTTTTTATTTCCTTCATACTATGAGGCAGTTTCTTTCAAGATCATTCAAACTGTACACAAATGCTGAATACCCATATACACCAAATGTAAACACACTGTCCTATTTAGCTGTTAACACCAGCTTATCAACACATTAGTTGTGCATGGGTACCTGTGCGATGAGTGTAATCCATCATGAGTTGTGCCCACCCTCACGTCGCACTGGAGATACAACACAAGCCTGCAGATGTTGGGCACGCTGCCAGCCAGAAATGATCCAAACAACCCCCCCTCTATTACGCACACACAACTGAACATGCACGGGCAGATGCAAATTACACACACCCACAAGCATAAAAACACTTACACTAGGTGCACATGTGTGTGTACATACATTCAGCTCATCCTGAAGGTGTGTGAGCCTGAACCAACAGATGGGTCTTTATTTGTTATTGTTAGTTTGCCCCCTGTAAAAAAGACAGGATCACTTTCAGCTAATAATGAAACATCAGCAAGCAGGCATTGTTTACTGGCATGAACAAAAGCTCTAAATGCAGTGATGGATAAATTGAGAAATATTTTAGACTTTAGTTAGCAAACTTAAAAGAAGTTTTGATTAAAATGCTTGTAGAAAAGAGTAAAACAAGTGAATTCTCTTAAGAGCATAATTTTGTTGTTGGATTATTTTTTTTATTTATGACTCATGATCCCCATAATTATCAACTTTAAAACATGTTAATTTCATGCATGCATTGCAAGAAAAGTCACATTGGTAAGTATATTGATAGAATTTAATGTTAAGGACCAACCAAAGCTAGCAGTATTTTTGAGGTTGAAAGAAAAAAAAAATCTTCACCTTCAGGATAGCAGTAATAAAGTTTATCTTTTATTATTAGCACCAGAGACGCACAAAAAATTATAAGATATTAGATTTCACTTTTATTAGAGCCATGGGTCTTTTGGGAATTTATCTCTACAAACTTGGACAAGGAAACATTTAGTTTTTTGTTAAAATTTGTTTAGACCGAATGGAAGACATCTGCGATCAGCAACCTGCTAATCCTGCAAAGATCTTAATGTAATTTTAGCCTGGACTTCATGGTTTAGGTTAAACTTCTGACCCGAATCCAAGAAACCTTCAGAAAACACAGTGGATTAAAAATTTTTGCAAAAAATTGATTATATTGCAAGGCAGGACACCTGGCAAAACAGCTAAAAGGGAAACCATGACCTCTGAAAAGGAGACAGCAGTTAGCTATCTGGGAGCAGATGCATCTTGTGTAGAAGATGAAGAACCACCAGGGAGATGAGACTGGGATTCAGGTTGACTTGTTTAAGTGAGCAAGTGAAGATCTAATCAGGTAAACAGAGGGAAGGTAGATTACAAGGAGCAAGAATAATAAGGGGTGAAGGCTGCTGTTGGAGGGCAGACAGGTGATGATATCAGAAGAGGAGCTTGACAGTTACTATATGTGAATGCAGAGACTAAGAGGAAATTGGTGCTGTTGGTCTGACCAGGGTTAAGCCAAGAAGTAAACACGGACCAGGAATCAAAAGAGCCTGGTTAATACTTTGAGAAGGCGAAGAAGAAGATAAATAAATGGGATGAAATATCACACAAGGAATCATAAGGACAGTAACTCAGGAGGGCTGGGGTTACCACAATAGTCAACAATAGGGCATCAAATGCTCATAACCTGCTTCTCTGAGGTTGGTTTTAACAAGGTTAATGAACTGCCGGGGGGCAGCAACAAAACTGCAGCAGCCGGGCCCAACCGGCATTCTCCTTGGTGGATACTTGTGGGAATTGTAAGAGACAAGTATGCAAGAACAACCCAGTATCCTGACATCAGTCCTGCGCTCAACAACCACCACTTGATGGCCCAGAGGAACCAAACGGGATGGAAGCTTCTAAGTCAGTAAGGAGACTACAGTGCACTGCTTTGTGAAGGTCTATCCCATAAATTTCCTCTAATGAAATGCATAAAGTTCAGTGAGATTGCATTTCATTGAGAGATGCTGTACAATCCTGCACAGCACTTACAATGTATTTACTCTGTTAGCAAAGGGTGACTAAGATTGAATTAGTCTTAGAATTCATTTTTTTTCTCTGGTTATCCCTTTCCTCCCCTCACTTTTACATGTGTGCAAGTGAGAAAAACCCTGACACAAAACTAAATTTACAGTGCCACCAACCCGCACATTGGCACCATCTCTCCTCATGCATACGAACACAGATGCATGTCCTCCTCCGTGCATATTCATTTGTATGCAAAGTGTCTGGCTGAAAAGGGTTGCTATGGCTGCTGTTAGTAGGTTATCTGACAGAAAGTGCCGAATTTTATTACTTTTCTTCTGCATGCTGGAGTTAAAAGAGTGAGAATGCGGTGTGCTGATCTGAACACTCAATAATACAACAGGAGTTGGTTAGCAGTAAGAAAATAGATAAGAAGGGTAGCAACAGGGCTTCAAATAAA
>JAVLVB010000979.1:2256476-2274655 GCA_032876305.1 Orestias chungarensis
GCATGCTGTTTATGTTTACGTGGTTTGTCATGCATGCTTGTGCATGTTTAATGCATGAAAAAGTTAGCATTATTTGCAGGTGTGTGGGAAATTCGGGGACAGGATCTTAATTCCAAGCCTTTCTCAGCTTTTTGAAAGATGTTCAAGTATGCATGTGTGCAGTGGCGCAGTCAACCCAGACTTAAGTTACACGTTCACACATTACTTTGGATAAATTCCAGTCTATTTTCTGTTTTTGCTCTGTGTAATTGGGATGAGTGACTTGGATACTGCTTATCATTTTTAGATATAGTACTTTGATGGCAATCAAAACTTTTAATGTGGGTTAAAAGAAACAATCAAACAATGTGAGTGTATCTATGTGGCAATGGTCCTAAATTTGAGTAATGGGCTGAATCTTTCCATAAAATGTCTTGGCCCTCCCGGGTTTCTTCATCACTCCTTAATTGGCCATTGTTGTGTTATTACCAGCTCTCTAGGGCTCCACCATCTGCCAGCTCCAACAGGTGACTTGCAGGAGGTTCATGTATCTTTACTGGTTTGTACATCTACTGATACCACAAATTTGCCACCTTCAAAAAATACACATGGATTCGATAAGCTGCATTATCATCATTAGGTGAGGCTTGCCGACATAAGAGGGGATTGCATTGGCGAGAAGAACTGCAGGAGGAGAGTCATTCATCAGCAGAGCAACAGTGCATGAAGCATTCTGACTGCAGCATTGTTGTAACTCTCCCTTTCATTTACCTTATTACCTTCTTATCTTTCTGCATCATTATGGCAAATATAACCTGTGTGATGAATAGCCTTTTTGATTAAGGATGCATGCTTCCTTTGGTTAACGCATCTGTGCAGCCGCACTTAAACCTTCACCGCTTTTACTGTTTTGTTGTAATGATGTAATCTCCAGCAATGTTTTCTGGGGATTCGGAGGTTGGTGATTAAATGCATCGGGACTGATCTTCCTCAAGAACATTTTTGAGAAAATAAATTAAAATATTTATATTTATGTTCACTTCTTTGTTTTAGTATGTTTTGCAATGAATTTAAATTAACTGACATTGCTGTGTGTTTAGTTAGGCCTGTTTTTATTCATCAACTTTATTATTAATATTAAACACTTGCATATATGTTTTTTTATGAGTACTCTGTCTCCTCTTTTCCATCTAAAAATATAATCCACATCAGAGAGAGAGAATAGCAATGATGATCATGTTTCTTCCATACAGTATAGTGCTGCAATGATTCACTGTGGGTGTTCTTTGCTCTGAGTATACGATGAAATATTTTTCCCCAAAATAATTTTGTTTATAGGCAAAATAAACACATATTAGGTTAATTTGACCAAAATTCCTTCTTCCACAGGTTTTGCTGCTGCTCGCCTTTTGATTTTTTGTGGACTCTCATACCATGTTAGGTTTGCAATATTTTCACTTTAGGAAGACACATTTAACTATTGGGATGTTTTTTATCCACTAACTCTACTTTCAATTCACCACAACTTTGTCTCTGACATGTCTGCTGTCCTCCTTGATCATCATGATGTGGTGAAAGGGATTTGGCCTGTCCCAAAGCATAAACTACATGTAATTTTGGTATGTTAAATAAAACCCCAATAAAGTACAATGATGGTTGTGATGGGAACGTGTCAAATATGGTAAAGTTCAACTGGCCTGACAACTTTTCCAAAGGTTACAGTAATTGTGCCAGGCCCGGTGGGAATGTGGAGAAAAGCAGGTTGTTTAGGAAAAACCTTTTCAATTCCTTCTTCTTGTGTGAGTTGGAGCCGGAACATGCATGCTGCTTCTTTGACAGGTTACAGATGAAGAGCTGGAGAGGAGCTGTGCTCGCTAGCCTCACTGTAATGAGTGCTAGCCACTAATTAGCTTGTTGCTGGATGCCAGCTACGGTTGGAACCAAAGTCCTGTCACTGGAGCCGCGGAACAAGACGCACGAAGAGCTACTCTAATGAGCCGTCAGCGGTGTGTTTACTGTTACCCAGTCCTGGCTTTACTCTTGATGTGCCTTCTCTTTATATTTGCAGTGTTCACTGAAACATACATACAGAACACTTGCAGTTACTTGGTGAAAAGTCGATGGGATATTTTATAACTCATGTGCAAAACGTATGTAATATTAACACATAAAGGTGGGCATGAAGAGAAAGAGCACCCTAAAACAACCCAGTAAACTATGTTTCCCCCTGATGGTGGCCTAACTAACACGGCTCTGCTGCAACTCTTCTACATTTTTTAACAAGCAATGTTCACTCTGATATGATAAGCTTCTATCATACGGTGCTATGCTTTGGATGGCTGTTACTCATTTAAAGCAAGATAGATTCTTGCTCGCAGTCTGCAAATATCTATTTTGTTTGTCAGTTGTGTCTTTCTTTCTTCTCTAGATGAGCTGTACCTTTTAACAAGGGCAGACAGACTAAATTAAAGGACATAGCATCAACATTGTTTACCTTTTTCTTTAAGATTGATCACCACAGGAGTGAGTGGATACCAGTGTCACCATCTGGCAGGCAATTACACTTTCTGCGTGTTAGATGGTATACATGTGCATCCAGCTGCTTCCATCCACCTGGTCTTTTGCAGTCTCCAAGCGGATGCACAAATAGACACACATAATTTAAAGCAAGCTTCAGCCAGTTTGTGTTAAGTTTTGCCTTGAGTCATTTGCAGCAGCCGCTAGAGGACGTTTGCACAGGCTGAATGGTTAGTGAGCGAGTGAGTGCTCGCAGTGTTATCCCCCCTAGGTTCATTAAGAGTACAGACCTGTCAGTTTGAAGTCTTCCAGGATGGATGAGCTTAACATGTTCACACTTCATACTGTATACACACAAGCAGCAAACTCACACTCACACTCTCACCATGACTATTGATTTTTTTCTTTATGTCTTCCAGTCAGCAGAGATTCTGTGATGAAAAACTAGTGCTTTGACTTTGTCTATAGAGGCTATTTGTTGAATCTGTAGCTAGGTTGTAAACTCTAAGAAGTTTGCATGTGCAGTGAAACTTGCGTAAATGTTAATCAGTATGCAATTATTGTAGGAAAAAAGAGCAGTAAAAATGTGACAATAAAAATGACATATATTTACTTTGAAATTTATTTCAAACTGAATAATAAACCCTTTTATATCACAAATCAATCATGTATTTTTTTCCATGTATTTCTACTATCTTCAAAGAATGAAAGTATTTTAAGACTGGGTTATTACTGATTTTTTGCATGGCTAGAATAATTACTTTATGGGTTATGTTAAGTTGGGGTTTTAATTTTCAATTGTTTATTTTATTTGAAATAAAAGAAAACATTAAACTTCCAATTTCAGGCTTTTTATGGTCACAAGTTTATGTGTATACTGTCAACCAGCTCTGAATCAGACAATATGGACTGCTATTATTAATAGTTAAGTGTAAGTCTTTTAATATTAGGTTCACACAAATTAATACAAATTTATGTAATACAAATCAATGTAAATTTAGTTGTGTGATTCAAAGCGTTTACATATTTATCATGTAAATGCTGGGTTTAAAATACATTTGATTCATGATGTAACAACCATGATGTTTCCTCATTTTAATGAATCATATGATGTAGTTATACTGTAAGCAATGCAGTGCAAAAAATATTTCTCTCTTTGGAGATTACTGCTGTTTCAGATTTTCCTTCAATATTGAATGTTTAAAGCAACACTAAGTAACTTTTCAACCTTCATAAAATATTTTCATAGCTTTTATGATTCTACGTCAACTTACAGCTCGTTGAATGACACCTCTGTCATGGCCTGAGGGTGTCTGTATTGCTTTAACTGGCACTAAGCAACTTTGAGGAGGGTCGCAGGAACAGAGGTGTTCAAAGTACTTGAAAAAAGTAACTAAGTAAAAGTAGAAATACTATAACTGAAAATGACTTTGGTAAAAGCTAAAGTCACCCATAAGAAAACTACTTAAGTAAAATTCTTAAAGTAGCTCACAATAAATGTACTTAAAGGTATAGGAGAGGATTTTCAGCTCATTCTCATTTTCGTAACACTGCGCATGCGCCACCTAATCTCCAGTAACGCCCCCTGATATCGGGAGTGCGCACGTCCTCAGCACATGCAGTCTGTTTACATCTGCGGGTCCACAGCCTCTGGCGCCGCATCGGACTTATTACAGAATTGATTGCTTCTACAGCAATGAATTAGCTACCAAAAGGTTGTTTGTTTAGGAAAACATTTGTACAAAAACAATTTGACAGTAATTAATGATTATCAGTGATAAATAATCACGCCATTGGGTAGTAGTTCCACATAAAGGGTGCACAGCTAGCGTTTACTGACGGACCCTGCGTAGCAATTACAACACTTGTGTCAAATCAACACAAATCCTTCTAAATGAGCGGGTATAAGCACATTAACTGTCTAGCAGAAACTCTGCGACGAGTTGATCGGTTTTGAAACCCCTTTTTGGCTTTCAATGTCCGCCACCGTACAAATCAGCAATCTCCGAGACAAACTCGTGTTTTGTTCATCTCTGCCGCCATCTTTGTTTTTTTCTCAGTGACTTTGAACACGGTTTTTCTCTTACGAGCTTCCATTCTCGCTGCCGTATGGGGAGAACCTCTCTTCAATGGCGAATGATTTGTCTTGTCCGTCCCGTTTTACTTCCTAAACAAAAATCTGCGCATGCGTGAATTCAAACATGAGCGCGCGTTGTACGGGTCGGGTGGGTGGGGACATTAGTGATATACGTCATCGAGTAAATTTTATTTCCGCATTAACAGCCATTTATTTTTCACCACCGGTCGTTTTTGATTGGCTCTCATTTTCAATGGGATTTTCCATTGAAATTTTTCTACTGAAAAGATCCTCTCCTATACCTTTAAGTATTAAAAGAGTCTTGTGAAAAATTATACTTAAGCATCAAAAGTAAGATTACAAGTATTTTATAGTAAGCATTAAAAAAAGCAACACAACACAAAATTATTCTCCCCTTGTCTTTTTTTATTTCACTTTTTCAGGAGAATAAAATGTGTCATAGCATAAAACCCAAAAAATAAACTGTCTTTTTTGCTAAATTTAGAAAGGTTGTGTGTCTGAGGGTGGAGGTCCCAGCTTCCGAAGCCCTCTTTCTTTTCTGTGAAGTCAGCTGCTCATAGTGATTGTGAATGTGATCCCTCAGGACTGGTCATGTTTTAAGTAGCTTGCAAGCTCGAAAATTGTGGGCACCCCTGATTTAAACTATGCGACCAGACTAGGGAAAACTTCAAACAAGCTTCAACATATATTTCTTACCTCTGCAGTGGAGTCTTGTGCAGTGGGCATATTGATTTATTTGAAACAACCTTACTTTTTAACTCCAGGTGTTACATTCTGTGTTTTATCTCTGGCTGCTGGAAAAGTCCCTTGATTGGTCTTTGGTCTCCAATATCAAAAACGGTTAAATAATCCTTGGTGATTCTGAATTTACATAGGATTTTTTCTCAGCTTTCTCTTACTGCTGCTGTGTTATTCATCTTTATCACATCTACCTAGATTATTTTGCATTTCATTTGGCCATCAGTTAAAATGTTACTGTAATGTGGTTTGGATTCAATGTCAATAGTCCTGTTGAAAATGATATACGTGGTGTTGTTAAAGTATTTAGTACTTGGTTTCACAACCTTGCATGTCCCCCTCGTATCTTTTAGCAGTGACATGTATGTGCAAGTGGTTTAGTGACAGTCAGAGAGAGAACCATCTTCTTACATATTCAACTCTAATGTATTTCTATGTTTGTATAAATGTATATGAAGTTCATACATGCTACAGGTATCATTGTTACTCTCTGGAATTGAAGCTCCTTCTTGCTGGTCTAACAGAATATTTGCATGAGCTCCTCTCCAACTTAGTGTGTATCCTGCTCTGTTTCAGGTGGCAGTCTAGGACCTCCTATGTTTTAAGCCAGGTGTTTGTGTGTGCTTGCATGTGTATATATGTGTGTGTGTAAAAATTTGCAAGACAGACAGGATTCTGCTTTGGGCTCCTTGGTGTCATCAGCAAAGCTGATTATTGGACATGCCAGGGTGTCAGGAACACCCCCTAACAATATACAGACTCACAGCTTTCTACTCATCTGTATGGATGCTTCTGCAAAACTCTATTTCTTCTGCTTCCAGATGCCATCTTGGGATTAAGCCAAGTGTTTGCTCAACAGCTTGATATACAATTATGCAGTGTCTGCCTCCATACTTTAGCTCTAGCTTGGTTAAATCTATGTTCATCAAGCCAAAAATAAGGATCTGTTATCAGGGCTAAACATGAGGTTTTATTTATTTATTTTTCTAATTTTGTTCATAAAAAAATGTAGTTCTATTAGTGTTAATTCCTACATTCAGTCAAGACCTGTTGTAAGTCTTCACAATTTGAGTATGATTTACGGATATACTAGATGAATGCATGAATAAATGAATAACTGAATGAATGGATAACTTCATTATTAAGAAATTAACACTTGTTGAGAAACAGTGTACAATGATAATTCAGTGATTAGGTGATACTATTTCAGGCTCCTATATCATCCTACATAAGTTTAGAGAACTTTGAAAAGATGTTCAATTTAAAAAGTGTGCCTTTCACACCAGCATTCATTATTAACCAGGATGTGTTTTTCATTCATTCTGACATTTATATTTTGTTCTCTGAAAGAAAGCATTACAGGCATAATGATCTTGGTGTGATGTTGATATTGAAAAGCCTTAGGTTTACAAAACCTTCCAGGGATTTAAAAAAACAGTCATTTAAATTGTTCAGTCTCACAAAACTTTAACGCACAAGACACATTTTACTATGTACCTTCATTGTTTTTGACCAATTTTTTATAATATTAAAGCTCGACATAGCTATTGTTCTACATTTTGTCAGTGTGACACATTTTACTGTATTTTATTGTACATTTTAGTCCACATTATTAAGAAGTAAAAAGGAAAATGATACTGTACTGTAAATACTTAATGCTAGGATGTAGGCACACCTGCCAGCAGGACACAGACCCTAAACATCCAGCTAATGCTGCAATTACTTGGTTTGGTTCAAACACAAATCAATAACATCCATCCATCCATCAATTTTCTGTACACCCTTTCCCTATTGGGGTCAGGTGGGTCTGCTGGTGCCAATCTCCAGTTTACAACGGGAAACAAGCAGGGGCACTCCATTGACAGGTCGCCAGTCCATTGCATGGCAACACAGATACATACAGGACAAACAACCACTTGCTGCATGGCAACAGTGTTACCCAATGCGCCACTGTGCAGCCCCAAATCAACAACATAAATAACATTTAAAAATTCTATTGCAAGCACTCTATTTCTAATCCGTTGATATATTTTTCAGAAAGGAGCAGGCATATAATTTTGTCTCAACATCTTTGTGTCCAAACATCTTTTTCATAGAACAAAAAAATCCCAACAGCAGAAAGTTGAATAGATGAATCTGATAAGAGAAAACATCTCCAAGCATGTTGGTAACAAAAAAAAGTAGCTCTGACTTGAGCTACAAAATTTTTACCAAGCGTTGACAACATTTCTGTGACACAGATGCACTCAGACATGATACAGTAAAGTTCCCTCATTACAGATGCAGTGTCAGCTGTGTTCCAACGGACATTTGGTGACAAAGTGACCAGACTCCCAAGAGTATCCCGTCCACCCAGTACTCCTCTGTACTTGCTAATTATTCTTCACACCTAATCTAAAAGAGAGAAGGAGGAAGAACAGATACGAGTGGGTGAAAGAGGAAGAAAGAGGAAATAAATAAGGACAAGGAGGAGTGGTTGAAGACCAGCGGGACTTGTGTTGTCTTACAGGAACAATGAATCACATGTAGCCACCACCTGTCCCATGTTGTCCCTTCTGTTGCTCTCAGCCTTGCTGACAGGATGACTGTGTTTGTACAGTATCACGCCAGCTGGGTTGGGATTGGCTAGAATGCTTTTTAACATTGAATTACAACAGATTGGATTACCATCAACAGGACGATGTAAGGATTAGTTGCTTCTTTTTTTTTTCAAGATTTTTACAAAGTTAGGTTTATTTTTTTTATGTTCCATAATAAGATTTGTTCATTCCAATGTGAAAAAGCTATTATTTCTTTTGTACATCCAAAGGGGCTTTCAAAATGTGCAGATTGTTGTTAGACTGTTATGTTTGTTATGTGGGGAAAATGAAGACCCTGAGAAATACTTTCAACATTTGTTCACCATTGTTGGATATTTTCTTTGCCGTTTACACCTGCAATTAATTATAATAGAACTGATTAGCTGAGATAACACTTAGCTGTCCTACAAGAGCTTTCCCTTACATTTACTTACTAGTATACTTTAGCTACTTAGAAAACATGACAAGCCTATCACTGTGGAAATTTACAAGGCAGCTGAAGGGAATGAAGCTATGCTGATGAGGGTCGTGGCCACAGGGGTGGCTGGGGGTGGCATCGGCAAACGTTTTTTGGAAGAGGGAACAGTTTTGCATTTTAGCTGTCTTTATGACTGTAATGTTGAGGACCTAAAACATGAGCTGTACCAGGTAAAGAAAGTCCTTCAAAGAAAGGCACAGGATGTGACTGAACTGTCCACTATACTAGATTTTACAACTTTCCTTGAACCGTACACAGAAGTTTTTCATTAGCTTTTTAACTTGTGTAAGATAGCTGTGACCTTACCTTCCTAGTGCCAGTTGTGAGCGCAGTTTCTCAGCATGTAAACTAAAAAATAAATAATTGGACAAGTACAATGAATGATGACAGGCTCAGCAACATTGGCACTCTTAGTATCGAGAGGAGAAGGGCAAGGTCATTGAAATTGAATGACTTTGTTGAACGCTTTGCAAAAAAAACACAAAAACAGATGTATATAGCTGTCATAATCCTAGAGGTATTGTAAACATACAGAAACTCTTGTAATTATAATTTAATGCAAGTCTTACATTATAATCCAATGCACAGGCACAATGTCTTTGGTGTACAGTGAGACTGATGTATCCAAATGTCTATTTGTGTTCTAGATTTCCCAGATTTTCAATCAGCTGCATAGTATTTTGGGTAAATAAATGTACTGTTTATTTCAATGTAAAACCGCTTGGAATTGAGATTAAATATTTTTTTACTGTGCCACCCTTTTACAGTCTGTGTCTCTGCCTGGCCCCCTCAAGAAAAAAATTCTAGACACGCCCCTGATACTGACACAATGCAACCAAAAACCTCAGTACATTTTATTCTATTTATCAAGCTGTAATAGACCAAGACACAAAGAAAATGTTTTTTGTTTTGTTTTGGTTTTTTTTATATCATTGAAGGTCTTTGGTGGGAGCCACTACCATTTTGAACACATGTAAACTGAATTGTGTCTGTTTATTTTATTTTTATTTTTTTTGTGAAACACTCTAGCTTATTCGATGTAATGCAGCTGTCAATGTTATTTATTTGGTTCTTTTCAACAATTCTTAAAACTGCTGACTTAAGGTTTACACTTTTAAATTTTCTCATCACATAATTTGGTGTAGCTTTGTCGTATAAAGCAGCTTGTCACTCTTTTAACTATCAACATGTGTAACTTTCTGCTCATGGCATCCAAGCGTTATTTGATGGATTATGTTTCTGTCATGGATTTTAGCTTAATAAAATAGTATGATGTCAATCCATGTTATTATTAATAAAAGAGAAAGAAAGACATAGTTGCAACTTGAAATCTCAGCAGCCTGTTTCTTTGGCTGGTGGATTAAGATGTGAGATTTTTGCATTTTTTCTGATTTTTTTTTTTCCTTTGGCAAAAATAACATTAATTTAGAAGCCTCACTCTCGCTATCTGCTCGTTTGTGACTCTGTTTTGTCCACTCAATTTCGGACCCAATCCTGAAGCTCGAGGTGACCCGGTTGAAATCTCCTTACTGAAATTTCTTCCATCCCAGCAACATATGGACAAATGCTTACTCTCTGCCTCTCCTGTCATCCCTCATTCTACTACATCCTCAGTCAAACCACCATCACTCATCCTACTTCCACACTGTGACTCCCGAGGAAGCCATAAAACATGATTGCAATTACAATCAAGCATGCCTCCTCTGCCATATCATGTTCAACAACAACATCCCATTGTGTTCCCCTATTCCTTTCCTTGCATTCTATATGACATTTTTTTTAGTTCTTTCTTTTTGCAAATAATATGTTGTAAAATTAGCTTCAACGCATATGATTCAGATGGAAGAGTAGTAAAGTATCTAAAAATGATACAAAGAAAAACGTACATAGGTCGAGTAGACATTTTTGTTCTCACCAGAGCTTTAAATTCACTTGAGTATTTAAAGTTATGCAGATTTATATAATGCTGCACATTATTTTAGACATCACAATGGAGAAGATTTCCTCGTTTCTGTATTGGGACAGTTAAATATGATGGCTTTGAGTTTGAACACACTGCAGTGACAAGCATGGTCGTGGGACAGTAAGGCAATAAAAATGACACAATCAATAGCTGACAGAAAGGTCAATTCTACAAATTTGATCCTACATAAAAAAGGAAAGCTGTACTTATTACTTATTAAGGAAATACTTGATTAAATTCAAAGCCTCTGCCTCAAAATCACAGATAACATAATTGCCTTTGGAAATCAAACAAGTCTCTCATTTAAGTCTCTTTTAGTACTTTTTGTTATTTACTGTGGGATCTATATACTTCTTTGTAGGCTTTACCATTTTTTTAAATTATTTGCGTAGAATATATGTTTAAACTAAGTAGGTTTTCACAAATTGAAAGTGGCCAAAATATCTATGCCTAAAGAAGGGGGAGTTATTAACTGAACCTAAACATTTAAATTCAGATCTAATCCTCTGTTGGATCTATCCGAGACACTTTGATTCTGCCAACTAAATGGCTTGTTTCGGAAAGAAATACTGTCTTTGTAGGATATTTGATTAAAATCCATTGATCTGAAATATACAAAGTTATAGACAAAGCCAAAAATACTTAAAGATAAAACTGCTTGTTGTTATAATAATTTTTTGCATCATTGACAATGTTTTTAGATTTTTTCTAAAACCTTACTAAAATGGTTGGAGTATCAAATAAAAAGCTATATTCTTTCACCTGTTTTCTGGTTTAGAGATAGACATATATAGCTATTCAAAATTCCTTGATTATCGCCTTTAATGAGAAAAGTACAAACCTTTTTCTTTTTTTTACAATCTTACAACAAATGTAGGGTTAAGACAGCCGGAAAAAACAGAAAGGAAAGGGTGGCTTCGGGGTTATGGAGCTCTAGTGATAATTAAATTGGAACGGGTTCCGTCGTCTGTGGACAGCGGCTAGCACTCATGTCTCTGCAAGCTGCTGCTGGCCATGGTTGGGGTACACAAGCAGCTGATGCCTACATGCTGCTGGCTGTGCAGGGATGTCCGTTGTTGGTATAATTCGTATCGTGTAACATGGCACTCAGTGTCAGGCTCAGGCAGTTTTCTACGAAGCAAAAGTGAGTGAATTTGATTTGATTTTGAGCAAAGTGACAAAGGGAAAGTAAATTGATAGCAGACTATATAATGTCTGCCTCCATGAGCTCTTGAAGAAATCTGATATCATTTGTTTTGTTAATGCAGCCAGATGGTGTGTATTCAAGCTGCTTTTTTTTTTTTTTTTGCTTTGTGATGCTGTGTGTAAGCTTGTTATTTCTGCTAGAGTGTAAGTGTGTATGTCGAGTTTATATTAAAGCTTGTGTAATGTATTGCTTCTTTTAATGCAACTCTCTGTATATGTAAACTTATAAAATACTTAGGTTTCCAAGGCTGTGTCTCTATGTGTTTCTTTATATTTATGGTAAAAACAAACACAGACAGCACTGTACACACAACATAAATCTGTTCTAGCACCAGTAAACTATTCACTACTGTTTACAGACCTCTGTTTTTCTGCAAGGGGGGAAGAAACACTTTGGTTTATGCTGACCCAGGCCTGATCAGAAATGATGTATAGCAGTCAGAACTAGCGGAGAACTGTAATCGCCTGCCCCAGGCATTTAATACGATTTCTTCTCCCTTTCAATTTGGAGGTCAATTACCACCAGGTTAAAGACATCATTAAACTGGTGTTTCGTGAAGTGCCTCTTGCTCCCTGTCAAAATAACTTATGATGCATTGACAGGATTGATTTTAAATGGAGATCAACAGCGTGCCCAGAATGCCTTGTTACAGGGATCTATTTTCATCATGCATCATGTTGCGCCTCCAACAAATCTCTCTCTCTTCTGGAACGAACGTCAGTGATTTGTCATTGTGCCCCCCCACCCCCGCACACCAATCCGCACCCTTTTTCAGTCTTACATTTTTTTAGAGACTCATTGGTGGACCAGGCAGGATTTCAGCTGGCACGGAGTTTTTTGATCAAGATGAAGGTTTCCTGTCCAACTATCTGTGTTTTCTGTATTCTGAGTTCATTCCTGCATGTATCTTTCTGTGAGTCACAGTGTGTTTATCTATGCCTCTGTGCAAAAACAACCCAAAGCATAGATGCCTATCTGTACATGAACCCCAACTGTGCAGTGGTGACAAGAGATCCCACCGACAGGTTAACCTATAATCTGTTCAAGTCTGTGAGGTAATCTAGGATGTGACAACTGTGGAAACCATGACAACAAAAGGTTGTTCAGTGCGTTAGCCTCCGACGTACACATTTCAAGACTCCTTAAATACATCGCATGACACTAGATATTAGATTATATTAGATTTAAAGGCACTTAACTACTCTAGTTTCTGCAGCATAGTATTTTTGTAAATAGAAATGTGCCAAACAATGGAATGTCTCTTTTCTTCTGGAAAGAGACACAGATCTAACCTACAAGACAAGAAGAAATCGATGCGAGTTAAAGAATTTATTACAAACAAGGAATAGAATGTGGAAGGAGAAGTCTGATGGTTGTGTTGGCGGTACAAGAAGGTGAGCCAGGGGGGGCGTGGATGTCAGATGGAGGCTGAACGGTAGGGTGGAGGACAGACAGACAGGCAGCGCGGTGAGATGGTAGAGGAGTGGATCCAGTCGGGATGTTTGTCCGTTTGTCTCTGGTTGCAAATGGCGAGGCATCTGAAGATGACTGCTCAGGAGGAGTACCTGGGTCGAGCACACATGAGAGAGATCACTAGGGACAGGGGGAGAGCACAAGGCAAGTAGAATAAAAAAAAAAACGAATCACACAAGGAAGTTGCAGGAGGGCTAGAGAGAAGTATCTGAAGGTAACAATCCGGCGGAGAATGACTGGAGATCCACCCCTGTGATGAATCAGGTGTGGCAGGAAAAAGCCAAACCAGACTTAGCCTCCAGACACTTCCTGATGAGAATAAGAAAGAGAAACCAACACAAACCACCGGCAGAATAGCTTCCTGACAGTAAGTGGCTTCTTTTTGCCAGCTGTGCAATGAAACAAGGGAGGTAGGGGAAATAACATCAGTTTTTCTAGCATCTCATTAAAAGACATTAAAACTGCAGGAAAAGTTTGATGTAAAACTTTGACAAAGGTTGTTCTATTGCTGTATTGCTTTTTGTGAAGACCTGATAGATCAAAGCTCTACATAAAACATGAAGCAAACACTTCAGAAGGTACTTATTTAGTGTATTAAATACAATTCATTACAATTAGAGACTCACAACTGATCATTAGGATTACCACCTCTGCATGAATTTAAAACAGAAAATTGAATTTCTTTCCCTTTTTAGAGCGGATAGAAGCGTGCCTCATTAAAAATAGCCATCCAGGAAGCTTTTCCGATGGCAGCTATTGATCCTTGACTGGGGCAATAAAGATCAGAGCTTAATGAATTCATAAAACAAAGTGATTATGATAAGAGAGCAAAGGAGAGATAAACAGAAAGAGTGATTCTAAAAAAAAATTACAGAGAGAGAGGGAGAAAAAGAGAGAGAGTAGCACAATAGGTTTTGGGACAGCAGAAAGGATGGGACTACACAACAGAGGGATGACATGGTATTGTTCCTCCTTTTCCTTCAGGGAGTTTTGATATCTTTATGAAGCTATGCCAGATCACAGAGCCCAAACGGAGCGTGTTCGTATTTCTGGAAACCAAGCAGCACAGAAAGTCTTTGGTAAGAGACGGAACACATAGACTTTTGAAGGCAAAACGATTGCTTTGTGTGTGTCATAGGATAACCTTAATAACAAGTGCATAGAAGCTCGAAGTTGAGACTCGAGCCAAGCCCAAACCACACCATGCTGAACTAGACTAAACCAGGCTTGGACCTCCTCCACTGAACATGCTTTGAGCTTTAAGCCCCAGCTAATTGGGCCAAAGGCAAGCAAAAGCCCCTTCCCAGCTGTGATGAGCACTGGAGTGGAAAGAGAAGAAATGAGGAATAGAGTGCTCTAGAAAAACTGAGGATTAAAAAAGTATGCTGTATATTCATCTAAACTGTAACCGGATCAATACCACTTTGCATTTGTCGACAGTTTTTAAAAATTCTTGCTGTCATGTATGCACAAACGCACTAGTAGTAAACCTCTAATAATACATTTGCCCAATTGCTCTCCCTGACCTAAAACGGATGTCTAGATGCCATCAAAAAGCAAGCAATCTGGCCAGCTGAATAGAAGGACTTTGTTGAGAGGCCTTCAAAGGTTATTGGGGCATGTATTTCTGTTAGTCTGTCAACTAAAAGATAGGGATTGAATGTCTCAAGTCCACCTACCAGCTGTTTTTAGCAGTAGGAGCACCAGTGGTCTTACCACACGGATGGTGAATGAAGTATGAATTGCTAATCTGCACAGCAGTGCCTTGAATTTCATTCTCCTGATTGTTGCGTGTGACTCTAGTTTTTCCAAATTTGGGATCTTACCGCGATAGGAAGACAGATATACAATGCAAAATTATCACTTTCAATAGTTTCATTGTTAGTTAATGAGATTGGAGTTAATCCATCTTATTTGGTTGCAAAACGGAGAAGCACTCTAGCTAATTCTGGCATTTAGGGTTTATAAGGCAGCAAAGATGATATACCCTGAGCAGACAGGGGTTTTTACAGCTGAGTGCGTGTTCTTTGTGTGTCTGAATAGTCTGTGTGTGTACATATGTGGGGTTGAGGAGGGGATCCCCTCAAGGCTAATCGTTAGTATGCAGCTTGATGAACACACACCAGATGCACATATGTATTCACCGCAGGTACCCTGCTTCTTGCTGGCTGATTAACAGCAAGAGTACTGCATCCAGCTTCTCTATTATTCACCAGCAATGAGCAAATGAGGAGAGAACCCAGATTAGAAGTAATATAAAAAAAAAGAAAAATGTAGGGACAGGAAATTAAATATGTTACGTTGGACTCGGGAGACTGTTTTCTAAATAATTAAAGAAGTTGTCTATGTATGGTGGTAATGCAACTGATCTCTGCAAAACACAGAAGAGGAGACAAATGAAAATTGGAGCATAATGCTTGATAGAAACAGTGAGAAAGAGAAATAGAGAAATGAGCTCCAAACACAGGAGCTTAATCTGTTTAGCTATTTTCCATTCTTCTTTGTTAATGCCTTCTATCATATAGTACATGTTTCCAAACAACAGATCATTAGAAATTTACTAGGAAATCAGTGTCCCCTCATAGTCTGCAATGTCTTTCCATTGGGTAAGCTCAATCTCCATGGTAACTAACCACTCTGCTGAGGATTTTGTATGTGTTCCTAGCTGTCACCATGGAGCGCGTTGGAGAGCAGAGTGGCCATAAAAGAAAAATGAAGTTGAAAGACATGCATTTTGATGTAGGATCATAAAAATGTATTTCATATATGTATCTTAAAGGGTATAATCGAACAGTACAAACATTTAAAAACATGAAAATAACAAACTTCCTAAATATAAACATGCACATTCTGATGATAAGCATATCACCCAAATATTCATTAAGGTAAACTCACTAACTGTAATGCACTGGCAGCTATTATGCTAAAATGCTGTTTTATTTGAATTTGGTTTGTTTTAGACATGTAAACCTTTTTTAAAGATCAGTCCCTATGCATCTTATTGTACTTGCTGGCTTCTTTAGCAGTTGGTCATATCTCAGCATAAGCATAAGCCATAGCTTGTCTTTCATGCAGTATAGTGTACTCCATTATGTGGAAAAGGAAACAAAGGACCATATGAACCCTTGAAATGGTAAACTCTGTGAATAACTGAGACCCCCTCTAAAAATGTTTATAACTGGCTATTTTTTCTTACATCAAATATACCTTGACATGCATTTACACAGAAGTGGGGACCTTTTTAGCATTAACCCAGGAGCTAATATTTGCAGTCTTCCTTATATCTGTTTTTTGAGGGGGGTGCATTCAATGCAGGAATGGAAAATAAGAACTGCCTCTTGATTAGCAGCTTTGCCAATACAAAATAGTAGCATATTAAGCTGCATTCCATTAAGGTATTTACGGAGCCCATCTGGTGACTTAGTTGAAAAAAATCTGTATATTGTCCACGAATTAATAACGAGATCCTATTACGTGTCCACAATATGTTTAACACAGTGGTAAAGTTAGTAGAGCTCCGTAGAGTAGCGGTGTCTCCCTCTTGTGCGGGCCGATGCAGGCGGACTGATTGCGGCTTCGGCTCTTCCGTTTCTCCTTCCTAGGAAACACGGTTGTTGATTTAGGGGACCGTCAATAAAGTTCCGAACCGAACACTCTTAAGAAGTGTTTCTTGTTGTGGCACACAGTGACAAAACGATACTGGGGAATTATTCCTCAGGCATTAAACAAGTGGTGGCCATGGAATAGTATCTTGTGGCCACATGTTATTATTTTTGTGGCCATGTAATATTCTTTTTTTTTCACCCATGTCACCAGGCGGGCTCCGTAGGTATGTGATTCCTGAGCTGCATTTATTTATATATATATTTTAATTGTGCTCTATGAAAAATTGTAAATAGCCAGAGTTTTCAATTTGGAGTTATGTTCCACAGCAAAGCCTATGAGTAGTTGGAGTTGCCGATGCAGAACCAGGCATAGACAGAGGTTTAGTGCACATAGTTCTTATTCTTATCGCAGAGAACAAAACACCATCCCTCGTAGTGCTGAGAGAAGAATAAACAGACATGCTACAGTAATTTGAGTTTGCCATTTTTAAATAGCAAACTCTGTTTCTTTCTATATTTGTTCCTACGATTAGGTTTAATTTGTTCAAGGAGAGTTTTTGATGTTTCTGATCTTCCCTTCTAATGACCATGAGCCAGGAATAGGAATTAGCGAATGTTGTAAAAAGGTGTATTATGTGCTGAAATTGAATTCCCATACCGCCGGTATGGACTACTATAGTTTTTTGTAGATTAGTTCTAATGTTGGCTGTTTCATTGGGAGCATGGAAACAATAAAAGGGAAACTTTTGATTTCATTGTTTAAAAAAAATGTAAGTCTTTCCAACTATTGTTACTTGTTAGAAATCTCTGGACATATTTACTGTCATCAACGCTTGCTCTGTCTTTTTGGTGATAATCCTCTGTTGTTTGTATTGACACTGATTAATGAAACTGTTCATTCAACCTGTCACTCTGTACTGCCAGAGATCACAATATCAAGGAATCTTTATTTGTCATCACATCACATGTGTACATAAGGTGGGACGAAATTCTAATCCCCCGGTCCAGTTTACACCCTGATAGCAATTTTAAATAATGTAATAAAATATAAGAATATAGTAACTATGCGAGACTAGGATTTGAGCTACACAAAATCTACAATATGGACACAGAATCTACAATATGGGACTTCGGACATAGCAGCATTGAGGATCGGAATGCAAATATATAACACATTATAAATTATAAGAACTATACGAGAAATGTGATTTGACTCCACAGAATATACAATATAGACACTGAATCTACAATATAGTACTTCGGACATAGCAGCAATCAAAATTCGGAGTGCAAGTGACATATTAATTGACATTTTAAAGGGAAATTTTAAAGTGAAACATTAAAGTGAACCATTACAGTGACATTTTAAAGTGACATTTTGAAGTGTGATATTAAAGTGAACAGTGCCAGTTAAATGAGAAAGTGTTTTTCAGTTCTGATTGTCATTGCGTGTGTTTGAGAGTCTCACAGCTTCAGGAATGAAGCTGTTTCTCAGTCTGGTTGTTTTACACTTGATGCTCCGCAGCCTCCTGCCTGAGGGGA
>JAVLVB010000979.1:2281255-2297733 GCA_032876305.1 Orestias chungarensis
TGTGTGTGTGTGTGTATGCACTGGTACTGCGGCACATTCCGTTGTAGAATACTGATTTTTATTGAAAATATGATTGAACAGTAACGTCAATTATGTTAAAAATAAGGTGTTGTTGTCATAATGTATTACAGTAAGGCTCTTGTTACACATAAACAGCAAACAAGTCCCATGCTTAAACTGCTGCTCATACACAAAGTTTACACTGCCTTAAAATAATTACAGCATGATTAATCATCTTAAATTTGTAACAGGACACTTTTCCTGTTCAATCTGAATGTAGCTGCAACCAGTTCTATTTTTTTTAGCCTAACAAGAATCTTTTTGTTCCCTTTGAATGGAAAAGGAATTATATTACAAGAAAAATAATTAACATATTTTGTGTGAAATAAGACTACAAATTGCTAAAATCTGGCCCTTCATTTAGATGGAAAACTTTACCATCATGGATCTAACTGTGGATAGTGAAAAGAAGCTGGGGTCCGCAGAGAAAGCCAATGGATGTACTGTGAGAAGTGCAAACCCCAAATACAATAGCCTCAAAATGTAAAACCAAAGGCTTCTAACAACATAAACAACCACACTGCAGCTCTCATCAAACACGTGTACAAGGCAAACATGTATAAAAAGTATCTATAACCTAATACCAAATGAAAAAGTAGAACATCTCTTTAATTTTTTTTACAATAATTATTGGAAGTGCTTGTTTTTGTTGATAAAAGATTATTTCCTTCAGATTCTGCTTCAAAACTCAAACAAATGAAATTAGCTTCCCACTATCAGCAACTTAAATAGATCTCTCCCTTGTGCCCGGTAAGCTTTTGGAAGAATTTTATAAGGCCATTAAATAATATTTTCTAGGGCATAAGACAGGCTTCGTTATTATTCTGCCACCCAGACAACCTCCCGCTTAGACATTTTATTTAAGATGTATTTTGCCTGTGGCTTACATAATAGCTTGTGGCTCATAATCAACCTAGCAAACATGAGGGTGTTTGCAATGTTGTTCCAAAAAGAATACATCTAATAAACTATATTAAAGATGTGGCACATGAATACTATTTTTGTGCTCCAAAATCAATTGCCAGACTGCAAAGATGCACAATAGGAGCTTCAAAACAATTAGACAAATTACAGCAAGTGTTTGAAAAGGATCAATTGAGTTGTTAAAATTTACATGATGAATAAACAGTAATTAGCTACTAGAAAACAAAGTCTTTGCACCAAATTTAGACCAATTAAACCAAAGACATTTTCCAATGTCAAGTTCATGTTTCTCAAAATGCTGTCTCAGCACAGGCTTAAATGATTAAGTGTGCTACTATAGTGTCCTGACAATGTGTCTCCGTATGCATGTATAGTTCCATAATTTTTTGCATCTGATTCAACATACACTGCTACTATCACCCATAATCTCTCTTGTTCCAGTTGACGATGGTTTCATGCGACAGACTGGTAAAGTGCTGGGCTAACGGCAAACTATTACTCTGTACTTCAATGACTTATAAGATATTTATATTTGCTTCTAGTTAATTGTGTGAAGTGAAAACTCATATGACAGACAGATAGGATGGTGTTGCAGCCAATCCAGTGCTTACTATATTGTGGACCCGTAGTAATTTATCAAGTGGGAACAATTTTTAACGTTCTCTAGAGAAACTGACCTATCTAAAATTTGTACAAAAGAAAAAAATTGAAGGCCTTACTTTGATCAAGTAGTCAGTGTTAATTATTCAACAATAAAAAACTTTGGCCTCAATGTAAGATTACCTACATGGAAGCATATGCTGACCAAAGTAAAAAAAACAAAAAAAACACATCTAAAATGTATTGAATACCATTTTAGTTTTTTTTTACTAAATTAAAGAGACAAGTGTAGGTGGATTTGTTTTTTCTTATGAATTGGCCATTTTAAATAAGTAGTTCAATGATCTGCAATATTTATTTAGGGAGCAAATACTTCTACAAAACTGCATTTAGACTCCAATACTGTTTGTTAAAATATGCAATTGTTGAAACGGACGGATATGATAAGATATCTAAATTCATACACACCAATAGCATAATTAGGCCTTAATTAAGCCTAAGACAGAAAGGTTACTTTCAGTTCAGAAGGTGCTGGCACCTGCCAACAGTTCAGCTTTTATTAGATTCCTTGACTTTTGAGCTGAACTATACTCATTTATCTGTTTAGAAAATCAAATGTTTGCCCAGGAAGGATTTGTGTGATTTGGACGGATTTAGATAAATCAGTTTTCACATTTTAATATCAAAGAGAAGCAAGGGCACCGGGCTCTGCTGAATAATGCATTCGGTTATTTAGAGTTGGAGACACTGGGGGAGTGTGGACTGGCAAAGAGCCAGGATGACGTGAGAGCACCAAAAACAGCCAGCTAATGAAAAGGGTAGATATCCCTTTGCCCTCTTGTTAGAATTTCATAAGCCAGCAACACACCCCGCTTCTTTTAGTATCCTTTTTTCACACAAACACACACAGCCTTTATTTACTATAAACTAGCTTTGTATTTCATTGCTTCTTATTTTATATCTGACTTTACTAGGAAATAAATTCCGTAAACAGTGTAGATACCAGACAATGGCTAGGAGTTTATTTCAGTAAGGACTTTTTTTACAGTTCAGCAGAAGCGCTATTACCATTTCTGTATCACTGTGGACTAAACATGTAAATATAAACTAAATGAAAAAGATTGTTAATAGCTTACCTTTCCTCTGTAGATTTTTTAAATAATGCTACACAAGTCTAAAAAGTCTTAAATAGTTTTTAAATAGGTTGAATACCACTTTGAGAAACATCTGATTATAGAGATGCAATGTGAACTTTTAAGCAATCCTAAAAAAATCCCATACTGTTCCTGAAGCTGGTTAAAGTAGTTGCTTCTAGTTTCTTTTTTATATTTTTTTTAAAAACTAAAGGAGCTCACCCTGTACAAGCATGCTAGATTTCAGAACTAAGAATGAAACAAAGGACCTAATGACCTGAAGTCTCTTTGGTCCTCGCACTTTGTGTATTGGCCAATCAAATGGCAGGACATCCTTCTGTCAAAATGTGATATGGACTCAAAGCCCTCCCATAACTCCTCCCCGAGGGGAGAACAACAAATACGCTTACACAGTTAAAGTTAGGGTGGAGTCTTTAGAACAGTTTCCTCTAAAAATGCTACTTGTAAGATACAGCATAACATGCATTACGTCCTTCAGTACAACTTTACAATGTCTAGAGTAACAATAGTTCCTTCTCAGCCTGGAGATGATGACTGTTTTACCCTCTGGGAGTCCATGGGATGACCCATTCAACATACCATGCTCTCTACCCGAAACCTCAGCTTTCACAACCAGGGATGGAAAACCACTCGAGGAGCGTCCAAGTACAGACTCCATTCTGTGCAGCACACAGGTATCCATCTATGAGAATTTGAGGAATGGAATGGATGCCCTTAGAAAATTTACATTTTACCTTTTAAGACTGCAGTTACGTCCGTGTGAACCATTGCAGGAAGAACGGTCTTTAGAGCCTTATGGAATGCATGGATCATCGGGGTACATCTTCAAATATGAAAAAGGTGTTAAAGGTGTTAAGGCTGGCGATTCCACGCATTACTGAGGTATCTGTATAGAATGAAGATAAAGAAAACGACCCCCATCCTCCACCAGCGAAAGTCAGGCTGTGCTCTTACCCACCCAACGTTGAAATTGTCGATAGAAAGCTTCTTTTCAGCGCAGTGTGGCCGTCAAGAAATACTCCATCTGGTTGTTGGACAAACGATCAACCTGAAGATTCCCATAGACCTATTTGTATTGGAGTGCTTCAACACGGATTGCGGTGTGTTTAGAATGAAGCTAGCTCTACCCTTTAATGCTTGGTCAGAGAAAATGAGTGCTATTGAAGAGCATCTTTGTACCCTTTTCTGAAACTCACGTAGTTGGAGTAATGTTATGGCGGTGAAAAGAAAAATTCAATTCTCACTCCCGCCCCATCACGTGTCCTCTTCTAAGGACCCACCCACTACCCTATATATTGGGACGGGCTGGAGACGATCCTGACAGACTCACTCCTCATCTTCATCACAGCGAAGACACACATCGGACCCTGAGAATGACCGGAGCAAGAGCCTCGACAACATGGTTGCCTTACTGGGATGACTGTAGTCAACCATCGCAGAGCCTCCTTTTTCCTGACTCACCCAACTGTTACAGCATGGGTTCTTATTATCCGCCTGCCCCGATCTTCTACTCATCCTCCACGTCATCTCCAGCACCATCTCCGTCAGAGTTTTTACCGGATAATTCCTTACCTGATCAAGAATACAGGGAACCGCTCCAAGCTACCCCTCAGACAGGGGTACAGACCCCTACATCCAACCTCCACCGACGACTCTATTTTCTCCGATTCTGCAAGAGAATGAAATTGATGGTTGGATTCCGAGCAAGCTCATCAGTAGCATAAAAACAGCACAACTACATTTATTTAATGTAACCTGTTTGAAATACATGAAAAAAATCTGCTACGTTTGCATAACGAACCACCCCAGCCAGCGACAACAACAATGCCTGGAGTTGGTGGAGGAAGAATAATTTCAAACTAACTTTCACCGCATCACTCAACGACTTCTAACTTCACGTTTCATTCCTGCTATTCAGAATCTGCTGAAACAGCATCGCTTACAGAGGATCTGAGGATCTTCAGATCTGAGGATCTGAACATCAAAATGATCGCAGAGACACTTTTGTATGAACTGAAATCATCGCATGGATTCCAGAGTGCTATTAGCGAGATGTATGAAAGTATGAACAACGCTGATAACCTCAAGCAACTGTGCTCTGTTGAAGACTGCCACAGTCAGGACACAAACTAATTGTTTGAGTCTTCTGTTTTTTTAATCTTCTTTATCCGTACGGTTTTCTAGGAATATAAATAGCCTCGTTTTTCTAGTTATGTATAGACTTGTTTTTCTTAGTTTTGCTTGCATGATTCTTTAAAATTTAAGACTGATTTACACTGACTACTAGCTAATAAAACATGGGCTCCCTGATTTCAGTTTTCGTTATTTGATGAGAGGAAGTAACGAAGGGTGCGAAAAAGCTAATGAATAATGTATACTTTAATCCATCTAACCCAGGTAGTTTTGGCAGAGTAGACAGGTTGCAAAGGGTTTTGCAGTATATAACGGGCAAGAAGATTCCTGCTTAAAAAGTACAAGATTTCTTATCAGCACAAGATACATATACTTTGCATTAGCCTTCAAGAGTAAATTTTCAAAGAAATAGGGTTTTTGTGACCCAACCTTTAAAACAGTTCCAAGCTGACCTTTGTGACGTGCAAGCCTTAGAGAAGCAGAATGATGGCTATAATTATTTATCAACAGTCATTAATATATTCTCAAAATGGGCCTATGTACGTGTTTTAAAGAGGAAGCAATTTACAGGTATTTAGGGTAAAGTACAGCATGAAAAGCTATGGCAGACACAGCAGTAACCCTGACAATGATGCGCGTTAGGATTGTCATACCCACTGAAGCAGTAGGAACAGACATGCGTTGACCCTATAAAACCTTTGAGGTTTTTTATTCCGTAATAATGGTTTTTGAATAATAATAAAAAGAGAGGCTTTGTACGATCAGGAAAGTCAGTCTCAAACCTAGACAGAGCAGAATCATGCGTGGTTCTGAAGAACACTACAATTTTTCTGTTTAGAATGCCTTCAAATTTACCAATATCGCTGAATGTAACGGATGTCTGATCAGTAGGACCTGCTTGATTTTGCCACTCTCTCCCTTGTTCTATAGCCTGTTTGTCGCTAAAGTGGGGATTCGACAGATACCAAACTTATTTCAAAACATAGCCGTTTATCCCTATTTTGTATAACATAGAGATGACGTCTTTTCTTATTAAGCAGTTCACAGTCGAGTGTTTTTACAGCTTTACGTTTTGGGGCACCTGTAGGATTCCTAACCACCTGAAGAACCAATTCTAGGTTTTCGTTTATAGGCAGTTCTGCGTTAGATTGAACTACATCATCTAAAAAGTCTCTAAATGCTGACAGAATGGCTTCATCGTCTTTGACTGGAACTGTAATGTTACGATCAATGTTTCCCCCTGCAAATTCTAACTGCACCACGTCATTACGCCCCGCTAAGCGATCGGCAGTTTCCGCCATTTCTATAAGAATGTTCATGACATCGGTATAAAATGCAGCCAAGTCCGAAACCGCTCTCGGACACGAAGGTGGGGGTGTAAAAGACCGTCTTATTTCTATATTGTTAAAACGCTCACGTTCGGCTGCAGGAGCCGGATCTCTGTTTTCTTCATGATTAAGAATCACCAGATTACCCCCATGTTGAAGTCCTGCATTTTCTGCACCGGTTGTTTGAGAGTTATTTAGTGCTGGTACAGTTTGAGAATTGCTGGATGCTGGTTCTAGTATGTTTACCTCTGCTTTCAAAAGGCTATAACTTTAAAGTGGTTTGAGATAAAGGTATACTGTCAATGAGAACATTTTTCAGTACACCTTGAAGTCTGTAATGTGAAGCAAGATTTTAGTCTACTTTGCATATTATGACGTCACAAGGTGGTCGCCTTATTGGAAAATGTTCAATTTTGATATCAAGGTGTCAAAAGGCTATAACTTTGAAGTGGTTTGAGATAAAGTAATACTGTCAATGAAAAATATCTTCAGTATGAACCTAAATTTGGGATAGAAGTAGATTTGTCATGTAATTAGATTATTGTGACATCAACAGGTAGCAGCCAAATTGGAAAATGTCAATTCATCATATAGAAAGAAATTGTCAGATCGTCTCCACAATAACCAACAGGCTCATCAAAATTTCGGATGCACTTTTGATAGTCTTCCTCTTCTCTAAAGAGCTGCCAGCCATCATCATCATCATTGCCGTGATTTACGGTGTGGCAGTGAACGCGGCATTGAACGCCACCATTAGCGGTGTGTTTTTTTTCCGTGGCTTCTCCGCGTCTGCCACGAGACCGCGATTGTTTTCATCCCCACTATATTCACCCCTTTTTGCGGTGTTATGAGCCCCTCTGCCACCTTGACCACGTCCCCTGCTGGGCGTTTGCAGGATGGTTCCACCCCGGCCACGCATCACGCATCGTTAGTAAAAGGAAGAACACTCTCTTGCTCTGCTGTGCCCTCGTTACGCGCCACTGCGACTCTGCGCGGGAGGGTGTTTTTCAAACTCTTTTTACTCAAAAACTCTGAATAGAACCACGTCCACAAAAACTGCTCAGATTACAGGCAAATGTGTCCCCTAACTCCTGGTAAAAAGTAGTAACAAGATTCAACACCACATTTATAGATACAGCCTGTTTTATTCAGCAATGTTGCTTGTCGCAATATTGTGACTTTGGCGGTTAGAGGGTTCAAAATCTACGGAGGAAAGGTAAGCTATTAACAATCTTTTTTATTTCGTTTATATTTATATGTTTAGTCCACAGTGATACAGAAATGTTAATAGCGCTTCTGCTGAACTTTAAAAAAAGTCATTACTTAGATAAAGTCCTAGGCATATTCTGGTATTTACACACACACACATGGTCATGCGCCATGGGGGTTTTCCGGTAAGGTCAAAGGTCATTACTCCGCAACGTTTCCATGACGTCACAGGTAAACCTCCCCCCCCCCTTTTTAATTAATCATCAATCAATCAAACGAATAAAATTTTGACATGAGGGTGTCGTTTAATTCTCTTTTGTCTGTCTAAACCTCTTATTATTAGTATTTTTTGTTTTCATTTGTTTTAATTACTATATCCTACTATATTTGTATCAGTCAAAATTGTAATTTTTATAGTTTTTGCATAAAAAAGAATAGTCCAGACAATTCCTCTTTAAAAATCAATCTTAGCAACTTGCTGCAAAAAGTACGATTCTTAAAATGTATTTGCTGTCCAGCCTAGCTTGAAACAAATACTGAATATGTAGGAAAGCACATCATAGCTGTTGAATGGGGGAGGATCTGTAATTTTCTTGGCCCTGAAGAAGCTTCGGGCAAATGAGGCTTAGCATGGGATTTTTCCCCCCTCTGAATAAACTTGTTAAATTTATACATTTTTATTTATACAATATGACAAAATTTAACAACAAAATCTCCCATGTCCAAACATTTGTTCCACTCCTATGCAAACCCGTCAAAGTTGTGACAGGTCAACATATCAATGCGTCATCTAAGCAAAAACATTTCTCTTATACAGGCAAGATACTCAGAGATCTTTGTGAGCCTCCTGTTTTGATGCAAGGACAAACATGGATTATTTAGTGTTGAATACCTTTTTGGTCTTCCTGATTTACTTCTTTAAAACAACTTAATCTATAAGGTAAAGACAGAATAAAAAAAAACTACTCAACAAAACAGGGCTCAAAATTGTACCATCTACCATCCCTGGTTTAGGAAATGGTTCAGTTGTTCATGTGCTTGCATTCATTGCAAGTATGCAAATAATTTATTGTGCCACAGGTAAAGCATGGCGCACTGCCATTTTACATGTCAAGAACGAAATTAGGTAAGAGGAGGAGAAAAAATCCTGTTCACACTTTATGCTTAGAAGAACACAGTTTGAGATTGCAAAAAAAAAGAAAAACATGCCATCCAAACAGCAGAAAATAATTCACAGCCTACACAGGGAGGGTAAGCATCAAGGGGTCACAGCTAAAAGAAATGGCAGCATGAACATAGTTTTTTATACTTACGTAAAGATGAGTGGAAATGTAGAGTTGCTATAAGAACCCAAAAGGCCTTGGCATCCGGCTCTGGACTGCAAACATTTTTGCTCCACATTCTATAGACTCACCTTTTAAGAATTATCTCAGACAAACATGATATATAACTTTTAAAATTATACCACCAGCCACCTGATTGTTTTTCTGTACTATAATTGGTATGTCTGATAATTTTAACTTTTACTTAAATGTCTTATACATTGCAAGATGAAGTATGGCTAAATAGCAAACAGACATGAACGTTTGACTCACAACAACTACCTAGAAGTGCACCACATGGAGATGAAAATATGACAGCATACGGGTCACATTTGCAAGGCTGAGCATCTCTCAGAGGAGGATGCTGTCATGTTAATGGAAGTCAGTTTTGCTTCTCAGCATGTATCCCCCTTCTCATTTCTGTTTCTTCTTTTGATTTCTCTTGCTGAATGCGCTGTGCAAATTAATATGCAGTTGTTTGGGTTTTGTTTCACAAAAAATGTTTTTAAAGCATGCGGCAGCCAAGCAACAATTCCATCAAAATTAAGTCGCTGTATTTTAATTGTTCCTGTGTTGTTTCAGTCCCTACAATTTGCCTTGGCACTCCCTTTAATTCACACAACCACCTTCCTATTATGTTGTAGTAATGGTGGTCACAATAATCAGACTGACCCTCTTTTTACTGCCCATTCCACACTTTTTAGCTTACTGCATATTTTTGTGGACATGGTGAAATTGCAGCCCAGGCGAATCCACAGTGTCTTGTTAGTTCAGATTCTGTGAGATCACTTATTTTAAACTTTATGTTATGCTGTTTCTCATGTTGTCCAGTGGGACTGGTTAATGTATTGCCTGCAGAAAAACCAATAAGAGCCTTGGGAAGCCCTGCAGAAAGAAATGTTGCTATCTATGGAGAGGGAGAATGAAAAATCATTGGATTAGTAGTGGAAGGATGTGTGTACAAAACTCACTGTGTTAATATTAGTTGTTCAGTGCTAAAATCAATACTTTTTTGCTGCATGTTTTCAAGCGTATCGATGTTATTGTATTGGGTGCTGCATTATGCAAAAAGTATAAAAGGCATATATCTGGGTAAAAATACTGCAATTTTGCTTAATTATGTTACTTTCATAAGACATGAATTCAAAAACATCTAACGTGATCTGCTTGCTTTTATTTTGAAAAAAATATACAAAGTGGATTTTTTTCCCTTGATATGGTAAAACAAGTATGACAAGTGAATTAATTTCAATGTATGACATTCTCACAATTTTGGCTTGGCAACTTTAGTTTTACATCATCTACCCATCCATTCATATATTCATCCATCCATCCATCCGTAATTTACAATGGTTTATTCATTCAGCGTTGCAGCAGTTCTAGTGCCTCCTTCTTGTGCTAACTGGGTGAGAGTGGCGTACACCCTGGACATGGTCCAGTCCATTGCAGGACAACACAGAGACACACAACCGTGCACGCATACACTCATACTTAAGCTAATATTAAAAAGATCAATTGTCCGACCGATTTTTGTACTCTGGTTGCAAGCCAAAGTACCAAGAGATATGCCACGCATGCACAAGGAGAACATAAACAGAGAGACACCAAGCTGTGATTAGAACCCAGAACCTTTTTGATGCAAGGCAACAGTGCTACCAACTGCCTAAATGTATCAAACCCAGGGTTTAAAAAGCATTACCGTACTAATGGATGTACTAATTCCAACACCTTGCTGACCAGGGTACAGCTTTGGGGAGAACTGGTTTTACAATTTTCTTCCTCGAAGTTTGAGGTTAAGCTTTAGTTTTAAAGTTTTACCCTGTGTTATATGATCTGTCCTTTGGTCCTCCTGATGCTGTTTATTCACTAATGTTTTCTTGCAAAATTATATTTTTGAGGATTTTTGTATTTTAAACGTATAATTTTTTTTCTACTTCCCAATTATACAATAATCTGTTACCATGGAAGAGTTAGAGGAAGATAATGAATGGTTAAAGACAGCCGTCCACCCTTTGTCTAACACTTCTCTCTTTTTAGTTGTAGCAGGTTACTGAAGGTTGCAGACAGTGAAAACATGAAGACATTACTCTTCTCACAACTTGACTGATCTGAAAGTCCCAGGTGAGTGGTGCCAGATAGAATAAAGTGGAGGACATTGCCGGGTGGGAGTTAGGCTGTCTGACGATGGATTAGCAGCCGTGCTTACATTGTGACAGATTAAGCCTGCTGGAGCTGCTCAAAAATGATTTACTGACACTATCTGATGCTTAAGCTGGTAATATTAGAAAGAGTGATGCAAAAGATATAGAGAGAGCCACAGAATAAAGACTGTGTGTCTGAAATAATTTGACAAAAATTAAAAGGAGAAACTAAAACAGCCACAAGAGCGTGGCTGCATGTGGCTGCATGTTTAATGTTCCATACAGATGGTTAGTGCTGGCACAGCGCAGAAGACCACCCATTGCTCCTGTAAAGCAGAAGACACGGGGGATCCAGAGATGCAGATGAGACGATGTCAACCCAGATCTGTCATAAATACAGTCTACGCCCCCAAATACTTCACCCATCAGTCGGCACGCTTGTAAGGGTGCACGGAGCTGCAGAGCAATAATGGGGGTGGATGAGTGAAGCAAAATAAAAAGCAAACACCTTCATCCAGACACTCCAAAGTGTTACCTTATTGTGTGGAGATGGTAACAGGCTTTTATGGCATATCAGACTGAGAATCTGTGACAAGTGGTTGGTGTGATAAGCACAGGTTCCTTGATGAAAGTTAGGTGCAATAAGAAGTTGATGCATAGTTGTTTTCCGATCCAGAAGTTTGCTAATATCTGTGGCACTTTACAGGATGGCGCCAAAACCAGGCATGATTTGGATGTTCTCTGAAAGGTCTTGGTCTCAGAGAAAGTCCAAACAATTGAATCTTCTCCCTATCACACATGATAAAACAATACATTTCCCAAACACTGCCAAGCATGCAGTATACTTCCATGATGCATTGCTGAAGGTTCCTTATCTTAGTGGCAGCATATCTGCATCTTGACTGCAGCATGAAGGAGGCTTGTGGCAGCAGTGGCAACTTATCAATAACGTGTATCCATTGCAAAGTTGTATGTTTTGGTCATGGGAGAACAGGACTAACCATGGCGGACTTGTAGCACTATCTGCTATTCAATGTAACACTTGTTGCACTTCTACTGCTATATGACATTGCACTGGCAGGAGGCATGCCAACCAGCTAGAACAAACAATCTATGACCTACATTGAAGAAATTACAGCACCATCAAGTCACAATTGGACCTCTAAGTTAAAGATATCAATAAGCTGTTCTTCCTCTGGTATGGGACTTTCCAGCTGTAATATACTGCATATGTGTCGTAGGCAGACTTCTGGAAAACCAAATAAAAGGAGTTTTTTAGTTTGCAGTTCTATTACAAAATGCTTTTGTGCTGATATGAAACATTACATGTGATTTACCAGGCAAGGAGGAAAACTAGAATCGTAATAAGAAACAGTCTGGAGTATCTCCCTTATACAGTTTAGATTATAATGAGGTTATACAATGGCTAAAATGTTAATTATAACAACAACTTCTGACATTCACTCTGAATTGATACAGGAATCAACAAAAACAATTTTTGGATTTGTAGACTTTTCCTTTAGACAGTACTTTCTAATGTCTGTAGACAGATTGCTACAATAGCCTTTAATCCCCCTCAAAATTAGACCAAAACTAATGGTGGATGTCTAGAAATTTTCTATGTTTACAAAGAAATTCGAAGTTAGTTTGGAAATTTCATAAAATATGGCTCACTGACTGTGATAATGCTGGAATAAAACATGTAGACTGACTACAGTGCTTGATATCTTTCATGTATAAATCTGATGTAGCAAGTATAAATGCAAGTAGCCAAATTTTCCAAAAGAGGACATGCCAATGTTTTTGTTTTAAAGGGTCATTTTAAACATCATATCGAAGTAAGTTAAAATCCAGACTTTGCATGTAAATAATTCAGTAAAAATCTACATGCCTCTAATTATAATAATATTTTTTCGCCCACTGGAAATTTTTCTAGAAAGGGCGAAGCACGCCTAAATAGGACCATTACAATAGTAAAAAAAAAGTTGTTTTTTTTGGTATCATAGTATAATATTTTGCTGGAACTTTAAGGTCACATTCCCAAAGGGAAGCACTGATAATCTCACTATCCAGATGTAAAAAAATTTTTTCAAACAAAATAAAAAAATAAATGTAGACAAATTGCAATCCTCTTACAATTGGAAACATGTTTGGTTTAACAAAAACTATTCATATATATAGGTTACATTCTTGAAACCAAGCTCAGTTCCATACTCAAATTCCAAATTATTATTAAAGTTTGCACTTTTCCTAATGCAGATTACATCTGTGGTTTGGGTCAGACTGAAAGGTCATGCCGCAGTGCACATCTGAACATACATATTTAACTGACACGCTCGTTCTTTTAAGGCGCTGGCTTTGATTTCTGATCATGTCCGCGGCAGCCTGACCGTGACTGAATAAGACTGTTCCTTTGTTAAATAAACACCATTACAGATCCTAATATTCAGAAACAAAAGCACGTTTTGTGTTCATTAAAACACCTTCAAAAAAAGCCACAGCTTTACACCCATTTATCATCTTCTGCAGCACCCTGGGCTTTTTGGTTTCTTACATATTTCAGCTGGCCCTAGCACAAGCCTTCTTCCCACACACACATGCACACCTTTTAGCAAATTAGACCTTTTAATTAGAAAAGGCTCATTTGTATCAAATCATTTACATGGTGCAAACAGCCTTTGCCAGAATATTCTAATTGATTATTGTTGCCCGAGGAGCAGCTCCCGTGTGGGATAGTGCATGTGTGTTTTTTTTAATTTAGTAGATTGATTCAAAGTTATACTATTAAGGCAGATTTTATAGGTTTAGTGACTGTGATTATGAATTTACATACGGCAGACTAAAACAAGCCTAGTTTAGTTCAAAATTAGGTCTAATATAACTGCAAATTAGATTTAAAAGGGGCTTACTCATTATTAATAACATTTAGGGGAGTACATGCATTTATTTTCATTTGTGGCAAATATTTGTGGGGATGGCCAAGCTTCACTGTTTGACATAAATTTTTATGTATATAAATAGCTCTGCAGCAACATTTTCTGCTGATGTACATTTTTTGTTCTCTTTGAAAAAAAAAATATAAAAGAGTTGCCTGATTTCACAGTTTGCTATCATGAAGGTTCATTCAGGAGCATAACCATTTCCATTGTCGCCTGAAAACATGTTCATTGAGCCAAGCCAATTAAAGGGGAAAAAAGCCAGTCTACACCAAGATTTACAAATGACCCTTTGATGAGGCTGCTCTTTGACCCTGATTTATTTTTATGTTTTTATAAAGCTACGTGAATGAGGGAGAGCTGGGTGCTTGGGGCTTTGAAGAATACAGTAAAGCACAAGGAAAAAGATGACGGATTCTTAGTATTGATCCAGTGATGCAATGAGCTGCCTTTCTGTTCTGTGTCCCTCCTTCTATTCAGCAGCCAAACTGTTCCCACAATATCAAGTCTTGGCAATTTTTTTTTACATTTTCAATTTCATTCTTTGCATCATTAAAGCTTTAATAGACATATGTATTTCAGAAAGTAAAGAGGTACTAAAAAAGGACAATGAAAACTTTCCAACTTTCGCCAAATTGAATAAAAGACAGAGATTGAAGCACTTTCATTCTCCTTTAACTGTTTCATGAAGTAAGCGAACTAAAATACTTTAAGTAAATTTAAGTAGATGGCGTTGGGAAATGTTCAATAAAAAAAACGAAAGCAAAAAAGATTTGCATTTAAAACTGAACGTTGTAAACCTTCACTACTATACTGACTTCTAATTTTGGGGTTTGGCAAAATTAGGTTTACTTTTAAGGTCACTTATCAAAATGACAAGTGAATTCAATGTATTGCAATGGCGTAGACAATCATCAGATCTCTTTAAGTGACCAGAGCAGTTTTCTGTGAACATTATTTATGCATCTTGGTTTTCACTTTATTTGCCAGCATATGAACAAACATGCAGTCTGAAAAGGTTGAAAAGCCATGATATAGTACTAATATTTTTTATATTTTTTATGCAGGGATTTTCGTTAAACTTTTTGGGGAAAAAAGTCACATTTAAATGGAAACACACCATCAATCAAACTCATCTTAAGAATAACACAAGATACGCTGAGTGAAAGAGAGATAAATAGTAAATGTGGACTTCTCATTAGTTTCAAAATTTTCATGTGGACAGAAAGAAACAATGTTTCCTTCGTCTGGTTTAAGCTGCTGTTTAGCTCTACAAACCAAATCTACGCCAGAGGAAAACTAAAATAAATCCCAACACTGCCAGCAAATCAGAGGAATGACAACCAATTTAACTGTGCCTCCAGATACTTGGATTTTCATGCTTTATCAAATGCTACATACTTGGGGAATTGGTGTGAATATTATGATCTGGAATTGCATACCAAAGCTTAAAATAATGCCTGATTCAATAACTTGCTGATTTTACGTTGAGGCAAAGAGACTTTATTATTCTTAGATAAATTTGAAGCTGAAAACGCACTGAATGCTTACAAAGAATCAGTGACCAAAATAATAATACAATGGGATATTGATTAAAGGAATATAAAAGGATTTATCTACCCATAAATAGACAGCTATGTAGAGCAGTGAGAAGGGAAGAAAAGGGGTGCAGAAAAACAAATTAAATCAGAAATTCATCGATATACAGACTTTTTGACTCAACTCCAAAAAGCCTGCTATGGCTCATGTTTTTCTTGTCATTTCTTGAACCAGCGGACTCGTCTGTATTTTGCACTTGTGATCAGGTTATTCACAACAAAGACGGACAGAACAAAGCTCCTCTTCTAATCACAGTTGTATCTTTGTCTGTTGTTGTCTCAAAATGCCAGAGCCAATATGCCAACAAATCCTTTTTTTCCTCTCAGTGATCCAGCCCAGACACATCTGTTGTCAGATTAGAATACTGGGAAGACTGAGAAGTGTGTAAGGTTGCTCTCGCTTTTGATAATGGGCAGGTGGATGTTGCAGGGAATGGAGACAGAGATAACAGCTCTGTTGTTAATGCCTATGAAGACAGATGTGAGAAAATTCTGGGTTCAAACCGTCAGACATCATAAATTAAATAGTGTTGACTCGAGATGTAAATAAAACATCTATTAGAGTTCTTATCAAAGGCGAGGCTGGCCGCCAGATAACTAATTCAATTCTGAACAAATGTCGTAAGACTTCATAAGTAAGAGGATGAAAACAAAAGGAAAAACATAAAAGAGCTAAATATGTTTTTAGATGTACTTTAGCTTGTGATGGGGGAAATAACTTTTTGAATGAAGATAAAAATCTATTGTACAGTAAGAACAGACAAGATTTTGTTCTGTATTTTTAGCAGATACAGGAAATTCTGGTCAGAGGTGAGGTCAGGATGCATGAAGAACTAAATACAAGAGGCAGCAAAATGTGGTCAAAGATTTACCATTCAACTAGAAACAAACCCTTAACATAAACCTGGAGCTACTAGAGCTTAATGAACCAGTCAAACTCCAAACCCAACTAAAGATCTGTTTCAAGAAGTCTATCCAGGGTCGCAGAGGAGCCTGTCATTTTCCGATTGTCATATGGACAAGTTGCCAGGGCACCGGAGGCTTTGGCAAGGATTCAGATTAAGAGATTTTCT
>JAVLVB010000979.1:2297833-2325146 GCA_032876305.1 Orestias chungarensis
ATTTTCTTGCTTAGACTGAAGCTGCTGCAATTCTTATTCATTCAATGTTCAAATTTTTCTTTGAAAGAAATATTGGAATGTATCTTTTTCTTTATAATTCACAGTCTTATGCTAACATGTTTATATATCTCACATTTCTAAAACGTAATCACGTTTGTGGTTGTGATCTGACAAAATGTGAAAAGGTTTAAGGGGTTATAAGGGTTTTAGACAGCCTGCAAAACTAAGTGAAGCTAAATATGTGCGTGTCGGTCATTTAGGTTCATAGTTTTTCACAAAAAAAACATCAAATTTACACTTTATTTTATTTATTTTTTTGCTGACATAAAATCCTTGATGTATCTTAAACTGTTTTAGGACCTGTGGCATTTTTTAACCTGGTCTGAGCACAACAATAAGACAAGACTGACAGTTTTTCTGGCTATGGTAGGAAGCTGGGGCACTTGAAGAAAAACCCTTCTAATTGTACAATGCGATACCACTGAAGTGTCTGGGGAAAATTTTAACATGTGATCATACATGCCAAATCAGATCACTTATATAAGCATCAATTTTTAACAAGAGAACAATTAGTTCCCGCAGAAAGAGTCCAGTTTTTATGCTGGTAACCTAAACTCAACTGCAGATATTGACAAATGTCTTACAGAACATCTTGTTTATCCTACACAAATCTTCATAATCAATCTTTTTAAGATCTTCTACATGAATCCAAAGCAGAGAAAGCCGTAAATGATAACACAAAATACGCTAAATGGTTGAGCGAAAATGTAGCACAAACTAACTGACCAGATGAAGAGGATTTCCTCTGATGTAACACAACTTTGGAGCCTAGTGAAGCAGACAACGTGGGCTCACATATTAGACAGAGAAAATAACATAACTAAATATTTCTGACTTCCACTAAATTCCCAGAGAAGCAAAAAAAAAAAGAACATTGTATAAAACCTTTATTGGGATGTAAAGGGGATCAGCCTTCAAATTGTTAACCAGAAGCATTTATTTCCTTTTTGTTGGAATAATCTAAATCTCATAAACTAATTTGTGATTGAAAGGCATGGAGTAAGTCATGTTTTATTTCTCTTGTCGAAATACTCAATGTAGAAGTTATGTTTGTCAAATTGAATTGAAAGGTGAGCACTTCGCCTTCCCAGTGCTGCTCTTGTTTTCACGGACTGACAGCAGACCAGGTGATTCTCTGCACACTGTCATGCGAGCAGTCAACTGAGTAAAGGTCAAGACAAGGAACAAGCCAATCAGAAGCAAGGGATGAGACTGAAGTGTAATTGACTGACTGGGTGTTTAGTGGACGAGCCGCTGGGTGTGTTTGAGGCTCTACAATCGAGGTGTGTACGTGTGTTAGGAGAGGGTTTTATGCAACAAACAGTATACCCAATGAGAAATTTGTCGATGAAAGGCCTCTGGTTGCCATGACAGTACACCTGGTGTGATGGAATATCAGCTTGGCCTCGATGGTATGACGGTGCGATGGTTTCAGATCTTGAGGATTTGCGCGTGTGTGCGGCAGTATATGAGACACACCGACGTGGTAACCATGACGATACAGTGCCTTTTAGGGTTAGGTGACAGACCTACATGAATTTCATGAGGTTTATGAAAAGTTATAAAAATAATATACAGCTTGTGTAACTGTTAAGTCTGGGATTTATAAAATGTGTCATTCATTTTTTTGTTGTTGTTTCAGACAGTATAGCTGTTGTGAGAGCACAGTATCAGAAGACCAGGGAAAATACAGCAGATGGGTCAGGGACAAAGTTGTTAAAAAAGCTTAAACCCAGAGAAGAATTTCTGTCAAAACAAAAAAAAAAAAATGGTGACAGAGCATTCTTACCTAAAACATTAACAAAATCTTTCCAAGGCTATTGCAAAAGGTGGCTTGATACAGTATTTATCCCTGAAAAATCATGGAAGTTATTACGAAAAGCTCCAGGGCAGAACATATTTTCTTCTTACAATCTTGTGTCTGCAGAGTAATTGGTTCGATTATCTAAATTGAGTTGTCATTTATTTGATGTTTAAATTGTCAGACTGTTTTTGCAGAATACAAAAAGCAAAGACCTGGTCCAGTGTCTGTACTAACTTAACCTACTTAAATAATCCAGCTGATAAGGATGTGATGCATTTGTCTGGTTTGTATCCAAGTACATGTTTCATTTAATCTGCTGGTAAATACCATTAAATGTCCACTTTGTGAAGATACATAATATATTTTATGAATGATTCTAAGACTGATTTCAAATTTTATGCAATAGAGGCAAATAATTGTATTTAAGATTAATTATCCTATTAAAACTGTTGGTGTTTTTATCCACACTAAAATGTTCAGATAAATTGCAGTCAAAAGAATAAGAGAGTTTTGATAGCCATGAGAGAAAAACTAAATATATTAGGAAAATACATGACTTCTCTTCCCTGTAAGGCCATATGGAGACCTTGTGGTTGTCATCCACCTCCTCCACATTTTTTCCCGTCTCCCTCTCTCATTTATTTCAATTTGTCATGCTTTGCTTTTCCCTTAAGAGAGCGCGCTTGCTTGTAAGTGGCCCCATATAGGCCGCGAAATTGTGTCTGTGCTTTGGCTGTAATGAAACATTTAGATGCAGGGAAGAGAGTGATGGTTGTGCATTAATACCAGCGTTGATGTTGCCAGGCCAAAAGCCTCTGTTTCAGGCTGCTGGCTCGACTTCCCTTTCCAAGCTGCACCGGGGAGGAAGTTATGTCGTGTCAAACTGGTGGTACCAGAGGTACCTTGAGGATGACATTACAACAAGTTCATAAAATAATCAGTTCAACAGCTTTGTTTCTGAAAAATACAAGAAGTTGTAAAAATACAGTCTGTAAAAATACCAAAGCAAATACAATTTAAATATTTGCTTTGGTAATATATCAATCCTGCTATACATGGATCCTACCTACTATTTACATGCAGTAAGTATTATAAAACAACATAAAGGTCTTAACTTTTTTCCCCCTGATTCTTTTATGAAGTTAAAAACTAGGCATGTTGTTTTTATACGACAACTTAGAAAGATTTCAACTATCAACAGGTTTAATGAAAAGTCAGAGGTTTGTACACAGGAACTATTTAGGAAGAATAAAACATTTCTAAAATTGCACAAGTTTGTTAAAGCCTAATTCTGAAAAAAAATACATTTTACACAAGGAAACTCAAATAGCAGCAACTTAATTAAAATTGTGACTCTCAGAGGCATTTATCATTTCTTCATGTTGTAAGGACATTTTTTTTTATGACATTTTTTTAATGTTTGAAAATCTTGCATGACACTTGTAGGAATGTAGGAAAGTAAAGATGTCTTGTAAACATTTAAAGAATTCAAACCAATCACGTATGGCAGCATTTTACAAATGTGGCAGATTTAATGAGACACAAACGAACAGAAGCACAGATTAAAAGGTTGTGAGTGTTAAGCAGGATAAATCAAGCTAAAACACAAAAAGGCAATTACAATTTAACACCACATTATACTATATGTTTTTATAAATTATCAATTTAATGCTTATGAGATCTTTTTTGCAGCAGCTGATGAAATATGAAACATACTAACCATTATGAGTAACTCATCTAATTTTACATTCAGTGGGAAATATAAAAATAAACAGAGCTCTCAAAGAAGGCTGCCTAATTAACCTCGGCCACCTCCAGCAGTGTTAAATCTATCCTCCAACCATGGAGCTCTGCAATCAACACTTCAGCACATGTTGCTGCATTCAGACTGTTGTGTTAAAGAAACGCATTCCTTTGACTTAGAGGCTTTAGTCTTCGTATGCTTTCCTATTCCCGTTGAGGCTAGTTTGTCTTTGGCAGGCAGTGGGGAACCCTTAGGGCCTTCTACGCCTTCAGAGAAGGCCTAGAAATTTTGTGGACAAAACAGTAGGAGTATTAAATAAACTTTATTTGTATATTTAAAAAAATTTAAAATAATAGTTTTATTTATTTAATATAATTTCATCTTATATAATGCATTTGATACATTTTCTCTTATCTACATTCTATTGTTGTAAGTGTAGTGTCAAGTTCACGTCAGAAATGAAAGGGCTACTGTCCTGAAAAACATGTTATCCAATCAGAACCGTCAGAATCTATCAATTATCTGTTATCTGGCTCATTGATTGGTTAGGATTTCAAAAATCCATAAAAAGGCCAAGCTGTGTGTCTTAGTTTCAGAGTGAAGGGTGACTTGACCAATCATAGTTTTATTTTGACTGGGCGGGAAAGAAAAAAAAAGATCGTAGGCCTTCTGGAAGTCTTAACTTCAATCTCATATGCGTAGTGGTAAGAGACCGTGAGAGGGAGGTAGAGAGCGAAATGGTGGAAGACCAAAGTGATGTTGTGGCTAGCTTAATAGCTCGGCGGATGGACTTCGTTTTCATGTAATAAGGTAGGCCCATGTTATAAGCCATCTTGATTATTATTCACACCGGATTAATATTACACTGGTACATTCACTTTTTAATTTAATTTGTAGAGGTTTTCAGTGTAAAAATGCGAGCCCAAATAGTTTAATTAAATAGGTCAGCGGATCCCTTATAAATCCTCATATCAATAGTTTGCAGTTGGACTTTTGTGCGTCGAGTTTGATATGCGTAATGGTGCGTAATGGTGCTTGGCGTATTGTGGTTTTGAAATTTGATTTTACTTTTATGATGTTCATGAATTTATTTGACTCAGTCTGTGTGTGTGTGTGATTTCTTATGCGCCGTGAGTTTAAAGCACTGCCTATGGTTATTAAATGACCCTTGGTGTCTGAGTCCGTACGTCCGGTTTTGGTGAAGTTAATGTTGAGCAGGTTGCTTGTTTTGGAGAATTTTGTAGATGTTTTTACCTATTGTTGACGTACTTGTCATCCTTGATTGGATGATTGCAGTTGGTAAGCCCTTTCAATTAATCGTAGCCCATGGGTGATGTGTAATGGTGGCTAGGAGAGGCTCATGGCAGGGGGTGAAAGCCTAGCTGTAGTGCTCACGGTTCGCCACTGTTGGCAGGCAATATTAAAGGGATGCATTATACACAACTTGCATCTGCTTATGTGTAGATGCTATGCAGTTTTTGCAAATAACCTATCTAGATATACACTATACTCTGAAAATTAAAGGACTGAGCATGATTTTAGAATCTATATTACTTATTATGCACAAAGAAGAATGTGCAAAATTAAGGAGAACGTGTAACCACTGTTATACAACAGAGATATCACATGTGTAACATATTTAAACTGTGATGCATTTGCCTTTTTTTCCCATGCGCCCCCTTTACGAAAATCCCAAGCTTTTCACATTGTGCAGTCTTTTTTAAATTCTGTTAAATTCTATTCTATTAAAAAATCCAACAAACCAAGGAGATTCTACTACAGTCTAAGGTTCCTTTTCTCTTTGCAGTTCAGTGTAGGCTGTGTCTTCAGGGCGGAAACACTTTCTTCATTATGCAGACAGCTCCAGTGAGACTCTGCACACTTTCCACAAGTATCTTTAGCAAGAGTTTTTTTCTGAACCTGGTTAAAGGTCATAGACTTGCGAGGCACAGAGAAAAGGCATTTGTATTTAGAAATCAAAGCCAGACATGTCTTTGTGACTTTTTTTTTTTTTGTATGTTTTCCATGCCCGTCTCCTGAGGGCTATTTTGAGATATGCATGAAATAGTTCGGTTTCAAAAGGTGAATGAAAAACCCAGTGGAAAAAAAAGGCAAAATCATCCACAGGATTCTTCGAAACACCAAAGCATCATAATCCCTGAAAAGTGTACCAGCCTGGTTCACCTAAACCGCTTCCTACAAAACAACCCTCTCGATCCAAATGGCCATTACTACATTCAGAACTTACCTAGGATTTCACATGACGCCATCTGTCTGTTAATATAGAGGGTTTGTCAGCAACTAACCTCAGCAGTCACATCTCGGTTATCAAGAGCAACAAACCCTGTAAACCTCCATCAACATTGCTGGGGTCTAATATTGTGTATTTGCAATCGTCATAGCCCCGGGGTACACTAACGAGCTTTGCAAAATGAAAACTCCGGGCCGTGCCCTGGAGCGGAAATACACCTCCTGTGGCTTACAAGTATTCAAACAGGTCTATCGTGATCACTATAAAATCATACAACAGAGCACTCAACCTAGCCAGATCCCAACACTTCTCACAAAAAAATCTCAAACAGCACTGGAAATTCCAACCAGCTAAGCTCAGCAACAAATTATATGCTCAAACGTCCTACACAAGCACATGCTAATAGCAGTACAGATCAATGCAACAGGTTTATGGACTTTCATATCATGAACAAGTTAGTATCAATCCGGTCAGCCCTCCCTGTTACAGCCCCCATTCCCTTCTGACATCACTCTCCCACCTTTACTAAATATTTTTTCTGTATTCTCAGTTGTCACAAAACTGAGGTAGAGAAAACTTTAAAAAGTATGAGGAAGTCCACCTGCTTACTGGATTACAGCCATCAGTCCACTAACCACAGCAATAATTAACCAGTAATTACACTACAGTCAGGTTACAGCCATTCCTTTCCAAAGTCCTGGAAAAAAACTGTAGCAGCTCAACTTCACCGTCATCTTCACACCCATAACCTGTATAAAAAATTCCAGTCTAGTTTCCGATCTGCTCACAGTACAATGACAGCCCCGGTCCGAGTCATGAACGATCTACTTATAACAGCCAACCAGGGCTCACTATCACTCCTCCTATTTCTAGATTTATCATCTGCTTTCGACACCGTGGACCACACAATCCTATTCCATCGCCTCCAGTCTATATTTGGACTTTCTTGGACCACACTCAACTGGTTCAGATGATACCTCACTGACAGGACAGAGTTTGTGACCTTAGGGCAGTCTAAATCATCACCACATACAGTTAACTGCTGAGGGCCTCGGGTCGGTTCTCGGGCCGACCCTTTTCACCATCTACATGCTTACATTTGGTCAGATAATCCATAAACACAAGGTTTCTTTCCACTATTGCGCACAGCTGTATATTAAAATGGCTTCCACTTCTCCCACAGTTCTGCCATTTGCATTTCATTGCTGCCTGGAAGAGATAAAGGCATGGATGGCCAAAAATTTTCTACAACTGAACAGCAGTAAAACAGAAGCTATCCTTATTGGTACCCCACACCAAACCCAGTCCATCTCAACGCAAAACATATCAAGATCTTTGATCATAACATCATCCTATCCTCTGTCGTTACAAACCTCTGTGTCAGATTTGACTCACATCTCACACTTGATTCCCACATCTGTCACCTGTGCAAAGTCTCTTCCCTCCACCTTAAAAACATTGCAAGACTTCGCCCCTGACTCTCCCAACCAGACGCAGGGAAGCTAGTAAGTGCCTTTATGTCCTCCAGGTTGGACTACTGTTATGCCCTCCTTGTCAGTATCCCTGGCAGTCTACAAAAGCTACAGCACTTTCAGAACTGATGAGGAGGCACAAATATGACAACATCATTCCAGTTCTCTGATCCCTCCATTGGCTTCCTATTCAATTTAGAATCCAGTACAAACTCACCCTCCTCACCCACCAGTGCATACATGGAACTGTGCCTGACTACCTCAGCAAACCCCTATTCTGTAGCACTTTGAGTTTTTTCTTAAACATAAAGTGCATTACAAATATGGAGACTCAGGAGTATGAGGATGCTTTAGTATCGCGAGATTCTGTTAGACTTCCGGCAAAAATTTCAGTTCCCCAGAAAGATCCTGGACAGACGCAGAGTCCTTTTTCCCATTCGAAAGAAGTTAATCGAAGGAGACAAGAGAGAAGAGATTAAAAATCCATAATCGATTAAAGGATCTACAGGCGGATGTTATTTTACTACAGGAAACTCATTTACCGAACACAACAGCTGATGTTTTGTCCACAGCTCTGTTTCCTCATGTATTTGCAGCTGGATAAAACTGTAGACAAAGAGGTGTAGCCATTTTGATCAACAAAAATGTAATTTTTAATATTAACAGTAGCACTGCAGACCCAGAAGGCAGATTTATGATAATTAATATACTTATTCATGATATAAAATTATGTATTGCAAATATATATGGTCCCAATGTTGATGACCCCTCATTCTTCCATTCTTTTTTCAAATCACTATCTGATCACTCAGATAACACACTCCTCATAGGAGGGGACCTCAACATATTTTTTGACGCAGCTGTGGACAGGCTCAGTAACACAGGGATTCAGCGTAACTGGCAGTCCACTAAAATTATTAAACAATGTGATTTTGGTCTTTGCGATGCATGGTGCTCCCAGCACCCCTGCCTTAAGGATCAAACTTTTTTTTTCACCTGTACTCCGGTCATACTCAAGACTAGATTATTTCCTAGTTAGCAGGACTCTACAGAGGGATATTTCAGAAAGCAGAATCTAACCCATCACTGTCAGTGATCATGCACCAGTGTGCATCACTCTGATGAATAAGAAAATCAAACCACTTTCTAGGAATTGGGGATTTAATATATCATTACTTGAAGACTCTGAATTTACTAATTTCTTTAGAAAAGAATGGTTTACGTATTTGGAAAATAATGATCTGCCTGGTATATCAGCCTGCCCTCTCTGGGAAGCCGGAAAAACTGTAATGCGAGGCAAAATAATCTCTTTTTCTACAAATAAGAAAAAGAATGAGAATTAAAAAATTATAGAATTAGAATTTAAAATTAAACAGTTAGAGAATGCCTACGGTGTCTCTCTAGAATAGCATTTATTAAACAAAATAATGAAATCCAAATTGGAAATGAACGAAATATTAGATAAGAAAACACAGTTTATGGTTCAAAGACTTCGTTTGGAGAATTTTGAACATGGTTACAAAAATTTCTAGCAAACCAATTAAAATTGAATAAAGAGAAAGCAACTGTCAAGTCTATCAGAGACTCAACAGGATCTGTTACCCATGATCCTGATGCAATTAACTATATTTTTATGAATTTTTACAAAGACTTATACTCATCAAGCAAAGATCCATCATATATAAAACTTGAAGAATTTCTTCTCGACATTAATCTTCCAAAATTACAACAAAAACAGGTCAAGATGTTAGACTCTCCTCTTTCAGTTGGTGAGCTCCATGAAGCCTTACTACAGTTTTCTGATAATAAAGCTCCAGGACCAGATGGTTTCCCAGCTGAGTTCTACAAGGAATTTTGGACTATACCAGCACCACCATTCTATAGGATTATATCTGAAATCAAAGAGAAAAACAAAGTTCCCTCAAAAATGAATTCTGCTAATATTATTTTCCTCCAGAAACCAGGGAAAGACCCTATACTCCCATCCAGTTAACGTCCAATATCCTTGATAAATTTAGATCTCAAAATAATCTCAGAAGCTCTTGCTAGAAGACTGGAAAAAGTAACACCTATTTTAATACATCCAGATCAAACAGGCTTCTTAAAGGGAATCAGATCACAATTTTTGGTCGCTAATATGCTGTAACACCTTTAGAACCCTAAGAAACCCAAATCTACAACTTATACAATATAAGATTCTTCACAGAACTCATTACACAGGACAAAGGATGTTCAAGATGGGTCTTAAATATACAAATATCTGCTCACAGTGCACAGATAACACACCTGTTGATTATCTGCATGCGCTATGTGCACCAGTGCAGGCATTCTGGATTGAGGTTTGTCAGGATCTCTCACTGTGGTTTAAATGTAATGTTCCAGCATGCCCCACACTATGTTTATTGGTTAACCTGGGTGGCACCAACATAGAAATTAATTTATCACCTATAGTCCTCACTGCCCTATGTATTGCAAAGAAAACTATTCTCCTAAACTGGAAAACAAGGAAGAACTTATCTATTAATCAGTTTAGGAACCTTCTATTTGATCATTTTAGTATTGAAACAATGTCTGCCTCTTCAAAGCATCATCTGACTGACACCTGTAATCTCCGGTCTTCTGTAATTAGCTCCATCACTTAGCGGGGTTGGTGGGTCATTGTCTCACTGCTGTAGGTTGCTATGGAGTTGGCTGTGGGGGGATCTTGGTGTCGGGGTGGCGGGCGCGCATCTGGGTCCAGGGGTTGGATTTTTTCCCGGTTGGTGCGCCGTGTATCTGGTCCGGGGGTCTGCATTGGTGACCCGTGGGTGGTGCTGCTGCGCGGTGGTTGATGGGGCCTTTGTGGGGCCCGGGGCCGCGGCTGCCTGTCTTTTGCTGGTTCGCTGAGTTGCCCGGGTGGGAGTTGGAGGGCGGGGCTGGGGTTCTGGCGCCTGGGGGTCTCCTGCGCCTGGTTGTGGGGTTCCCCTGTGCCCGGGGGGTTTGGGTGGCCTTGGATGTGCCGGCATGGTGGTGGGTCGCTGCCAGCCTCTGCCTAGGCAGTGTATTCTGGGGTCTCTGTTAGGTCTGCAGGACTTCACAAAAGAGTGTGGGGGTGGGTGTGACGTGGGTGTGTGTGCGTCTCTTCCTTGCGGGATGGTATTGGTGGGGCTGGAGGTGCGTGGTCCTGGGCCCATGTTCCCACCCAGAATGCAGTGAGTAGTCCCCCCCCCCCACAATATTTTCTTCTCCCCAGCCACCTCTTGGTCAACCGGTGGGTGGTCTCCTGGGCTGGTCGTGGCTCTCGGGGCGCGGCTGCGCTGGGTCAGGCAGACTTCTGCCCCTACTGTCCCCTGGTGGCGACTGGTAGATGGGGGCGTCTGGTCCCATCATTCGGGGGCAGCACCGGTGCTCCTGGCCTTACACATCTTACTCCCCTCTCCTCTCTGGCTCAAGTCCACAACACTCACCCACACACTTAGGGTCTTTGGGGGAGAGGTGTGGTTTCTGGAGTGGGGTGAAGTGGCCCTTTGTCGCACTCCATGAACCACTCTCCCTCATTCTTAAATGCACATTAGTCACTATTGCATACCACAAATCACACACCACACACAGGGCGGTTGGGGGCGGGGGCTGTGGTGCAGTTGGAGAGCGGGGATCACGTTGCCGGTTCTGCGGGGCTCCGGGCTCCTTGCATGTCCTGACACTGAGGGCCTGTAGTTGGGGTGGGGCTGGGGGGGAGCTCCACTGTCTGCAAACTGTGACATGCTTCCCTCTAACATCCCCTTCCGTACCATTTTAATTACATCCTAGTTATCAACATTTTGGGCCAGAGGGGGGAGGGGAAGAGTCTTTCTGCTCTCCGGTTTCCTGGGTGCTATCCGGGGTGGGGGAAAATTGATCTGCTGGCTCAGGGAGGTGGAGACTGTGTCGTTCGGGGCGCTTCTTGTCCCTGGGGCCACCCACTGGGCTGCACCAGACGATTGGTCCCCTGCAACCACCAACCCCATCCATACCTTGAGTGAGTGAGTGAGTGAGTGAGTGAGTGAGTGAGTGAGTGAGTGAGTGAGTGAGTGAGTGAGTGAGTGAGTGTGATTGTGTATGAATGTGGGTGGGGCTTGGTCTGTGACTTGGTGTCCTCTGCCTCCCCATGCTATTCCCGTGTGGGCGGGGGAGTCGTGCCCTGCCCCCTCGTCACCCTTCCTCACTGCTTGCTGCTGCACTCACCTGCGGATGGACTGGTCCCTGGGGTGCAGTGCTGGGGGCACGGGGGCTTGTATCACTCCGCCCTGGCTGGATGTCTGGGGTCTCCTATCTCTCTCGGGTGTCGGGCGGGCTTTCTGCTGGGCACGCTCAAGTGTTTGGGCACTGGCTCCCGGCCCTGGCCCGTTCCTGGACGGCCGGGCCCCGGCGGGACGGGTAGGGTGCTTCTCCTGGTACCCTAGGGGCTCTACGGCCGTATCTCGGGCCCCCTCTGCGGTCCTCTGGGCGGGTGCGTGGTGTCCCTGCGGTGAGCTGTCTGATCTCTGTGCTCTTGCGTGGCCCTAGTGTCCTGACCTTCTGCTTCCTCTGCTCGCTCTGGGAGGGGGGTGGCAGTAGCCCTCTGTACCCATGGCTGAGCATAATTCATGTAATACTTGCATCACAATTTCTGCATGCTCACGCGCAATCGCAATCACACACTATAGAGATCACAACACTTTAACTGTGCCAATCTGTTTATTAATAACACCAAGTTTGCCTCATATTTATTTATGTGTTATGTGCCACATACATTGCTGTTTTTGCTCTGCTTTCTGCTAATTATATCTCCAAAGGTATGATTTATTGCCATTTCGCAGTTTCCCAAGGATGCTTCAGGAGCGATCCAGTAGCAGCTAGTTTTTTGGTTTCTTTGTTTGTTTGATTTTTTTATTGTTTGTTTGTTTGTTTACTTGTTTCTATATGAATATTGGTATGTGTATAGGTTCCCTTTCACTCTGTGCACCCCCCACCCCACCTCTCAGTCATCTTTAGCTTTTCAATGTGTATAACACCTCAGTAATCAATAAATGATTAAGGTATGGGAATCAAGAAAGCCTCTCTTGGAAAAGAAAATCTGTTAAGCGCACAGGGGGGAGAAAAATAAATAAATAAATAAAAATTTTGTAAAAATGTATTATTATTATTATTGTAAGAAAGATTATCAGGAAAAATTGAAAAATATTATATTTGGAACCTGCAATTTTCACACCCATTACCCAGCACAGTTAGATGGTAGAATACAATCTATTCCATTTCTGAAACCAGTAGGTAAAGAAAAATATAGAAGATGGACGAAGGTAACTATCGCATGGTTGTCTGTATGGAGGTGAATGTGGCCTTTTTTTTTTTTTTTGTATGATTCAATAAAAGAAATGAGTACATCAAGTAGTGTAACTAATGTTTCACGGTGGAACCAGTAAGATCCTTGACCTCCAGCCATACAATAACCTATGCTTATGTACTTGCCTTATAGGTTCCCAGAACCAATTTAAAAATGGCTTAAATCCTTCCTGCTGAGTTCATTTATTGGACTATGAAAGCAGTCCGACAGACTTATGACACAGCCATCACGGCTAATGCAATTAGTCTGTAGTTATAAAAAGAATTGTGGTAATGAATTGTTTAATTCTGAAGCAGGAGCAATCCTTTTTGCTGCTACGCTTTAATATCTCCCTGTCGCACATCGTCTCTTAGAGCTGACAGAAGGCCTGCTTGTTGAACGATGTGTGTCTAAGTTTTGGGTAAATCCTCCTTTACTCTATAAATTTTGTTTTTAATAACAGTTACATAATCTTGCTCCTACAGAAACTAGCCAGATGCATCATAACTCCCCATCTTGTAGGTCCTGTCAGTCTGATGCCCAAGCAGAGAGGCAGAGGTTGAAGGGCTGAAGTGGGAGTGCCTCAGGCCTTCTAACAAGGGTCTCACACAAACTCTGCTGTCTGCTGGAGGGTGAAATAAGTATACTGAGCAGTAGTTCATGTCATGGAACCAGATAGGAAGGTCTTCCTTATTTAGCTCTCCTGCATGTTTTCCAGCAGATAAATTGTATATCTGGTGAGAGAAGGTATTTTCAATTTTTCGACCCAAGGGGCACTCAGCTGGGGAAAATGTAGGGTGGCAGTGATGCTATTGGTGGTGTTGGGATGTTGTCACTTTAAAATTTCACTCCGTTTCTTCAAGCATATATTCCTAGTTGATAGTGTGTTGCTCAAAGAATCTGTAGACTTTGGCACAGAAGCTGGACTGCAACCCAATCCTGTTCTTATTACACATGCGCACATTAGCAAGAAGAAATAAGAAATGAAAGGTGTAGTAGTAGAAACTGTTAATTTTATTTCAAACCACAACTTTGATAGTAAATACAACAACGGTTTACAGAGTAAGCATACAAAAGATTTTACGATCCATGCCATGATTTATCTTTTTATTCTCTTAAAAATGATCCACTGCAAGACCTTAATTTGCTGCCATAGTCCAAACGTTGTACTGCACATGTTGTCCAAAACCGAAGTTGAGGAGTCTTCTTAAGAACAAAATATGAGTGAAAATAATCGATATACGGCCAAATTGAACAGATAAATAAGTCTTGCAAATGTTTTATATAAATAAAAGACAAAAAAAGGTACAAGGATTACCATTAACACTTCACCAGCCTTTAAGTCAAAGCTCTTGACTCTCTTTGTAGAAACCTGACCTGGAAATTATGCGCATTTCTATTAATCTCCTTGTTATCATATTTTACCTCAAACTTTTTAAATAAGGTTTTACTTGCAATTGTCATAGATTGTAGTTATACTGCTTTGTCAACTGACAAATAAAATTAGGACACCCTGTGCAACCTTCTTTAAGAAGTCAATTTGGATATTCTTGTTCAGTTTAAGTGATAGGACAGGCATACAAAGGGCTTTATGCTGCAAAAACTGTTGAAAAAGTGGAAAATGAAATAATGAAGAACGTTAGGCTTTTTATACTGTAAACTCTAAACCAGCTGCAATAAAGGACCACCATCTGTAACCTCCTGTGTTGCATGCATGTAAGCAGCACTGAAACTCACCAAAAAGATAATAAGGGGTTCTTTGGTGATAAGGGTTTATCTTGATAATGTAAAATTAGTCAGTCTGTAAATGAACATTATTAGAGATTTGTCATTTATAGGTTATTTAGATTTCAATTGATTTATATATTCAGAAATAACCTGGATTTGGAAAACCAGTAAAGATTTGGACCAAAATGCACAATTTAATTTCTTTTCTCTTTCTGCAATTATGTTATGGTACCTTCATGCAGCACAATAAACTGTGAAACTTTTGTTGCTATTTAACTGCTCAGTATTAATCTCTACCCAAAAGCAAAAACTAAAACCTTTCATCCTATATCAATGATTTAAATGCAAATGGTGTACTCACACATGGAGGAAAATGACACTTGTTTTCTGTTTTCTTCTCCTCCTCTCTTTCTCTGTGCAGTACTTTGCAAATTAAATGAAATGTTTGTGACAGTTTGATGCTGGTGGAGGCAAAAGCAGGCAGAGCTTTGGATGGCAAACTGTTCCCTTAGGGGGACAGCCCGGGTTTGATGTTCTTAATAAACCTCAAATCCGACAGGCTGACAGAGGCAGCATGCTGCTGCTTATTTCTCTCCCGCTTCCACAGTGAAATACAGGGCCATGTTGAAATAAGAAAACAAAATGTTAAAAAAGAAGGGGTTGGCAAAGTAAGTTGTGAATGCTTGTAAGGACACTTTTTAATATGGTCTAGCAACAGAAATGAGTGATACTGAAGTCTATATGTGTAATTATATGGTTATGAAATGTGTATTACCCACTTTAGTAGTTTACATTTTTTATCTATACCGATGTATAAAATCTGGCACCTAAGTGGCGCAGCCTCCTTCTGCATGGGCTCCTTTCAAAAGCTTAGTAAATCCCAGCAGGACACCATCCAAATTTGGTTATGAAACATTTTTGTAACTAAATATTCCACAGTCAACTCTTAGTTGTATTATACCATAGCAGAACCAAAAAGAAACATGTAAAACTGCACTGTTAAGTTAAGTCAAAAACTTTCTGCAGAGTGAATAGCTAGACAACTTCCTTAATCCTATAGCCTTCGGATTGGTTTAGGAACAGTTTACAGAGAGTATCATGTAATGGTTGTCTATAGCTGAACAACTTTGTCCAGGCTTCACATCAAGGGGCCTTATTGAACAAAGCTGTTTTAGCTTCAAATTCTTGACATTTTGTTAAACCCTAAGGATCAAAGGTATGTGATTCAGGTTTATTTATAAAGACAAGTTATAGAGTATTTACAAGATCTGCATTTTCCTAGAACTAGCATAGCCCCGTTAAAGTTTGTATTAAATGTTTTAATTTGCTTTAAACTATTAGTTTAATTCCTGTATTCTTGAAGAACTAAGACTGTATAGTCGCATGAGGATTATTCCAATAAAGATATAGAATATTATTCTAACTTACATTAATAACAGCCTCCCTATTGTCAGACCCCGAACAGCTGGGCCTACTACGAAGTAGCTTACCATCGCCACAGTGTGAATGTGTGCATGAATGGGTGAATGACTGATTGTAGTGTGAAGCACTTTGGGGTCCTCTGAACTCGTCAGGAAGCCACAAAACTCAAAACTACCCTTATTTCAGAAGATATTTCTAAAAATATGGGTGTGGTCATCACAGTCTTGACCTGAGCCTTGTTGACCATTTCTGTAAAAGGTTTTACAACACAAGAGAATTAATGAAGTTGAGGCCTTTCATCTTTCAAACGTTGGTCAATATTTTTCATTAAGGCTACCAAAATCTGGTACCTGGTTAAAAATTACCTTTGAAGGGGTTATAACAGTTAAATAAGGCTCTACTGTAAAGCATATTAAAGATGCTTGGTATGAAAGGATTTACTACATGTGAGGAATTCAATTATTTCAAGTGCAACTATGCAAAGATTAGACATTCATTCAAAGAGTTTTGAAAAACCATTGAACATTTATTACAACTCATTATTAATATTAATGTGTGAAATGAATGAATAAATATTAGACATAGTATGTGGTGCTGATGAATGTTAATTAAAAATCAGTTTCATTTCCAACTGTCTTTAGGCATTTGTCAAGTATAGATTTGCAAACAAATCACTTCCCATGTCTCACAAATATTACTAAAGCTCTAAGATTTATCAACTGAGCTTAGTCTGGACAAAACATCTACCAGCAGGAAAACGGCATAACATAATCCTGCAACATCTCACAGGATCTCCTTTTAATCCCTCCGCGTTGTAAATTAAAGCAACAAATTGAATTAGGAGCTTTTCTTGTCCAATAATTTAAATTTAGAACAAAGTAACAGATAGAGAGCAAATACCTAGACTCCTCTATTCTGACATCCTCAGAAGTCTAATCTCTGACGTACGTGCTTGATGTCCAATTAGTCAGAATGCACACAACTGAATAGCCCATTTAAACCCTATTATCTTGACAAGAGAAACACTTACAGCTACCTCAGAGTTTTCTGTCAAAATGTCCAAGATCAGACATAGTCATGCCAAGCTTTTTGAGGCAGGATAAGAAATAAAAAAAAGAGGCAGAACAAATCAGGCACTTATGGATTGGGTAAAAAGTACTAATGAATCTAGAAGCTTATAATTGTATCTTTTTTACAGTGAAAGATAATTCACACACAAGTATACATCTCAAATGTATTGTTTTTATATTAATGGGACAAATATCCTGTTGGATATAAAATATCTTATGACTTCTTTGGGAGTTCCCACTGATTTTCTGTCAGACTTCAACTTTGATCTAAAAGCATGCTTTTACTCAGCTGTGTTGGAAAAAGAAATATTTTTTAATCTTCGAGAAATCTTTCTTAATCTTAGATTTTCTTCAGAAACCTAAAGATTAATGGTGAAATGTTATATGTTTTTTATTTTTGTAATAAGACAATAATTAATTCACTGCTTTAATAAAACAAAATACACTGGTTTAATATAATCAGTTTTAATGTAACACAACCCATCCTGGAAAGAGATTCCTGCATCTCGTTTTAGTGTCACAGCCAGGTTTTAGTGGCTTTGCTTACCAGACTTTTGTCTTACCATTATTTATGCGGCAATGTCCGGTTTTAGTAATGTCAGGGTTGTTCTATGGCTTCCTTAAATATTGATGACTGTCTTTATTGTGCCATGTTGTATGTTGTAAAGCTATTTTGTTTTATTGTACTGTTTGCCTTATTGACACGGTTGTTCTATGAGATCATTTTGGTCTTTTCAACTCTCACCAAACTATAAAGCAAAAGTCCAGAAACCCCATCTATGTGGAATTTCCCTTTAGTCTAACTTTGTTAGTTTTATTTTATTTTATTTTTAGTTTAGGTTAACTTGTAAAATTCTGACCAGAGACTGGTTCTGCAATTTAGGCTAGTAGAAAAAATGTATAACAAACACAAACTAAATACATGTAAACAAGAAATGGAAGACATATGAACTACACAATAAAAAAATATGATGATGAAAAGGGGTAATTGCATCATTGCTTTGTGTCCATGTGAAGATTATTTCACTTACTAATGAATATGCTGCATTGTGATGACATCTTCAGATGGATTTTGTAGCCAAGGCAATGGACCCGACTAGACAGATATTGAGACCCGGTGGATGAAATGTGTTAACCCGATTACACCGGGTAACACTGTGGTCTTCACACTCCAGGCATTTTTTTTGTTCCTCTTTGAGGCCCTGGTATTTCTCTATTTTATCATGCTCCTTTTTCCTGATGTTGCAATCGCTTGGTGTGTCCCACTTTGATCTTGTGACTTCCAGTCCATATTCTGCACAGATGTTTCTCTACACTAGGCCTGCCACTTGGTTATGCCGTTCCATGTATGCTTTCCCTGCCAGCAACTTGCAGCCTGCTGTTAGGTGCTGGACTATCTCAGGGGCCTGCACAGCCTATACCTTGGGTCTTGTCTGGTGTGGTATATCTGGGCTTCAATTGATCTGGTGTTTAGAGCCTGTTCTTGTGTGATCAGTATGAGTGCCTTTGTGCTGTTCTTAAGTCCAGCTCTTTCCAGCCATTGGTAGGATTTCCTGATGTCAGACACTTCATGTATTTGTTGGTGGTACATCCCATGTAGGGGCTTATCCTCCCATGGTGGTATCTTCAGTGCCTCCTCCTCTATTCCCCGTTGTCTAATACATTCACTGAGCACATTGTCTCTTGAGGCATTGTCCTTGATGTATTTATTGATCTTGGATGTTTCATCCTGGACAGTGGCTCTGATCCTTAGTAGTCCTCAGCCTCATTCCTTGCAGCTTGTGTACAGTCTCAGGGTGCTGGATTTAGGGTGGAACACTCTATGTATGGTTAGTAGCTTCTGGGTCTTAACATCCGTCTGTATCTTCTCCTTTTTCCAGCTTATAATTCCTTCTGGGTATCTGATTACTGGTATGGTGTTGCTGTTTATTGCCCAGATGTTGTTCTTGGCTCTGGGCTGATTTCTTGTTGTAGGTACTTGGCTGCTGTTCTTTTCCTTGTGGCCTTATCGAGGTTGCCATTTGCCTGTGGTATTCCCAGGTACTTGTAACTGCCCTAAATGTTATGTGATGTGAATGTAACTTTATCTGTCATGTGAATGTAATGTGCTATTGTTCCTTCTGGGAGTGAGACCCCTTCAATGTGGATGACGGTTCCTCTCTTCGTAACCATCCGACCACACTTCTCTAGTCCAAATGGCAACCCAATGTCAGTGCTGTAGATACTGGAGGTGTGGATCAGTAAGTCGACGTCTCGCCCTCTCTTGGCATACAGCTTGATGTCCAGAGTCGGTATCCATTGCCAGTGTTGGGATTATTCAAGTTTATATTTACTTGTTTTGCTATATTAAAACTCGTATATACTTGTTTTTGCTATAAGCATTGCTTTAGAATGATAGTGAATTGTGGAATAAGGCATTTTATATTAGGACTGCTATAATACTACATTAATTATCCAAAAGGCCTGTTTGTAATGCAGCCTGTCTTGCTATAGTATTTACTGACATTATTGACCTGTTTTCTCCAAGTTAAAACAACAATAAGCCCTTTGTAAAGAATAGCGTAACCTCACTCCTAGTCTTAGAAGTAGACATTTATGGATGGGTTTGATGTGTGAATGACTGTTTTTAATTAAAACCGCCTTCAAAGGAACTTAGACCAGATGTGGAATGTATGTGGGAGTGTTTGTCCAGGAGAAAAATACCTTTGGGGGAAATAACAAATATTCATATGATGATCTGTTATTGAACTGTTATGATTTTATATTATATTAAATCATTTCTGTTAATTCATTGATAAGAATGTACTTTATAACCTGATCAATGCTCCATTACATATTTGGGTAACAAGCAAAAACAACTGCCACAGATTCTTAAGTATTTCTCTGATAGTGCAAAAAAAACTTGATCTAGCGGAAAAGGGAGAGATGAGTGCGTAAGGGTCTGAATGCAGCGGTGGGCAAATTATTAAACTAAATTAAGCTTAAAAAGTGCTGTTGTGGTCTTGCAGCGGTTGCATTTGGTGCTAAATCTACTTGGTTATGGTGACGTACGCATACGCATGGAGCGACGTAATGACGGCCAGCACCAGTGTGTGGAAAAACAAACGGTTCTTTGTCGGTTTGCACTTGGAACCAGCCGCGAACCGGCTCTAGCACCGGCATGGAACCAGCCCTTGGTGGAAAAGGGGTAATACTGAGCATGCATGTAGTGACAGTGGAGATGAGAAACTCCCATTTAACAGGAAGAAACCTCCAGCAGAACCTGGCTCAGTACAAGCAGCTGTCTGCCACGATCGACTGGGGGTTTGAAGAGACAAACAACTAAAATAGATGCATAGGATACTGAAAAAATAGAGTTTATAGCTGCAGTTGTTAACCATTCAGGGCGAGTCCCATTCTTTACCATCTGTTTTCATTTGGGCTGCTCAAGGAGGGCAATGAATTTCTTTAGCCAGTAGGCATGGATCATGTCAAGTCCTGGTGATGTCCAGTTTTTCATACCAGAGGCCCTTTCTTGGATATCTGCTACTGTAATAGTTACTGGGGCCTGCTCAGGGAGGTTTGCTGTGGTCTTCATATGCCTGCCCAGTACTGTTCAGTTTCAGCCTTGGTGGTTGTGCTCCGCTGTTATTACCCTGTTATTGAGAGTACACCTTGGCTGGTTGGGTGGAGAAGAGCCGGTTAATCCTCCTAGCTTAATTCTCTCTGGAGTATCTCCTTAGGTGGCTGGCCAAGGCTTGGAGCCTTTGTTTGGCAGTCTCAAGTATGGGTCAGGTATGGGTATATGGTTGTACCTCTTGGTGGGTACTGTTCTTTTTGAGTACCATGAAATCCAAATATAATACAATCCATATATATATATATATATATATATGGACAGGTGTTTGGATGAAAAATAAAGCATTAGGAACACCCACAAATGGCTGGCTGAAGGGCGAATAGTCCATATAGTCCTTATGATGACTAATCCTTAGTTTGTGTTGTCTATACTTTTATTAGCTCTTTGGGGGAGAGCTAGAAAGAGCCATGCACGTGAAGTGAAGAGGCACCAACAGACACCTGGACATCTTGGGTCAGAAGAGTCTGGTGTTCTTATACATGAGAAGTAGTTTGCACTTTAGTTTAAGCTTTTCATGTGTTTTATTAGGTTGTGTTAAAAATTATAGCTGTTGATTTATTATGGTAATCTGTTCATTTGTTATTTGACGTCCTGTTTCTTGTTAGTGTATTGCCAAGACAGGTTCATTTTTGTACTTCTTATTTTAGTGTTTAGTTAATCTTAGTTCTTTTTTTTACTTGTGTTTTATCATCTTTCTCAGTTAATGCTCACCCACATCTGTTTTACATTACTCAGTTTCACCTATTCCTTCTGAGGTAACACCTCCTCTACATATAAATGTTCTCCTTAATCACTCCATGCCATTTTTTTAAGTTGCCTCAATCTTTCTTACCCTGTTGCCAGTGATGATTTTGTTCATCTTCTCTTGTTTTCCCTTTTAAATGTGTTCATATCAGGATTCTTCCTTTTTCCTGCCAGCAATTAGGTTAACAAAAACAGTTTCATGTAATATCAATATAATCTTTTAATCTTTAATGAAACAGGACTAAAAATCCTTTAGAACAAATTACCCAATAAACTAAAAAACAGATTCACATGGTTTGTATTATTAATTGATGTCTGGTCATTTGTTTTTATCTTCTGACATAGTTTAATCTGATTTCTGGAACCATTCCACCTAAATATGCATCTCTCTTTTTGTACTTTATCATTTCTTAAACTGTATAATTTTCTTTTATAATCCCATTATTTTAATTCGTTCCATATTTTTTTTGAAACTGTGTCCTGCTGTAAGACTTGTGTTGCATGACATCTCACATGTTCACCTTTACTTAACAAGTCCTTTGTGGGTAATCTTTTCTGTCATTTATCAAATGATTCCTTGTAAGGCATCACAATGGGGATAGATTTTGCTGTATGTTTGACTTCTGGCTTTGGAGACAGGCTGGCCTTCTCCTTGGATGGTATTTGACAATCGGGGTAGCAGCTGTGAGTCTAATAGTTCACTGTATGGAACGGGTAAAAGCAGAATTAAAAGCCCGTCGCTGACCCTTTTACATGGTGCAGCATAGCTTCATTCAACTGTGGGGTGATATGATCATTGTAACCCTTATTAAATGGATGCATCTTTGTGAGGTTGATTATACACTGATAATATTAAACATTTCATTTTAATGCTTGTCTAAAATGATTTTATTACACTGTGTATAGTACATCTTCCACAACCTCACTTCACGCTTATTAAAAGAGTTGCACCAAAGCATCACTTCTCTTGATGTAACATATTTTGGCTTGTGATACAAAGATGTTGCTAAAGATAGTGTTTTTTTTTGTTGTTGTTTTTTGTTGTTTTTTCATGCAAAAACACAAAGTCCTTTTCAATCGTTCCAGTCTACTCAACCCTGTTTGTTGACTTACCTTATTCAGCTGGCCGGGGTCTCCAAACCCGGCTGTTTGGCGAAAAAGGGTGAAACATGTTTTTCGTGGCACAAATATGTTATTAATTTTCTGGGGGGCCTTGGGCCTTAAAACCTTGCCTTTTATTTTTATATCAGGCTCAATGATCTTGGCTTTTGCAGCTTGTGTTTGGGCTGCAGGGTTCTCAAACCTTATCACTAGTCGTTTCTTATCTCCAGCTTGTCCGTGCAACCTGACTGTGAGAAGATTAGCTCTTAGGTCCTGTCAGTTCCTGATTTGTCTTTCTGTAAAGATCGAAAACAGCTCCACAACTTTATGAGGGGAATAGATGTACTTGCAGCGTTTTTCAGAGCTCTCTCAGTTTAGTAAATTTATATTGCACTCTGTAAATATAAAAGGAAAAGCCTTTTTTTTTTTTTTTTATTAAAATATAAACTTTAATAATATTAATGTATTTAAAAAATGTGTTTACTTTGAAAAATTTTCAGTGCTGAAATAATTTATTTGCACCTGTAAAAGAAATTGGTAAAAAGGCTTAAAATACATCTTTTTATGGTAGCAGGTTGATTCTTTACACAGGTTTGTTCTATATTATTAGTACCGTAATTAGGTTTGGGCTGGGCCCAAAAGAAGAAAATAAGATGTCAGTTTGATGTTAAAGATTAACAGGTATTAAATTAAAATCAGCATGGAGTACAATATAAGATCTGACAAAGACATATTGATCTAACTGACCTAAATACGGGAAAGGTGACTGAGTAAAATAGGAACAGGTGAAAACCTTAACATAGGAGCTGATGGATCATCAGAGAAGAAAAAGACACAGGGGTTTCAAACAAGACACAAAATTACTTTTTAGAATCATAAATAATCTGTTCAGCAATTAGTTATTTAGGAGTAAAGCCAAAAACGATGCCTCCACATTTGCTCATGATGTTACGTAAATCATGATGCTCACTGTTAAGTATGGTAGAGGATCTGTGCTCCTGTGGGCTTGTTTCTCATCTAGTGGGGCAGTCTGCAAAAATTGATCAAAAACAAATGGCCAACAGGGATTTCATTTAAAACTATATTTGTTTTCACATGAATAAATCATTACAGATTGGAATTTATTTTAATGTGAGCTCATGGTACTGCAGCAAACAATGAATGATTCATCTTTACCAAAAAAACAAAAACAAATGGGGTGTTGGGACTCTATACGGTGCAGCAATGTTTCCTGTGTTTTAATAGGAACTACTTTGTGAACTATTGTTATGACCTGTTCTACACTATGGTAGCTCTGGGTCAGCACTTGGCTTTAAGCTGTCACAATAAGAAGCCCAAAGACGTAAATAAGTTGAATGCTCCAATGACAAGACCTTCTGGGAGAGATCACAGGCTCAGCCAATTAGAAGCTGAAAGGCTGGAGTTGACCTCTGACCAACACAGCTGTACTCCTATTCAATGGGATATCTCATTTTTTTTATTAAAGCCGGTAGGGTGTATTTTATGCCATCTCTGGCTCACAATTGCTCAAGTATCAGAGGCAAAGCAGTGTCACAAATGGTCTAATTAAAATTTCACCTCAACAATCTGGCATGTAAAAAATGTTACAAAAGCCTTCAACAAAACATTCCTTGCCAAATCTTTCACCGTGGTGCTTCATCAATTACAGTAATTATACTGACATTTTGGGAAGTTCACATTAAAGGTTTACACTAAATTGGGTTTTGTAATTTCCGACATAGCAATAGTTCATCAAATCTGTCTTACAAAGACGTTAAAAAGCCTGCTTAGTGTTCACTATAAAAACTCATCAGAATTTTCTGCTCTTGCTTTGAACAGCTGCATTTGTCTCTTTATTCCTTATCGGAAGAAAGCTTCATTATGCTCAACTTGCTGTGTATGGAATTTACAATAAAACTGAATTTGGGTAATTTGTAGTTTACCGTGTTGGATTTAGTTATAATACAATGTAAACACACAAGTACAGGCTTGCATTCTGTTATACTTTTCCATCCTATGAGATGTTAAAAACACAATATCTCTATAGAAAATATGGATCATAGACCTGTGTAAGCTGTGTTGAATAAAAGTGAAACCTAATAACCAGATTCTGTCAGCTCAGACCACAGTAAGTCTTTCAGAATGTCCCTGATATAAACGTTTAAATATCTGCCGCTACACGTTGGTACTCTGCTGTTTATCTTGCATATTGATTTAAATGGATGAAAATTACTTAGCTTTTTATTTACTTGCAACCAAATAAGCTGCAGCAGAAATGTTTAAGATTTCCAGATGGAAATGTAACTCATGGTTGTCTCCAGGACTTAATAAAACAATGTTAGGTTAAAGGCTACCAGTAGTTTTGGTATGCTGTTGTTAGGTTTCTAGGTGTGTTAACAGTGTATGTACTCGAGTTACACAGATTTACAGGAAATAAGAGATTGTAAGACATAAAAATAGTGTAATAACTTTGACACAAAATTAAGGACTGTTTGTACAAGACCTCGGTCTGAAATCGATTTCTACTTCATAACTGTTGGGCTTTCACATCCTGTTAATGGGCTATAGTCTGCTCGTTGTTTTCTAAATGCTTTTTTATAAAACCTTTTTGTAGCCGAACCTCAATAAAGTCAATAATGGCTCGCAAAATTGTCTAAAGGAATTTAGCAGTAATATTTGCTGCAGCCACATATGTATTCAATTGAATTCAAATTGAAACATAAAAAGTACTTCCTATCCTATGATGGAAATAGTGCTTCACCTGACCAAATTTTGCTTGAAATCTACATGCATCTTGTGTGCTTTGCTCACATTTAAAATAAGTTGATTGTCTCCACACCATGCCACAAAGCGGTCCACTGACTCTCCGTACTCATTCATTCTAAACACAATGACTGCAGTCATCTGAGTATGTCTGTAAACAACAGAAAAATGACTTTTGGTTGAAGTCTGAGGTTTACATGGTTAAAGAAATGGTGAGAGTACAGTTTCTTATTGTGCCCCTATGCTGGTGACCTCGGGGTTTGGGGAACAATCCTTTGGTTCCACAAACTATGGTTTGGTTGACAGCAAGTCTTTGATCCAGGCGATTGATGAGGGTTCCATTTGTGTCCTCTGGAGTTTTTTTTACAAAGCAGGTTCTATTGTGTTACATGCACTGGAGAAATCAAAGACCATGATTCTCACTATGCTTCCTGCTTTTTCCAGCTGACAGTGGGCTTGTTGAAGCAGGTGTATAATTGCATTTTCCACTCCAACTTCACAATGATAAGCAAACTGCAAAAGGAATCTCCCCAGGACCTCCATGATGTGGGAGGTCAGAGCACCGGGTCTATAGTCATGAGGACGGGTGAGTGAGTTTACTTTAGTACCAGAACAAGGCATGATGTCTTCCATAACACTGGAACATTTTCTTGGGTCAGGCTAAGATTGAATAGGTGCTGCAGAATCTCACAGACATTCAGAACTCTGAGGCTAACACCATCTGGACCTACAGCCTTGTTCAGGTTTAGTTTGTCCAGCTGTCTCTTCACTTGACTTTCAGAGACAGACTTGTATAATGGGGTTGGTTTTAAGGTTTGTAAGTTTTATGTTTTTAAAATGATGTTTCTTATCCCCCACATTTACTCAGCATGCTTCATTGGTCCTTTGTGTCTTCGATCATACAAGTGCATCTTCCGAATACAACACTTTGTGTGACTTACAATGCCTTCGTGGTCAGAGAGCGGGTAATGAGTGTTTCTGAGAGGATGTGAATGCAGCTGAAATAACAGAAAAATGCCTTTACCACGGTCTTCCGTTTCTCTGGACTTTGTGGTGAAACATGATGAGGCATGAAGTCTGCAAAGAAAATGTCACAAGCCTTATAGTATTTAAAGACACAGAGCTCATTTGTGGCATTATATTCTTCTTTTTATTTTTTTTTAGAATATGCAGTTATACAAAACACTCATGCCCTATAAGATTTTTGGAGCATAAATCACTTCGTGAGATTATGAGTGATGGACCACTAGAAAATAATTAAAGGATTTTCTTTGTAATTAATTTCTTTTGGAGTGTCTTGAGAAATGTGTTGTAAATTGGTTCTACAAAAATCAAAGTTTTTCATTTAAAAAACAGATCTGAATCCTCCTGAAAAAATGTGACAAGACTTTAAAAGTGATTTTTTTTTTCTTTTACAAATTATCTCTACCACATGTTATTTGAAATCTGTTAGAGAGAAAAAAAAAAAGAGTACAAGCAAATTTGTTCTTTGAAGTATTGACTCTTGGAGGGGTGGATACAGCTAGAATCCACATTTTTTCCCAGAATTACTTGAGAACATTTTAGAAAACCATGAACCCTATTCCCACATCCACTAAGAGCTATTATTCATTAGAAGGGTACTAACATGTAGAAATGCTTAGCTAACTCTTTGTTCTCTATACAGGACAATGAGCATCGCTTATAGTTTTTAGATAGCATCAGGTGTTTTTGTGACCCCCTGTATTTTATTCACCTCATCAGCATCAATCGTTGCAAAGGTAACATTCATTGGTGGACCTACGGTGTCTACAAGTTTTATTTACTTTGTAATGACAAGAAAATACAGTGAGGGGAAAAACAACCGTCTTTTTATGTTCTATCCTCATATCCTCTATCCTCTATCCTGCTGTGACTTTACACTTTTGATGCAATTTCCAAGTGTTAGCTTTATTTTTAGAGCAAGATTTTGAAATAAAATTTGTCATTGCTGAAAAACACCTACTTAAACCCAGGCATGAGGTTTCGATCAAAATCTTTAACGCAACGCAATCCTGGGGCATAACAGCCAAACGTTTTGAAAATAAAATGATAGTTACACAATATTAAGTAAGTTTAATTATCGATTAAGCTCTGTCAAAAGTCATCATGTAACAAACTATTAGAACTATTATATATATATATATATATATATATATATATATATATATATATATATATATATATATATATATAT
>JAVLVB010000979.1:2336608-2389956 GCA_032876305.1 Orestias chungarensis
TCATTTGGCCCTCGCCGGTCCCACAGCAGAACGGAACTCGATCCATGGAGCATGCTGAAATATGGAGCTGCGGGGACCCACTGTACACAGCCAGCTGTTTGATGTCTGCAGCATGCCAGCGTATGCTGCACAACACAGCATAAATAAACACTAAAATCCCCCGGTGAGCGGACAGATCGACACACAGGAGACCTGATTTCAGGCTAATCAACTATTAATGTGCATTTGAAATTCTTTTTTTTTTCTCTTGTGTAGTTTATTCTTGGCTCTATGGGTGTTTTAAGCTGGAAGAAGAAAAAAAAAGCAAGAACAGACCAATTTGGAGAAACTGCAAACCATATTTTCAACATCACTGCCTTTCCAAGCACACTAGCTGGCATGCTACACCCCAAACAGCTGGACGTAGATCTCAGAGGAGCGAACAGTTGCTGAAACAAATTAAATGAGGCCATATAAATGTATGTCAGTGGGTTCTGCCTGACTTAGCACTCTCCACAATAAGTGCTAATGGAATAGCTATAAGATGTATAAATGATCCCTGCTGTATTCCATAATAATGTTGGACCTCATCGCCTGCCCATTCGGCCCGATAGATTATGGAAATGCCTCTAATGACTATTGGAACAATGAGCTGAAAGGCTTTATCATTCAGGGGCATGTCAGCTTTGGAAAGGCTGGCACTGTGCTTTTGCCCTTTCACTGAAGATCTGAAATACCAACGGCTTGCATTCAATTAAATGAAGCAAAATGATGAATTACACTCCGTGGAACGTTAATAACACTCTAATGTGGGAACAATTATCTTCTTCAGAAAGGTGAAAAAAGCCTTTTTTTCAAGTCGAACTGTATTAAAAACTAACATCTCCTGTTGTGTATACAGACAACCTTAAAATAGAAGACAAACTGGTTTTGTTTTCATTTTTAGGTTAGCAACAGATGCAAATAAACAAATGAATCTTAACATTAACATATTGCAATATGTTTAGTTAAACAATATAAAAGAACAAATGCTCAAAAGAAATGTAGGAAAATATTAGCAAATGACCACCATATACTCTGGGTGTTGCGTCCAGCTTAGGTTTATTTAGTTTTCTTTGGTTGATGCTGTGCATCACATATGTCAACCATCCCTATAACACTCCAAGGACACAATGAAAGCAGCATTGGAAGGAGGATTTTCTTTTTTAAATGCAAAATAACTTCCCCCCCCCCAAACATATACAATGCAACACTTTGGTTAAATTTAAATGCAAATAAACGTTATGTCAAACAGAGCGGATGGAAGTTTTACTTTAAGCTCCCATTAGTGCGAAGCATTGGTTTGCAGTGAAATATCCATGCAAGTTAGTCCAAGTGAATATGTGCAGAATAAATACAGTAAATAAAAGCTGAACGATTGCATTCCTATGCTGGTAGAACAGCAGCCTCTAGTGGCCGACATCACAAAGGACACAACGGCAAGTCTTCAGTCTAGCATCAGTAGAGGGATCACAAAATAAACGTTATGATCGTTTATGCATCACAATAGATCAACATAAACCCCCAAAAGTTTGACATACTTAAAAAGAAAAAATATTCATTGGAACAACAAGAAAAACGTTCCCCATTGATTTTTTCACTAGTTTTTGTGGTGCGCTGATTTGACATGTAGTTACAACCACACAATCCCAAATTCTCATTAGGAAGTACAGATTTCTCAGCAATAAAAATATTAGTGATCAGCATTAACAAGAACAAAACTTAGTCACGTTATGATATATGGAAGAAAAAAGTGTGGAAAGTTATAAAATACTTAAAAGAAAAACAATTGGCACTAAATATGATTGCACAGTTACTTCTAAAACATGATTAGATGAAAGTACGCTTTTGCTTTTGCAGTCAGTAACATCCAAGTACATCAAGAAAGGCTTGTCTGCCATTACTTCAGCTGCGGCGAAGCAAAGAAGCCTCCCTGGCGGTTAGAGGCAGACGTTGCTTTGCTCTTGCTCCCAAATCTAAGAGGTAGAAATCAGAAAGTTAAAAGGGAACGAGCAACATTTTTATAGAGCAAACAGAAAGAAAATCAGTACTTTTAAGAACAATAAAGCAAAATAACATCAAGATATACAATCATAAGTAATCAGCTGCATTTATTCTAATACACCTAAAAAGAAAATCCAGTGCATTTTTTTTTCATGTCTGGATGAAAGACAATGTCTGAAGGAAAATATCTACTCCTTAGCAAATATTCTGCACATTAAATATTAATACAGGATATAAGCCAGTGTTGATGGAAAAAATTATAATATTGCCATGAATCTACGGAACGAAGACTAACTACTAAACTTTGGTGGTTTAAATGAAACTATAATTATGTATTTTAACCCAGTCTGAAGTCCAGGCATAAATCTATTTGAGAATATGTGGCAAAACTTTAGATATTGCTATTCACATACACACTTCTGCTGATTTGACAGTTTCAGCCATAATAAAAAGACAAATGTGAAAAAAGGTTTAGTTGCTAGATGAAGAAATCATAGTTGCAGCTGTAATAGGAGTGAAAGTAATTCTACACAATGTTAATTCAGTATTGCTGAATACAAATGCACTTTTCACATTTTTATTTTCAAAAAAAATCTCAAACCTACATGGTGGTATTGGTGAGAGTGTGCATCATCCGCTGAGACAGGGAGCTGGAGGATGGTGTCTTGGACATCATCTGGTGTTCTGGAGTCGTTACTGGTCCCAGTATACTCACTGGAAATGAAAACAACAATGCGGTAAACACGGCGTCATTTAGATAGAGATCAGTCTCTGTCTAACCCTGAAGAAAATGGAGTTGAAGCATTAGAGCTTGCCGACTATGCCTTTTTGTGGTGGTTTGCATTTCAATCGTTCTGGAAAAAGTGAATACAAAGAAAGCTTGATCCATTTTTTAAAGCTTTTTCAGTTTTGGCTCGAATAACAAACAAAAAAAAGTTTTTACATGTTAATTATGTAAAGTACTTTGGGGATAATTATTGTTTTATTGTGCTTTATAAATTGTTTTGGGTTATTCGTTATTTTAACATTCAAGACAACTGCTAACATTTTACACGACATAATCTAAATAGTACGAATTTGAAAGGAAGTAAGAAAGAGCCAGGAAATCATCAGAGTCAACGTTTCTCTGGGTAGGAGGGCAAATAGATGTTCCTTTACGTCTCATCAGTGTAAAGAGACGCACCGTTTCGGTTTGGAGTGTCGGTGTTCCAAGTCTCCATGCCTTCATTATCGGGATGGGCAAACCTGCTCCAGTAACTATCAGGAATACTCAACAGCCGCTCTATAATCTGAAGAAATTGGGGGGAAAAGGCTTTGTTATTCACCTTAAAAGATTCAGAAGGTCCCAGAACACATAATTCATCCAAATTGGATCTGGCAATGGTTATTTGCCGATTTGCTGTACCCTTGGTTGTCTGCTGGTATCATGCAGGATGGTCATTGGGTCTGGATCGGCTACAGCATGGCCCACCAGAGTGGGACCAAAGACCCTGGCCAGGTTGTTCACATCCATCTTAGTCTCCACACTTTGAGAAACCCTAGAGAACAAATGTAAAGTTTCAGGTAAATTGATTCATAGATAACTGTAACAACTCAAATTGCATGTCGCTGAGATAAGAAAGATAAAAATTACTTGTGCAGGTGAATCATAAGACAGGCTAGAGTGTCTCGGTTCGGTGGAGGCAGCTCGCTGATGGCTTGATACAACAGAGCAAGACTGTTGCCATCATCTTGTATTTCTACGTGGAAACATAAAAATAATTTTCATAAACTGCAAACAGGTTCAGCATCCAGTCCGTTACATCTGTAACTCACCGGCTGCTTCCAGGAAGACTTTGTTGAGGTGGAAGGTGAGAAGTGGCTCGGGCAGATTTCTGAGGAAATCTTTGAGGACACCCGTGATGACATTGATGTCTTCCACTTTATGGAGAGAAGGAAGCGTCTTCCCTCGGATGAGCTTCTCCTTCAGTTCCTTCACCAGGCGCTCATGACCAGAGATTCTGTAAAGGCCGATCTGCAGTGACAGAAATATTAACTTGCATATCAGCAGGCATTGCATTTTAACCAGTGAACACTCAAGAGGACTAATATTTAATTTATTATCACTACATAGAGAAGATTAGAGTGGATCTGGAAGCTATTCACAGCCCGAGCTTTTCAAAACTATATTATGATTCGATTGCATTAAAGAATGGAGGACAACAATGTTTCTCTTTGACATTCTAATAAAGGGAAAGATGTGTCCTGGTTTTCCCCACCCTTTGCTATGTCCCTCTTTCAGCCAAGTTCTACTTTCACTGTTTATATTCAGATGTTCTCATATTGATTGTGTTACTACGGGGGTAAATTTAGTTCATTGAAAATAATTTCAAATATCACACATTAAAAAAAAATAGGTCTTATTTTTACAGTCTTTTTTTTTGTCATTTATAAAGAATAATGTTTAAAACTCAAGCATCAACTTTCCTTTTTCACAATATATTTCGAATACATAAGTGCCAAGAACTCTCATTTTTTAAGAGAATGTAATATTTAGCTAGTTGTAAAGAGTCAAAGATAAAGAGATAAAGGGGGGAAAAAAAGGCAAATATGGTAACCGATATTGGTATCATAATATTTACCAATATTATTTCCCAAGATTTCTTTTATTTCTGGGAGAACTTCCTGTCTGGTGAAAAGGTCATTGCTGAAAATGTGCTTCAGCCATGTATAAAGTAAATTAGGTTAAAAAAATGTCAATATATGAATAGATAGACTTTTATCATAGTATAGGTTTGTGTGTTGAAGATCAAGAGAAAATGTCTCTAACTTTATGCCATAAATAATGGAAAAAAATGCGAATACTTTCCAGATGTACAGTGAATGTAAAGCACTGGCACAAGTATTAAAAAATAAATAACTAAACAAGTGTCTGACCTCATGAAGTCCTCTGCGTTCAATCTCTTTAATGCAATAGATAACCAAGGCCGGGATCCTGGGGGAGGTGGTCGGAGCAAAGTCAGCCAGAGTAGCCTGCACAGGAATGACTTTGAATCAACTTTGTAAGATTAAATAAACTGAAAATTACAGTTATCTCTGAATGTTCAAGAGTATTGGGTTAAAATTCGGCAGGGTGGTGTACACGTTCTGATTACAGAAAGAAAACAGCTTGACCTCAAAAATTTGTATTAGGGTAAGTGAACCCAGCCTACACAGTCAGAATCTGGTCCCGCTCCCATCAACACTGTTAAATGTGGAGGTTGTTTTTGAAAGAAAACGCAGTGTTACCTGTTTTTACTGTCAATGTGTCTGGAAAAACTCTAAGGAAGCACAAAAAAACTAAGGAGCCCTTAAGAGGGAAACCATTTTCTACTGATCCTCGTCATTGAAACTGACACAACATGAAGATTTTGTTTTGTCTATGAAAGGGGCCGCCGGTTTCAAAACAACCATCCATACCCAACTTGGCTATATTTTAGTGGCAATTTAACCCACAGTCAACCTCAGCGTATACCAGGAAGACTATTCTTTTGTTCTTTTGGATATCTGAGTAAAAAGTAAATGTTTTCATAGTTTAAGGAATACACAGCATTATTGCTGCGTACAGTAAAGTTGGGGACACATTATACATTCTTTAAATTGATGTTAAAAAATAGGCTAAAGTTTCTATAAAAGTTTGATGTGAAAGAGTTTAGGAGTAATCCCCAGTTTTTAAACCATAAAACACATCATAGTTTGATACCAACAAAAGAGGGAATCCAGATATCACCATGAAATCTCTGATCAGTGCATTTCCAAAAGAACCTAAGAGATAATTGCATAATCAAACCAACAAATGTTCTCAACTCTATATTTCTATGGAACATAGATCGTAACATGAAGGAAGCAGTCAATAAACACACCTCGGTTCCCCTGATGGGAGTTTCTAGAGCTGAGGGATTGCATGGCAGAGGACAGTTGTCCCGGCACTCCGGATGGGTCACGATCCGGCAGTCCTGGCAGCGAAGACACACTTTGCCAAACTTGGTTCTTCTACCACAAGGAGCACAGAACTCGGACTTGATCACCTAATGGGTGAAGCAGGTCGTTTTTCAGAATAGTTGAACAGTTGGTTTTAAAATTAAAATAGATTACGTAAAAAAGAGCTTTGTCCAACCGTTTTTGGGATGAAGTGATGCTTCTTCCCTCCCTTGGAGCGAGGCGTCTGGGGATTGGCTGGAACTTCTGAGACGGGCAAACTGGTGGCTTCACTCACCGTCTCAGAGTGGTCGGTGTTGGTTGTGTCAGCCAACGCTGGTGACAACCATATGTGGGTCAAATGGCCACAAACATTTTGTTTTCATTAAATACAAAAATCACATTGTAAAGACAAATTGAAGTCCTCACCACTCCTTCTGCTGCGGGTCCAGTAAGGCACCGTTTCAATGGTGGAGACGGCCTCAACAACCCCCCCACTCGCAGGCAGAGTGATCGTTGTTTTGGCCACAATAGACTCATTATTCTAAATCATAATAATAGGAGACATTTTATGTAAACTAAATTAACAGCAATGTAAACTTAAGAACAAAAACAGGTTGAGTTTAAAATATTGTGGAACTGTTGGCTGCAGAGGGCAGCATTACCCTTTCTGATGTACGTCCTGTGGAGCGAGGCTTCTTTCCTGCCTGTGGAGGACCGTCTGCGAGTTTTCTAGAGGATCGCTAAAGTTTCAAACATCATTTTAAACACAAGCAAACTGAGGTTAGTTGACTAAATCGGGGTCTGAATTTAGAGCTCAAACATAAAATGTATAAGCCATTAGAGCATCAGTGTAAAGTAAGAGGCTTCCGTTCAAAACATGAGCGATGACATGACTCACTCGTTTCTGCCGCCTGCGGAGTCTCATATTCTTCACGGCAGAAGAGTCCCAGTCCTAAAGGAGATACAATACAGAAATGATGAGCCACTTCACCCATGAGTTCCCCAAACACATTTACTGTAACTATATGACCCACAGACGGCGTACCAGAGAATCATCAGTTTGGTCATAGCTGATATCCGATAGCAGAGACGTTGATTCTTCGATTCTAGTTAATCTGTAAAATGAATCAGCATCAGTGAACAATCCAAGTGGGCTTGTAGTTAGAGAAATACACGTTAGTCCAATTGATCATAGTCTGTACAGTGTCTGGGAAATGCCTGTATAGCCTTTCACTATATAAGCATTTTATTGCATTATATTAGAATATCTAACATTTGGATTTTATTGGGATCTAAAGTGATAAAGCACCATAAGGTTGTGCATAATTATCAAGTGGAAACTAACACCAAGGTTTTCAAGTTGTGTGAACAGCTGTACTCTTTGTAAAGATACCAAAAGCTATAATTGCATTAAAAAGGGGATTCCTTTATTATTCTATGTAAATCTTTTTTTTATATAAATGAGGACCAACAAAAGGACCTGGAGCAAGGCCCGATAGAAAGAGAGTGTGGTGAAAGTCAGCTATGAGCCCTTAGTCAGAGATGTTTGCCTTTCCCCCTCTAGGAAAGCTTTTTTTGGTTTCGAGGGAAGGCTGACGACATGGGGTCCAAAGGGACCATGTTCTCTTCCTCTACTGTCATCTACATGTGGCGCCTGGTAGCTGTGGCAATTCCTTAACTCACTGTGGACACCGGCAGGAGGAGATGGTGTCCTGTTTTGGGAAGAAGGACTAGGGGAAGGCCCAGGATACGATGGACTCACCATGCTTCTCAGCTGACCTGGTAACACCTCAGACTTCACTTTAAAAAATGAAGGAGGTACAAGCATCTCTGCTGAGACTGCAGCCCCGGAAAACAGATTAAACATGCAACCTGGTTGTGTGAGGCTGACCTTCGGCTTGAGTTCAAGTTGGTTTTAGCTCCTTGGGCCGCAGTCGAATGTGCGCTGAGAAAGGCCAGGGCTGACCTCTGTTCCTCACTTAGATGAACACTGGTGACGCCGTTCTCTGAAATCAGCAGCTCCCGAACCAGCTGCAGCTGCCGCTCCTGTTATACCCACAATGCAGCAGGGCAACGGAGACAAAAGCACACAGACAAATACATAAGAGGCTGTTCCCTGTGTTTTCCTAAAGCAATATAATGTTGCAAAATGACAGAAAAGAAGAACTCTCCTTTTAGAGTTACACTTGCTGCAACTCTAAAGAAAGATGATCTTGATGTGATATGATTCATCAAGTTAAAAATAAAGAATCAAGGAAAGGAAAGACAAGCATTCTGAGGAGTTGAATGCAAATGTATCCATTAAAATCAAGTAACACTAATTATTTGTTGAAGACAGACCTAAAGACACGGAAGCCGTGAAACCCATCATGAGCACTACACAATGAAATTAGTTCTGCACCCACTAGTTTCTCATAGATCGCCTCGGCCTTCTGTCGTCGACGGATCTCCACGTCCACTTGGTTTCGTGCGTGTTTTAGTTTGACCTCCAAGGCCCCCCTCTCCGTTTCCACTTTGGTCAACATTTCTTTGCAGGAAACCAGCTCCTCACCTGCCAACAGCCACTTCTTACGGCTGTCTTCAAAGTTCACAGCCATCTGGAGGAACTCTGCCAAAGGTGGAACAACAGATTCTTGCATTTTCACCTTGCACAATGCGCCATTTGATTTACTATCCACCCAGGTTTTCCGGAGGGAAAATATTTTAAACGGAAAGCTTGCAAGGACCACGAATGGTCTAAATGCCACAAGGTGACATGGATCACTCAAGGGATTTCCTTAGCAGTAAGTAAGATCTGATTGTAATGAGAGCATGGTTGTTATACAGATTGTTGCACACATAAAAATACACAAATACTGGAGAAAATGTTTCATTCACACCTGATAGCAAGAATATGGGATTAATGCTGAACTACTTAAGGGGTCCCTCATATTTTGCAAGCCAAAAGAAAGAACATTTGAAAAGTATAAATCAAAGAGACGACCAAGATATAAGAAAGACAAATCCATGCATTTCCGATTATCTAGATTTTGGTGGGAAAACAAAAGAAGCATACACTTTTCCAGGCTGCAACATTTCCTTCTTTAACACTAAAACTAAATAAAACACGGAGGCGACAAATCCCAAACTTACGTGGTTCGGTGCTCTCGTTCAGAGTGTCCAGCTGAGCTCTTAGACTCTGAAACTGGTCGTACAGGTTCACAACAGACGCCTCCATGCTGCCTCACTAACCCTGTCAGCACAAGGAAACGAGTTAGCAAGCTAACCATGCATCCTTTGTAGTGTTCCCGAGCTCTAACCTCCTTGTTGAGCTACAAATTAAACACGGACACGTATTTAAATGAAGACAGTCACGTCAAATGTCAGTTATCTTTAAAGTTAAAACGCAAACAACGAGGATACAGACGTTTTAGGCTCGAAACATATCTGACTAAAGCAGCATTTAGCTTTAGCAACCAGCTAATAAAAGTTAGCAACCTGTCCAAAACGCAGGCAAAAGGTGGAGGTCTGAAATGTCCGCGCAGTTCTGACTGTGTTTCAGTAGAGCATCAACGCAGCCGCGCCTCAGTCACAGGGTCACATTCCTGCAGTTCAAAAATCAGCGCCGCTTCTCTTCTTCGCGGGTTTACAAAAAGACGTTAAGGAGTACTGTCGCCCCCCACTGGAACAGGCTTGTAACTGCAGGAGTCTGCAAGAGTGGAAAGAAACGATAGACAAAAAAATATACCTAAAATTCATGTCAATCAAGGAGATAGTGTTGTGTTTTTTTAAAGTAGGGTTTTGCTAAAGGATTGTTATCAATAAATATAGTATCTGTAGTGGGTAGGATTGTTCCATGCCTTCTCCATCTATAGTTCATGGATCTCACTGTTTCTTTTTAAATTCTCTTTGAGGATTTTCAGATTGTTCAGGTCTGTTTAGATGTGTTTAGATCAAGGAGTTATACATTGCTTTTTAAAGATCTTGTATTCTGTTTAAAATGAATGAACAGGTTCAAGTCAGGTTGTAATCACGCCTAGCTTTAACAAAAAAAAATGTAAGAAAATGTAGATTTGAACATGTTGGTTTGACTAATTTTCATGCTTTAATTTTATAAAATCAACATTTCATAACCGCATTTCCCATTTATCCTGAATACTTTTTGTCTCATGATGATCGGAAACATAGGTTGGTCTTGGGTAGTCTTGATCTAAATGACTGAATCTTATGCATTTGCTCCCAGCCACATGTGTGCATTTCAATGAAAGGTGGATAGTGGGGAAGAATTGTGCATAAAAGTCTTTTGAAACAGTAATTGTGTGATGTTGTCTTGGTACTGGATGCAGAGGGCAGCGTAATTCATCAGCCAATGCTGACATATCTGGGTGTTGGAACCACTCGGCCGTGCAGGATTAAATGAGAGTAACACTCTGACCTACAGTAAATCACTTGTCTAGATTTCCATATATGTTTCAAATAAATCATTTACGCAACATGTTAACAGCTATTTGTTTTGCATCTGTTTAATTTTTCCTTGTAATGCACAAGTCATATGATTTTGCTACATACTGTCCCTCAAGGTCTGCATGCATATTTACTGAGTAGTTCAAGTCCATTACTGTTGATTAGAGATAATAGGATCAGTCAGTCAATACAGCCTTTCTGTTTTTATCAATAATTCACGTCTACAGGTACATTTCCAGCAGTCAAGGATCATTTAACTCATAACACTCTGTTTTACACTAGTCACTGCCTGGCCTTTTAAAACTGAGAGGACCAGTTGTGGTAATTTATAATTAATAATATAGCTGGTGCAAAAGTAACACTGCACATCACTCTGTACATAGCATCATCATGAAACATGGTGCCGGCAGCTTCATGCTTTGAAAATACTTTTCTTCATCGTAAACGGGGAGGCTCTTCAAACTTGATGGGATACTGGGTGAAGCCAAAGTAAATAACAGGCTTTGTAAACTCTGTATTTAGCTCTATCATGATAAAATTGTGAGTCAGTTTCTTTTTACTTTACAATTATCCACCTCTATTGATTTGTTGCAATAAAACACATAAAAGTATCTTGTTTGAGTTTTATACATATTTTTGCAATGAAATGTAACTTTGCAAAACAGATGCAATCTCTTTTCCATTTTTACTCAGTAACATAATTAAACTGCATAAACACTCAAAATTATGAAACGTTGCAAACAAGTAAGCTTTACTGCAAAGTTACATTCATTCTTTCTTTGTGATTTTCCCAGCTTTATAGAAAGTGCACATATACAAAAAAAAAACAACAACAACTTCTTAGTTTTAAATGAAACAGTTTCAACTTTCTCAGGCGTGTAGAATGGAGAAGAATCCACTAATGCTTTGAAGTTGAAGTGGAAGCACCTGCAGATCTTGCTGACTCTGGGTTCAGCCCTCTTCAGTGGAACCATTGGGAAGTAATGGATCTATAAACAGCCTCATGGGTAAGACTCAGCAAATGTACAGCAGAGCTTCTAAGGAGTGCATATGGGAGCGGAACACACCTTCCTAACATACTTGTGTGTACACGGCGCAACAGAAAAAAGTCTTCAGGATATGGGAAGCAATCAATGAATTTCTTCCTATACTTACTGGTTCCTATTGTTAGTTTCTGATAAAAACCTGATGTCTGAAGCCAACATACCTGCCCTGAACAAAAAATTATATCAAAGCCACAGAAAAACTAGTTTATTTTAGGTTTTGTGCCTCATATAATATAAATGCTACGCAACCTCCTTTTGTGAACATGTTGTTTCATTGTTTGAAAGTTCAAACTGCATAGAAACACATTGTCCTTAGCTTTTTTTCCTGACACCAAGTAGTCTGGCTGCCACGAATTGTCAATACATTTTAATGTTTATCAAAATTAAGCCAAATACTCTATTGGTACTTATGCCAGAGCTTGAAAACCGTGATTTTGCAGTGGCGTAGAATGCATTCTTACTATAAGTTTGCTGCCCCCATTGCCACTATTCACTCAGTTTTATTCAGTTATTATGCACTTGCATAGTCCCAGGTCGGTTAGTGAAGTGAGATTTCCTCTAAGATTATGTACCATATGAAAACAGTTTGTGCAAATGCATCCTATCTCTATAACATAAATCTCCCTTTCCATCACATCCCAGATGTGCGTTTTAGGCTTTAGATTGGGTGACGATGGAATTATTGGGCTCATATTCAATAAGCAGGTATGTCAGGCACATTTGTGCGGTCTTTCTGAAAACAGCCATCGGAAGAATAGTACACCATGGCCATAAAAAGGTTAACATGATCAGGACCCATAATCAGGTAGAATTTGGTGTTCAAACATGTTTAATTTGAACTAAGTGACCCAGACTGTGACAGGAAAGTGTCCCAAACACCATTCTGCTATTATGCCAACACCAGTGTTTACACAAAATTCAGACTATTCTCTGAATATCACTGCTGAAATAGAGACTTATCAAACCAACCCACACTTTCAAATTTTTTATTTGCCAATTTCATGAGCCTGTATAAACAATATTCTCAGGTTCCTCTTCTGAGATGATAAGAACAGCACCTGGTATTGTCTTCTGCTTCTGTAGTCCTTCTCCAAAATTTGATGTCTTTTGTCATTATAGATAATAATCCATGTCAGGGCAGGCTGCTCAGTCACTGTTTTAGTTAATAGTAAGTTAGATAGATGCACTTAATGTAGTTGTTTTTGGAGTGTACATATTTTCCATATTGAACAACATGATTTACATCCTGCTTTCATAAGTTAACTTTGGGACCTTTTTGCAATTAATGGAATGCAACCCAACAAGTGAAAGAAAACTCAAGGACTCTGATGGTGCTGAAGGATTTTCGTGGTATGTGAAGAAAGCTCTGGCCAAGTGAGTCCTGTAAAAACATAATGTACACATTGCTGCACTTCAGCAATCTCATCAATTGAGTTGCAAGTGGAATCTCCCTCTCAAAGAGTGGTTACTGGAAGAGGCATCCTATTTCCTTCACTCCACATCTAACAGTAACCATCTTTTGACTATTGAAACCTGAACTCTGGTAAACACCCTGTACCCCAGTTAAGTAGATTAAACAGATTACATTTCCTGTTTAAAAGAAACTGGAGAGGACTCTATAAAAAAATATATTATTTTTTATTGATTCCAGCTTGTTTGAACAGTGTGTGATATAGCTTAAAGGAAGTTCAAGTACATTCCAACAATACCCCGCTAATCACACATCGTCCAACACTACAAATTACTTAAACTCTCACCTTCTGATAAAACTCTTACCTTACATAAAGATGGAATTAGCCCTGGATTGTTCTCAAAGGAACAGCAAGAACAAGTCAGGCAGTGCTCAGTGCTGAAATATGAAGCAAATGTACCAGAAAGTAGGTAGAAATCAAGACTTTTCAATTGGCTCAGCGTTGTTAGTCTCATACCTCTCATACCTAAAAATTTCTTTTTGCAGTCACCTGCAATGCTGATAAAATAAAATCCCAACAAATGGCTAAAAAGAGGGGCTGTGCAATTAGGTTGTTTTGTGTGGGTATGTGTGTGCTTATTAAACCAGAGTAAATCATGCTAAGAAACAGCACGCAACCTTTACGACACACTTGTCTTCTTTTAAAGTCCAAGTGTCAGAGTCTCTCAGATAATAATCTTCATCAAGATGCCATGCAAGTTTCCGAGTACATGACATTGCTGCTCAAAGTTAGGAAGTAATAAAAGGAAATAAAACAGGAATGAGTGAAGATTCTCTGTAAGCCTGTTCATGTATTCATAGTACAAATGAGAATGACAATGATTAGGATAATAGCTACAACAGTGGCAATGAGGGCAACCAGCTTGCATATCTTGAGACGGCGGAGGTTAGCCTCTTTACGCCTGAGCAGACCATCATAGCCCGGAGTGTAGATGTCGTCCATCCAGAACTCCATATTGTTGGGGTTTAGAGACTCTTGGCCCTGAAAAATAAAATGTTATTTGTTTTTTTTAACTAAAAGATGTACTAATGTCATACAGGTAACACAGAAGAAATACATTTTCAATAATTACTTGTAACTCTTTTAGCATCAACAAAGTCACCGTTTCCTACCTGTAGGTCCAAAGGGGAGATTCGTGCTTCTCTGTCATCTACTGTCCATATGTGTCTACCTCTTCCCTCAGCCAGTCTGGGTTCAATGACCTTCCCAGAGCCAAGCCCTCCTGTTAGGCTGCTTTCTTTGTGACGAAACAGAGATGAGTTAAACACTTGTTCCATCATGCTGGTAGGCTTTTGGGAAAGCAGGTTAGTTGTGCTTTCTGACTGATCTCCCTGTAAAATAAACAAACCAAACAGATATTTACTCTAGAAAGTAAAGGTATATATATATATGGATGCATTAAAAAAATGCGGAGTATGCAAAAATAGTAACATTTTTAGGAATGATAACTGATATACATAGATGGCATTAAAAATATAAAGCAAAATTGTTTACCTGTCCAATTTTCCCATGCGATCCTTTGCCATCCTTACTTTTTGAGAATGAAACTGACCAGTCTCTTGCAGAGTTTGGGATGTTCAGCTGTGTGGTGTCAGAGACACTTTTTTCTTCAAGCTGGGTTTTAGAGGCACGGCGAGATGATGCATCTTTCTTCCCTTCTTTCTTGCCTTTAGAATCTGTGTGACCTTTGCTGCTTTCTGTTTGATCCCCTGTGGTGTTCCATCGGCTCCAGTCCAGGCTACTTGTGCTGGTCCCTGGAAACAGATGCCCGGTTGCAGACAGAGGCTGAGGCTCTGATGACTCTGAGGGAGTTATAGGGTGGCTCATAAAAGATGAGACACCGCTGAGAGGTTCAAGCCATCTACCACCTGAGCTTGGACCATCCCCAAGTACAGGCTGCTGGATCTTTTCATCCAGTCGCTGTAAAGCTGAGAGAACCTGAGAAATCTCAGCCTTCACGTCATTTAGTGATTCCAGTTGTCTTTCTATCTGACTCATACGAAGCAAAAGCTTGCAGACACTGGCTTTTAGTCCATCATCACTGCTCTCCAGTGAATGGAAAAGTCTTTGGAGTTGACCCAAGCGACCACGTCGAGCCTCAGGGGTGTCATGGTTTGCAGTGCCATCACTGGGGTGCAGGACTGCTGTGGATCCACACATGCTTATGTCATCTAAGAAGCGAAAGATTGCACTGATGTCATCCTCTCCAAATTCAGGGTCGTCTAATGAAGTCATGAAGGAGAGGCGATCAGCGTGAACCAGGCTCCGGAGTCTCCGGGGATCCGGTGGGTCCGTCTGTGTTGCCTGGGCCTTCAGTTTATCAACTCCACTTTTACCTCCAGAGGACCCAATTATAACAGTGGTAGATCGCCTTGGAAGTTGTGCTGTCTCTGATTCCATCCCCAAATCCATGCTGCCAATGCCTATTTGATCCTCTAGACTGTGACTCTTTTTACTCCAGATTGCCTTCTGTGTCTTGGGTGGTCGAAGGTGTCGCGGAGATGGGTCTGGCATTGAGCCTGGTCCAAAGTAAGTTGAATCCTGCAGATCATCAAAGCTCTCATGTTTAGCTTTAGCCCGCTGTTCTGGTGACATATGAACTGCTGCAGGCGATGGGTAAGGATTTGGGATTATTTCAAAGCTGTGATTGTCAAATCCTGCATGCCCTGATTTGGGACTAGGAGACTCACTGCTGACAGTCACCTGTGGTATTAAAGGCGGCTGGTTATGAAAGTCTTTCCTAAAGGTGCTTCTCTTCTGATCAACCGATGATCCTGGTTCAGCTTCAAACACCTCCATTGTCGCACAATCTCCACTCGATTCACTGTCCGTTTCCAGAGGCAGATAGATATTCTTCATTACCTCATTGAGATTTGGACTGCTGGAGTACGAGTATGTAGTGTGAGGCAAGTCAAAAGACACAGCCCTCGTCCGGACAGGAGGGGAGGACACAAATGAAATGGGATCCGGGGGAAGACTTCCACGCTTGCGAGCAGAGTAATTTGATTTAGGAGAAAGCATGTGCTGGTCGATAGGCTTCCCACTGGAGTCAAAGTGGGTCCGTCCTCGTTCTCGGCCAGGAATATTCAGGGGGTGTAAACCAGGGAGATTGGGGCCAGGGGACTGGTCAACAGGGATTACTGTCTGGGCTGTCATTGGATGGTTGCTTTCAGAAACCCCCCCTGTCATCTGAATGAGGTTGAAGATTGTCACAATGTCTGCAGCGACCCCTATGGGTGAAAGTCCCTGGCCTCTGGTGGAAACCCTGTCTCGGAACAGAGTGGCGGGGAAACAGGGATCCCTGCTGGCGGCAGCAAAAAGCAAAGCCCTGAGCTCAACAAGGTGCTCAAGGTCAAAGCGGGTGCTCACCATGCGACAAAGGTCCTGGAATGTCAGCCATTGCCGCATGTTGGCCAGCTCCTCCAGGATGGCCAAGAGGACTGCAGGATATTCTTGCTGCAAGTTGGCCATTGCTGCTTACCTTTTAGGGAGAGCAAATCAAACAAGCAAACCGTAAATAGTTTGTAACTTACTATTGAGAGAAAAATGTATAACTTGACCTTTCAACAGCTCTTTAGAGTAACTATCTAATCATAACAAATCATTTTGTTTCAATAACAGACAAGTAGTTTCCACCCTTAGTTTGTGCAATCCGTTAGATTATATCAACAGTTTGAATATTTAATTAGCCTTATTACAATAGCAGGTTGCCTAAAACATATAGTCCACAGAATATTTAATTTTCCTACTTTGCAAGTTTGTTTCAGTAACTCAGAGATTATAATGAAACTTTCTAAGCATAACTGCAGGAAAAATACCTTTCTCAAATGGAGTGAAGGAAGAAGTCTGAAACGACCTTATTTTGTGGTCTTAAAATAACTGGTCATCTGATCTAATGACGCCGTCACACTGCGCACATCTTTACCTCTCTGGACATCTTTATTCCACTCATCTCTTTTAAAAGCTTCAGTCTCTAAGTGCCAATTTGCAAATGTTCCAAATAATGATGATGATAACTTCATAGCTTATTTTAAAGACTGTATACATTTAATCAACTTAGAAACATTACAAGTCACTACATCCATATATTTAAAAAGGTACATTAACACATTTTTTGTTTTATGACACCATTGCAAATTCAGTACATGTTTTAAGCAAAAAGCAACTTAAGCTCCATTTAATGGTGTCTAATTTTACTCACCTGAATCTACTGGCAAAGACTCAAAGCTGCTTTTGCATCCATTAACAAAATCCACAATAATGTGTTTGCATATTCCAAGAGGCTTTGGCTGGGTAAACTCGTCATCCCCTAACGGTCCTTTCTTAGGCTTTCTCCGTTTGTGGAAGCGAACAGCCCAGAGCTCAGGCAGGAGAGGAGAAAATTAAAAATCAGGTCATCTCCCTACAAGTCCCTGCAGGCCCCTAAAGGACCTCAAAATACATCCGAACGGTTTCCCCTCATCACAGAACAGCAGCAACACTTGCAAAGCCGATACAAAGATAATCATGGCAGGTTGAACGCTACATATGTGAATGTATCTGGACCAGATTTTCTCAGGTTGCCATAAAAAAAGCTGGTTATGTGTGCAAGCTTAGCAATACAATTAAAGGAGCAGATTAAAAATTGATGTTTGTTAATTGACACACATAAAACATCTGTGCTGACAGGAAACCCAAAGGTCTGGGCCAAATTTTCCCATTAGATTCCTGCAGAGATGTCTGCCAGACTCTCAGACTTTTCACCATTACTCTGCATTATCATCCATAAGGGCCTGGACTTAAAACTCCATTAGAGCATGAAAAGGGCGAAGCTTTCACAGTTGAGTAGCAGCACTCTGCTGCAATCAGGAAGGACATCTCTAATTCATCTAACAACTCACTGAGAGGGAGAGGAGGGCATCCATCATCTCCATGCACTCAAGAATCAATGCAGTGAATGAGCACAGTGTGGGTGTGAGGATAGCCAGTAATGCATTACTGTCAAGCCCGCTGTATTGCAGTTTTAATCTCAAATTGTAAAGAAGAAACAGAACTTGACAAGATCAGAGTACTTAATCATTTTGATATTTTATTGTTGAAATTAAAATGCATCTTAACAAAGTATGGACTCTCATTGAGTTAAATAAAACAGTCTGGTTCACATAAAAAATTACATACAAAAGCTCTTATGTGGAAATTTCAGACTCTCTCTCTTCTTTCTTCTTCGGCTTTGATTTAACCGTAGGAATTGCAAACAGTGGAGTCAAAGATGGGTTCAGGGCTGGATCTAACGCTGGGTTCAGGGCTAGAAGGTCAAGTATCGGTTGACTTGGTTCAGCTGCCAATAAAACACAGGTGATGAAGGACAGAAGATAGAAGTAGGTCAACAGCGTGACATTTTGATTTATATGTCAATTCGGCATGTTAGACTAGTAAAATTCATATATATATATATATATATATATATATATATATATATATATATATATATATATATATATATATATATATATATATAGCATTGACTAGTTTTAGTTCTTTCAAAATGTTTTCTGTTGCTCTAAGTATATTTGCTGGGCTTCACAAGTGAGTGAGTAGCTATATTCTTGATAAAAATGTTGAAAAGAACAAGTTTAAGCATTTGTATGAATCTAAGAAATTGGCTGGTGGCTGGAATCAGACCACTGTTATCTTGACGACCAGATGCAAACTCAAAATTATGGCTGCTGTAACTGTGTGAAGAAGATTTCAATTTCAGGGGAAAGCTGTTTAAAATGACGTTAATAAAGCACGGAAATATGATAAGCCATTATGGGGAAGCAGCATTTTTTGAGACATATCTGACATTTATTCTGGCTATAGATTTTGTGATACAAGTAATTGTTACTTAAAGTAAAACTATTTTGCCCATTCCAAATAGATATACTCTATTACAGATGAGATTTTTCCCAGAATAAGAAAATGTTATGATGTTGTCTATTTATTTATATATTTGCCAGAGGCTACCATTAAAACCTTCAATAGTTTAAATTCACGAGAACAGCCTTTGCAAATAAAATGCTAGAATGACTGGAGGTTTCCCCAGTCTCTACGAAGCACTGCCACCTCTTGTTGCAGAATTGAAACTAGCCTTACACAACAGTGTTATAACACAGTTTTTAAAATTACAGCTGGAAAGTTACAAACAGCATGTCTGCTAAGCAGCCAATTGCAGATGTGTTAAATTCTGACACCTTTAGGAATATACTGCAAATTCTTATTTATCCAAGACTCCAAGGATTGATGGAGCCTCTGTGCAACGTTGTAGGTAGAAGCTACATACTTCAGTGATTTTTAATTGCAAACCAAAAGTCAATGTGTGCAGTATTATAGTTGCTAAAGACTGCTTGGACACAATTATTTTCCAGGATGTTATATTTTTTTTAATGTTAGGCATGTGAAGCCTGCATATAGTTGTTATGTTATGATGGAATTGAACTACTCATAGCCAATTTATAAGTTTAATTGATGAGATAATTAAGCCAATAAAAAGAGTTGGAGACATATTGTGACTGCAAAGGAAGCTAATTATCCAATAAGAGTAACAATAATACATATTACCATTGCAGTTTTTTAAGCAATGCTATCGTAATTTAATGCTTTCTTGATAATGTGTAGCCCCATTTATTCAAGGAAACATTAGACCCAGTACATGTGACTAAATAGCAATAAAATCATTTTTATTTGTGTGTGGCTGAAACTACATACATTCTATCATTGTTAGCTGAAATTATCCCACCCCTGGCTAAGGTTGCTTACCAGAATTGTCTTCTTCATAGCTCGATTTCTGGTATGCACTGTGGACTGAAACGCGGGCCAAAGCCGCCAGCTCGGTTATGAAGCTTTCTTCTGCCTCCTAATGGATGCAGAGACAGAGTGCTCTCACTACACATAAGCGCAACATGTACAGATTCATCTACCTACAAACAAATAGAAAACTTGTAATGACAAACCAACCGTTAACTGGTTTTTAATCCTCTTCATGGTTCGGTCCAGTGCTACTTTTTTTTCCCTCAGCTCATCGTATATCGTCTCCTGATCCAGATCACTTTGCTCAAGAAGCATTTTTTTATTCAGTTCAACCCTACCATAAAAGAAATCAAGCACAAATAATGAAGTGTGTTCCTTACTAAACATAAAACAGCTAAAGCTGTAGGAAGTGCAGTGTGTATATTGGATTCCAAAATAATCCTTGAACAGTGATTTTCTTTGAATTCAATCCAATCAATGACAAACTTTCATGTATTTTAGTCCTTTAAGGATTTTGCCCTGTCACATATAATTTCTATAAAATCCAATATGATAATATGTATTAATAAAATAAAAGAATAACAATTGTGCTAGATTCTACCTTTGTTGAAACTCAGCAGAGGCAGGTCTCTGGCCCCAGTTCACAAGCTCTTTCAGCAAAGCTATGCTGAGCTGGCTGCTGTCATCTTGCCTCTTGCTCATTTCTAAAAAATAAATAGCAAAGGCAAAGCTAACTATAGAGAAATCAGCATTTTTATATTTGGCAGCCTTTGCAAAAAGTCAGAAAATAATTATATATACATAATAACCTTTAGGTAAATAAGCATTTTGCTTATTATACAAAATACCCTGGTTTATGTTTGACTGCTCCAGCTGCAGATTACTGGAAATGTCCCACAGGTCAGAATAATAGATTTGAACCAAAGCACTGAGAGAATCTTTGGTCAAGTAGACGCTCTCTGCTGCAGCCTCAGTCAGGTGGTGCTAAAGCAGAGAAATAAATAGGAAAAACTGCTATGGTCTTCGTTTTGATGGAAAACAAACAAACATACTCTTAAATTAAGATCTTGAAACAAACACCCACTTTCGAGCTGAGGTCATGTTTAGAGGAGGTCTCAGCCCCCATCCTGCGATGGACGGCGTGGCTCAGGGCGTTGCCTAGCGCCAGCTGAGCATGGCTCTGAAGAATCTCCGTGGCAGTTTCCAGCTCGGACAGGAACTCCTGCTGAAGGTTGTTCTCCAGCAGCTTGCTTTCGGGACCCAGGAACCTCTCTGCCAGGGTGGCCCTGCTGTTCTGTTTGGACAATAAAAGGGAATCCTAGTGGACACCTTTACAAAAGTAGCTTTTTCAAAAAATTCAGAGACAAATGAACAAAGAAACTGACTGGTGAAAACATATTAGAAGCTAAAAGACAGAAAAACTAACTAAAAACATTTTTATTAAAATAAATAATTTACTATTAATCCCAATAAAAAAGGCTGCTTAAGGCTCTTATATAGTTACCATAAATTCATAAATCTTAAATATATCAGTAAATCAGACACTTGATGACTCAAGTAACTTGTAAAAAGCTGCTATTTATGATTTTTGCTAAATTAATCAAAGATTTTGCATTATGGTGCCCCATAAAATGAAAAAATATTATTAAGCCATAATTTGTTCAGTAAGTAGACAAATTAGACATAATATATTTTTTTACAGTAGAGAGTATGTATGTAAACATCTCTGTTGCCTCAATCTGTTTTTCAGGAATCATAAACATTGATTGTTAAGACACTTACATTTCAATGCGAGGAGAAATTAGAGGAAAATGTTTTTTTGAAAAACAAACAAACTAAAAAGAAACACACAACAAACCAACTAAAATAATACTTGGTAGGTTAGACTAACAAAATTGGTCAATCACAAATCGGCCCCAAATTCTCCCATTGGTGCATCTCCAATTACTGATTACATTAATTTTAACCAGAATTGAATTCCTTGTAGTGTTTAAATCCATCAATAAATGAATTCTGTTCATTAACTTAGAAATCCCCTTAAAATCCTGTTTCTGTACATCACTTTTCGTACCTTGAGAGATGAATCGACGAAGGGTTGGGCTTTACCGGGATCTTCCACTATCGGAGCTCTGAAATCCGCCTGGGAAAGCGCCTTCAACTTGGAAAGCCTCATCTCTTTGAGGGCATGCAGACTGAAGTGCCTGACAACGAAGGACCTCTGCACCAGCAACAACAGGTGCTCATGTTTCTTTTCTATCAGCTGCCCTATGTCACTGAGAGTAAAATCATACGGCATTATTTTCCGATAACACTACAAGAATCTCCATTACGTTTGAACTGATGACACTTTACGTTATGTTTCACCTGGTGAGAGAGTAACTCTGTCTGGCCACCATAGCTCGGATGATTTTCATCTGCTGTTCACCCAGATGTTTGAGACAGGACTGCCTCAGGGCCATGCCTTCAATCCACTCCTACAAAAAACATAGGCTGAGTTTGAAACGCTTTGAATGAGCTAATCACCATAAAAATTCGGCACTAGATCAATTATTTTCTACAAAAGGGATAAAAGAGAGATGCCGTTTGATTTAAAGCATGGTGTCTACCAGTTGATCCTTCTCCAGCTCAGTCCTAATGTCCTCCAGCTGCTGCCTGGCGGTGCACTCTGCCTGCTGCAGCTGATCAGCCAGCTCCCGCTCCATTTCCAGCCATAGCTTCTCACAGTGTTGGGCGGTGAGCCTAAGCTGAGCAGGAACAGAGACCAGAAAGATGTCCCTGGCTGTCTCTCCCAGCCTATTTGACCAACAGGCCCGAAGTTTCTGGAGACGCAACATTTTCCATTAGCATAGCACAAAGAAATGGTTTACATATCTGCATATGCTATATAACCAATGCTGACTTGAGCTATATACAATGACAAACTATTATTGATGTCACACTGTGGTGTGTTTGCATTAGATACCCATTGCTGTAAAACTATTATATAAAAATTCCCATGTTAAAATGCCTTGAAATAGTTGCATACATACTTTTCTTCTTCTTGTGACAATCTCACACCTCACTGAGCTTGCAAATAGTCCTCTTCCATTAACACTAATAGCATTTGCATATGATTCTGTTCACCAACTGAGTTCTTGGTGCAAATATAATATCATTTCTAGGCAGTGTTCAGAGGTAAAGTTGCTTTTATATTGCTCAGTTCAGTTGGGGAAACCTTATAATCTGGCAAGTGTACCCAAGTAGTTGCACGTTATCTAGGGAAGGGACTTCACAATAAAAATGTCAGCCTTTCATAATAAACACCACCCACGGTTTGGCGGTCAACTTTTCATCACCACCAAACAACTACGAAACTCACAATGTATTTTTTCTTTTTACCTTCCAAAGGTTGCAGAGGCTCTCTACAATTTTGTTATCCTGCTGCAGCTCCAAATCACAGATCTGCTTCCTGTGTCTCATCAGCAGCTCCTGGTAGACCTGAGGTGAGAGGTAGTCCAGACTCGGCTAGATTTTTATCAAACGCAGCAAAGCAGGCTAATGAACAAAAACAGTAGTTATTAATAAAGGAATCATGCACGGGACACTAACAGAGATTGTCTCCTGCAGGTCACAGCGGGGCTGTTCCAGCTCTAGGGCTCGGTTCCTCTCGTTCATCTGACTCTTCTGAAGCTTCTTCTTCTTGGACTCCTTTTTGCGGCACTTTTCGGTCAACAGATCTTTTGTCTTCTCTGTGCATTCTGTAAAAAAATAAAATAAAATACAACTGTAAAGCTTCACCCACTTACAGTCAAATGAGATTATTTCATTAATCATAAATTTCACAGACAGAATTACTGAATGTAAGTGGAGAAAGAAAGAGGTAGTAAAATGAACAGCTGCTTCCCTACATGCTTCAAACACCTGAGTATTTCTACACACAATCACTTCATGGAACACACATAACGTATATTTTTACAAGAGATTGCATAAGAATCTGGGAGACTTTTACATGAATGATATTCTGTGCTCTTTTAAAATAACTTGACCCTATTGAAGGAACTTTAGAGGAATCCAAGAAAATGCTCTATTTTATGAGAGTAGGTCCTTAAAGTTAGAAAAGTGGGCTGAATATTGAACACTGTAAGCTGATGAGAGAAAGGAGCTAAAAGAAACACACAGTACACTGATCACATTAATCACCTTTTGTTTGTGTGACCTAACAAGAGATCTACTTTTTTATGATACGTTTACTGTAGCTTCTAAATCTTACCCTCGGTGCTCCGCTGAAGCCCTTCTTTCAGGGCGACCTGAAATTCTGACAGAATTTTCTCCAGCACTGGGTGGAGCTTCAGGTTTTCGGCACTCGTCATCTGTTCCAGGCGCGTGGTGATCAAACCCAGTCTCAGAGTCACTTCCCACTTCAGCAGGGCCGGCTGGGACTGAACAAACGCCGACAGCTCCTCCCACCACAACAATCTCTCCAGTGTTGTCTAAAAAAAATGTAATAATGATTTTTCACACATCCTGTACACAGTCTGACAAAAATCCTACGTTTACCGGTTCGGTTGAAAAACACACCAAACATGTTAGGCACACCTTGAAAGATGTTGTAATGTAATAGCAACAGGGGGTTCTTTAAAGAAATGACAAATGACGCTAAATACAAATGCACACCACACTTTTCAGATTACTATTTGCATGAAACATCTCCTTCGAATCAAGTTTTCTTTTATTGGAATTAATGAAGTGTGGGGTTGTAAGGTGACAAAAAACAACGTTTATAAATACTTTTGTGGATCTGGTATAAAACAGTTGACAAGAAATTAGATATAAATGAAAAAAAATGCAACTTTGCCTTTAGATCAGCTTCCTGTGACGTCATCAGGTGCTCCTCTACTGATAGAAGAGTCTGAACCACAGAGAGGATGTCTTCATGTGCTTCCTTGAGACAGAAGCCGTCTCCCCTCCTCAGCAGACGCTGGCACAGATCCTCCAGTTGTGAGGTGAAACTTTTGGACTATGAAGGCACAGCAATATATTTCATGCAGAATTTTTAGGCAACTTGTTTTTAGAGGGAGATTTTTATTTCACAAACGGTGACCACAACAAAGCAAAAACAATTAATAACGTTACTGAGTAACTATGTACAAAGAATAAAGTGTTAAGATGGAAATTTAAGAATCACTTGTTTAGTGTGAACTCTCACAGGACCAGATTGCACCGTAATGAGAAGATGGCTGCCTCAAAGTTCTCGAAAAAAAAGCCAAGTAAGGTATCTACATATGATGTACATCTTTGTCACACATAAAACTGGTTTGTTGTGTGCCGAATGAGTAAACAAGTTCAGCACGATGCATGTAGGTTCACATTTTACTGAATGGATACCACAAACCAGCCCTGTGTTTAACTTTCACATTCGTATTTCTATTAGATTGTCTTTCAGTGACGTCCCTGATGTGCTAGATATAGATTCAGATTTCTTCATCAATGAGGTAAAATTCCTTTATCACCTCCTACAAGTCCCGCTTGTGAAAAGTAAAAAGCTATTGATGACCAAACAGAACAAAAACATCACATGTACGGACAAATTTACCTTACCCAACGCTACTGATCCAACACTCTCAGCTATTGGAAACTCTGGCTTTTAATAGCCACCAAAGGAACCGGTGTAAAGAGTGTTGGAGGTCCTTTAGCCACCAATTACACAGAAAAACTACCTTAGAGGCCGGCCATATGAACTTCCAAGATCCTGCCACCACAAATCTACAGAACCGTTTAAGGTCCTTTAGACAACAAAAAAAGGGTCAGTTTGATACATTTTCCATGTCCTCTTGTCACTAGAAGAGCCAAACAGAAACTTGAGGGGGTGAAAAACTAAGAGTGTTCAATCCACGAGGCCAAACCCGTTAACCCTACCTGAGAACCTGGTATACAGTCAGAGTGCTTCTGGTCCAGTGAATTTGTTCCTACTTATTTTGTCTACTAAGACTAAGAGGGATCACAGTTGAAATATCAAACCTCTGCTCCAACCAAACCAAGCACGGGCAACTGAGTATGAGTATGGATGAGCTCCTGTCAGTCTGGGATCCTCCTAGTATCCGGCAACAGAACCGTTCAGTGAAGACCTGTTTACTGGTCAGATGAAATCGATGCATACAATGAAAGCGTTTCTAATGCAATACGGAGAAATTGGTTCAATGAAATAATGGCAACAAAGATGCTTTTTCTAAGGTGCGTGTGTTTTAGGGAGCATCTTAACTGAGTTCAACAAGTTGTACAAAGTTAGTCCCTATCTAGAATGGTTATTATATAGTAATTATATAGTATAGTATTATATTATATTAGTATAGTATTATATAGCAAGTTATATCTTAATAACAAACAATGTTCACATCATTTGGTAAAAAGCTCTTTTAGCCCATCTAAATGGGGTACAACATTTAAAAAAACACCTTTTCATATATAACTGTAGATTTTAATGTGTTAATTTTTTATAGGTCCAAAAGAAAAAGCTGTTAATGATATTTATATGCATGGAAAAAATGGTATTAAATGTCCTCACCAACCACAGTTCTCTACATAAATATTAATAAGGCTCACAGGTTAAAGTTTAGAAATACTATAAATCTAATTGAAAAATTATTTTCCCGTCTCACTTTTTTTTTTAATCAAAGGAATCGTAAACAAACAAGATCAGTGACCAGAATAGCCTCTATTGCTTTCAACGCCAATGATCATTCCTTCCATTCCTGCAGTCTGATTCTTGATCTGGTGGCCGTCTAGTTTTTTTGAGTGGCAGCAACCACAGCAACCTAGACGCTGTTCAGGGAGGTGGACTAGATTCCTTCACTGTAAATATCCCGTTTAAAAACTGCACATAAGTTATCAAATGGATTCAGGTCAGGTGAGGGAGGGGGCCATGTCATAAGTTTACCGTTTGAAGGCTGCATTCAAGCAGATCTTTCTGAGCTCTTTCAACCTCCTCCACCGAACATGGAACATCAGGTATTGTCTCGTTGCCGGTTTTGGCTGTTGTCAACTGCTTCCCCAACTCATTCAGTTTCTAAACAAAACAAAAATTATGAAATGTATTTATATGCAGCAAAGTGAGTTACAAACCTCTTACAAAGAACCATGGATTGGCAGCACCTGTTCTTGCATTAGAAGTGTATTCCGGGCGAAGTCTGCATCATTTTTGTCTTTCGGAAACCGAGAGCTGAATAGGATTTTGAGCATCTGCAGAAAAATCTGAAGAACACAGTAAAGCAACAGGGTGTTAATCATTATGAGTTTTTTCGTGATGCGTATTCCCTCATCAAACAATCGCCACAAACCAACCAGAAACTTTTCCTCCTGAAGCCGAGAGCTGTTCTGTTGAATTTCCTGCATGGCCAAACAGTAAAGGCCAATCCTGCCTTCAAAGCTGCACACATGAGAAGGTAGATAACAGTTGCCAGGATGTCCTGTTGTCTGGTTGAAACGTAACATTTGGACGGGTACGTGGTTACTCCTACCCGGTTTGTGTCAGTGTTTGGGGGTAGTGGAAGACTCTGGTGAAACTCTGGTTCTGGAGACTCTTGGGGAGCTCCGTGTTTGAGATGAACTGACTGCTGTCGTTGTTGTCCTGCTCTTGGCTGACCGACCCTCCGTCTGAAGAGGAATCCTCGTTGGGCATCGGTGGCAACTTTGATTGGTCATGAAGGGATGGATTTGATGCACCATCAGCTAAAGGCTGATTAACACATGTATAAGAAGGATAAAATATTAATTGTGCATATATAGTACTGGTAAACCTATGCTAAGCCTTTCTAAACCCTTCATTTCCTTTTTATTGTTTCACCCTAATGTAAATGATTTGGATTTTATGTGACTGTCATAAAAAACAAAGTAGCGCTGAATTCTTGAGTGTAACGTAAAAGGATGCATGGATTAGGTTTTATTATTTTGTTTTTGCAAATAAGCGTTTGAAACGTTTTTCAATCGTGGTTCAAACAAAGCTCTGCAATCCTGCTCTAAACTTCTTAACCACTGCTCTCCAACAAACCTCTGAGATTTTAATTTGAGAACAGTTGAGTTGGACTTACTCTGTATTTCTGGTTGATCGGGTAAATCACCTTGGCTTTGATGGCAAATGCAGCAACATCCCTGTTTATAGGAGACTGCTTCTTTTCCTGCTCAAACAAAACACATAATAGAGGAAAAATGCTACAGTAATACTTTTAAACACGTAGCTACGTATGCTAAATATGAACTTAAGATAAGAAATATGATATTAGATCATTGTGGATTAAAATTAACCTGGTATAGTTATGGTATTACCTGGACAAGATGTTCCCAAACGTTTTACTATACAGTATTATGTAAGTACTACTATATACCCGACCCAGTGCAAAAAAAAACTTGCATTATTAGTTTTCTACTAGTAACTTGCATGTGCATCAAAAAGTTACATTTTGGCCTGATCAAAATGAGGAGCCCTCTTCCACTGTGTCCTCTAGATGTTTTCTGTAAAAAACGGCAACATGACATCTTATGATGGAAAAACTATGGATGGATGTTTCAACAATGAGAAGACGAGAGTTATGGATAGGTGGATTAACAACAAGTTGGATAAAGTGAGGGATGGCCAGATGCATACATGCATGGATGGATGGGACCAAAGGCACAAACAGCACAATGATTAAACATTTTTTTAGGTGATTTCTGGTCAGGGCATCAGAATGCTTGGCGCGCAATAAAAAATAAATAAATAAATAACTAAAATTTAAAACAAATCATAAAAAACTTTATAGTATTACTTATAATTACTGTTCATATTGGTTTTATAGGCTGCACAGTGGCGCAGTAGGATCGCAGCAAATAGGCTCTGGGTTCAATTCCACCTTGGGTATTTCTGCGAGGAGTTGCATGTTCTCCCTGTGCATGTGTAAGTTCTCTCTGGGTACTTTGGCTTCCTCCCACAGTGCAAAAACATGACCTAACAGTCTCTAAATTGTCCTTAGGTGTATGTGAGTGGCTGTTTGTCTCTGTATTGCCCTATGATGGACTGGCGAGTCACGGGTGAAACCATGCCTCTCGCCTAATTTGTGCTGGAGAATGGCACGAGCAAACCCCCACTACCCCACAAGGATTAGCGGGTTGGATAAAGGATGGATGTACTACTGTAGTTTTCTACAGTGCTGTGTATGTAAGTCAAAAAGTAACATTTTGGTCTGATGAGACCAAAGAACCCTGTCCCCTAGATTGTTTCTACCAACATGACCTCGTGTGACTGTAAAAACTATGCATGAATGGATGGATGAATGCATGGATAAACAAAGGTGTAAAAGGATGGATGGAAAATCAACAGGTTGGATGAATAAACAAATTGAGGGATGCATGGATGGTAACAAACAGAACAACAGGGAACAGTCCTAAATTGTGTCTATGTTCATCTACACATGTGCACCCCAATGTTTTCCAGACTCCACAGACATGCATTAAGAGAGGAAGCCAGATGAACACCTTGTCACCGGAGGAGCCACCCCGGGCATCCTTCTTGCTGTTGCTGACCCGATCGCTTTGGTTGTGGTCATTGTTTCCAACATCAGGCTCCAGCAGCCTCCGCGCGTTGTAAACCTACAGAAGAAACGGGGAAACGTGGTGTTTACGGTCCAAGGAGAGTGTTATGGTGAATGACGCGGGGGTCGATATGCGCTCACTCGTCTGCTCAACAACAGAGGCTTCAGGCAGCAGAGATGGAGCATAGCCGCAGCCAGCAGGGCCGACAGAGCTCCACAGGCTGCAGCCGCGGCCAGCAGGCCCGGGTACACACGCAGAGCCTCGGACACGCTCACCAGAACGTCGGCGCCGCATTCCCGAGATACTTCCGCCGCTGGCATGGCTGGCAGAGTCAATCTACGGAACCATGGTCCCCCCAAAATAATCCGAAACTTCCTCACCAGAAGTTTAAATACTCGAACTGCTCAGCTCAAATGTTGTTTGAACTATTTAAACCATCCCATTTAAAACTATTTAGTTTGTTTCTTCTAGTCGAGCATTTTTTTAAACTGCAGCGGATGAGAAAGAATGCCAGATTTACTAATAGGATGTTTCTGCGTCAACACAATAAAACACATAAGGTTTGATGTGAGATCGTATGTGTGTGTGTATTTTTTTCAAAATAAAGGCTCAATTATTTCGTTTTTTGGGTTTGCAGGTCTGGGATGCACTGCGGCGCAGAATGGGTTCAATTCCGGCATGGGGATCTTTCTGCATGTTCTCCCTGTGTGTGTCTGGGTTCTCTCTGGATACTCCGGTTTCCTCCGGCGGTCTTTAAACTTTTAGGCGAATTGGTTTCTTGTTTCTTGACTAAGTTTTTTGCTTGTTTGGAGAAAATAAATGAATTAAAAAAGGAAGTCAGTTCGCTTTTTTGTAAATATTGTTTAAAATATAGTTTAAAAATAAGGATAAGCTTAATAATTGCACGGTTTGGTAAATACATCCTTATATAGTTAACAGTGAATCGAGCCTCTGTTTTATTTTGAAAGGTACATCAGGAAGCTTCAGCGCGGGCTTGAGCTGTGTTGAAACTTCTCTCAGCAGCAGAAACGTTGTTTCCATCTTTCCCAACATTGTTCCCCCCTCCTAAACTCTTTATCTTGTCCACAGTGAACAGGTCTGTGTTTAGCAGCGAGCTACGCGAGCACCACGCAGCTTCGTTAACCACAAACGACGTCCTTGAGCGCCGCAGGCTTTCTCACGTTCAAAGCGAATTAAGCCAAGTTTAGGAGAAAAAGAAAAATACATGTTTTAATCGAGGCAAGATGCAAGAAAGGAACAAAAAGGACGGCCAGCTAGTTAGCCGCCGGTGTTAGCATACTTAAACGCGAATGTTTCGGGTGTATTTAGTCGCTTTCTGCTCGTTTTGGTTGAATTCCGACGTTTTTCGGTTGGTTTTGTCCGTTGGGGGGCGCCGTGACGTCACGCGTCGTTCTTCTAACTGTACGTTGGTGGATGGAACGTGGGAGCCAGCAGCTCCACGCTCAGGGAAATATGGCGTAAGTAACTCATCATGTTTGTCTTTCTATAGTTGTAGTTGCTGCTTGTGGGTTTACTTTTCTTTTTACTGTGTTATCAAGCAACACAATAACTACTTGTTTGTCACATTTCATTAGCTGGTCATTCAATTAGTCTAAAGTATAATCTAGTTTCTCTCCCAAAAGATTAGGAGAACCTCCTTCATGTGTAAAAGACCTCCACCCATTTGTTAAGAGATTTTTCTGACCATTTGGGAGGTCAGGCACAGATGTTACACCAGAGGACGTGCCTGGCCGTCTCAATGCATCTCGAACATTTTCTGTCAGGTGATGCAAAGTCCCTTTTGGAGTATCCTCCGACTGTTTCCACATGGTGTGAAGCACGCCATTGCCTGAAATGTTTTGTGTGCTTCTGTATGTTTCGCTGGAAGTAAATAACCGAAGCCCAGCTCCGGTGAAATATTAATACACCAACCTGCAAGTCTGGTTTCTTAATTCTTATCCACAAGTGATCATGGGGATTTTGCCAAACCGGTATTTAAAGGTTTGTCACAGTTACAGATTTACTTTATTAATTTGTTAGAACGTATTGTTCCCACTTATAGAACCTTTGCACTCTTCATGCAACAAATCGCTACCAAGGAGGAACGTCAGCCGGCCTGACGATGCTCACGATTGAAGGTTTGTGCAACCAAAGCTCATTTTTAAATCCACCGCAGGTATATTTTACGTATATTATCGTTGTTACCTTCAGTCTTCATTCCAAACACTCTCATGTGGTCCGACAGCTAAAATGGACAATCCGCCCCTCTGTGCACATGGATGGAGCCCATCTTCGTCTTCGGCTCCCTCGGGGCCGTGGGGACACTCCTTTTACTCCTCCTTCACCTACGTTTCAAACACGTTTCACCTCAGGAAGCGCAGAAGCACCCTCATCAGACACAACCCACCTCATCCTCCTCCTCAGGCTGTCTCTATGATTTTTTTTTAATTCTCAATTTTAATTTCAATTTCAATCATTTGCTGGAAATATCCTGAAGTCAAATTTTTGGATCTGTTCCACAGGTTCAGAGTGTTATACCTTCATCTTCATTTGGAGTTAGATTTCAGAAGTGTTGCCAGGTATGTCACCTTTTCACAGTATGCATTTGGCAAATGAACTTTTATACCTAAATTTTTCTGTTTTCATGGCCTTTATTTATAGAAGACGTTCATTCTTTTCCTTGTCAATGATTTCCACCTACGCAGGTGAAGCTCGACATTGATCCTCCTCAGTTGACAATATTTCTGCTGATCCACAATCTGGCTCCCCTGGGCGGGACCAACCTTTCTCAGGTGGCCATACGAGACTCCATATCTGGGATCGTTCCCATCAATACTGAAGGCAGGGTTGTCGAACGAGGCTACCAGACATTTGCCATTGATTCGCTGCTGGGTGCGTGACTCCATCAAAACGTTATTAGGTTGTTAAATAGGATTTAAAATGTGCTTTTTCTGGGATCTAATTTGATGCTGTTTATTTGATTTTGTTGATTTAGCCGGATCTCATGTTGTAGTTAATTATACCGCTCACGTAAAGAGTCACAACAATGAGCTCCTTGATCTTCCTGCTTTCCTGACCTTCTCTAATGCATCACAGGTACTGTTTCCTCCATCTCTTTAATCGTTTAATTTCTACTAGCCAGTGTCATTGCCTAATCAAAACTTTCTATCTCAATATTCGTTTGCGATACAGAAACATAACTTTTGACTTAAATTTCAATAAATTTCTTCTTTTGCCCTCCTCTGTACCCCACAGAACGATGTCAGTATGTTTGGGCCACTGAGGGCCAATCTGACACTGAAGGTAAATTCAACTGATAGGGTAAGTCGGCAAGAAGTATGTCTTGCATAATAATGCATTTGTTTGTTGTGCTTCTGCTTTGAGATGGAATGAAAAACTGACTTGGTTGAAACTTTGCTTCCCTTCTCAGATTTATCCCAATCATGGAGTGCATTTTGCTGGATTTGTTGCTGGTTTCTTTGTCACGTTCTTGCTGCTGCTGTTGGGGGTTCTCGCCACTAACTTCACAAGAACACGAGAAAGATTTTTCCTTCTTCAGCAAAAGGTATCAAAAAATTCAAAGTTAATGAAAATGAATTTGTAATTTTTAAATAAAAGTTAAAAACACATCCTTAAACGGCAAAAATACTCAATTTTTCCCCCAACTGATATTAAACAAAATAAAAATTGCATTATTTTATGTTTAATATTTGTATTTGCTAAATATTCCAATAATTAGCATGACGATATTCTTTAATATTCTAATATTTATTAGCTAAAGCTTTACATTTATTATCTTCTTACGATAGTTTCCTGAGATTTCAGCCCATTGCTTTTTTTCAGAACTGATGTAACTGAGTAAAGTTTAAAGTATGGATGAAAATGCATCGATTCATATCAATAAATCAATGAGATGATTTATGATCCAGTTTTACACAGCCGTTATGAATATGGTCAGTGTCTGTTTGGGCATCTAAGCGTCAACTTCCTGCCCCATATCTTAAGGTGCTGCTTCAGTATTTTAGCAAATACTCTTTCTTCCTGATGCCATCTATTTTATGTGCATCAATCCCTCTGAAGCAAATCAATCCACTACCATCACTAACAAGCTCATATCTCACGATTGTGATGATTCGCAACCTCCTCTCTTTCTTTTCTGCATGTCGTTATACATCAATACGTTCAAACAATAAAATTGTACCTTTATCCAACCAAAATAAAATGTCTTAAATATGATTATCTTTATCCCTTAGCACAGTTATTTCCAACCCCAGCGTGTCTGTAAGATATGCTACCTTGCATGTTTTAGATGTTTTCCTGTGTTAACAGACCTGATTCAGATGATCGTCATCCAGCAAAAACTCATAGATCAGCAGCCATCAATTGCAGTGAAGTAAGGGATAGTAAAACAGAGAGACCACTAAACATGAAGGACAGTATGCCTTGAGGGACAGGTAAAAAAAAAAAAACACTGCCTAAGCGCATTTGCAAACTAAAACCTCATAATGTTCCTTTCAGTGTAACGGCTTCTTCCTTCCTTCTTGCTATCTGCAGAACGCACCTTCTAAATAGTTTTTAGGTTTTTATGTATTGCTTTAGATGTACATATGTCTTTATTTACTTTTTGATTTTGACGGTCTGCTCTGAATATTATTGCTTTAGAGAATCAGATGCAAGTTGGACCCTGAGTATGCCGAGTCCAGCATGAGTGAGACGATCAAAGATGAGGCTGCATTTGAAGGCAAGATGGTGGACGTCATGGTGATGGAGGACCCGCAGAGCATGTACCAGGCTTTGGATAAGTTAGTAAATTCCCCTTCAGTTCGAAACTCCAAACCAACCCTCACCCCACCAATAAAAAAATAACGAGCAAAATTGTTTTGTGTTTTTCTTCCTAAAGCCTTGAAACCTCTTCATTGCTTCAAGCCTCCAGTACCCTGGAAGCCAATCGGATTCACATCTACAAAGACGTGATGTCCTGGTTGCTGGGTGGGCTGCGATCTCAGGGCAAGATCGGTGCCCAGGCCCAGCAGAGGCTTCTAAGTGTAGTTCATGGGCAGCTGCTCGGGATGGAGGGGCGCCTTAAGGAGGAACGAGGCGCTCGCATGGCTGCCATGGCTGGACAGTGTAACCTGGAAACTCGTGAAGAAATGGAAGCAGAGCATCGAAGGCAAGCGGCTGAAAAGGCCCAAGCTGAGAGGCTGTCTCAGCAGGCCGACCAGCAGGTAGTAAAGGTGTGTTTATTTGGAACAATTACTCATGATTGACCCAGTGTACAGATGTTGTACCTGTGATGCGGCCAGGAGATTCTCCAGTGCAGCATCCTCCTGGAGAAGCTGCACAAAGTGAGCCAGAGTCACCTTCGACGAGTCCTCCTGGTCCGGCATGAAGACACTTCAGCAAAGGTCCAGCGAGGGATCATTGAGTGGCGCCGGGTGGAGTTGCACAAGATCTTCTCAGAAGAACTGGAGGAGGCAACGAGGATGGGCGAGTTAGAGAAAAGCACTGCAATGAGACTTCAACACGAGTACTTCAGCTGCCAGGTGAGCATCTTCTAAGGTGTTTAACATGTGGTTTGAGGTTTCATAAGCATGATTTAAATGATACAATTCTGATGTGTTTGCATAAATAAATAAAAATATATATATTTATGTGTAATTATGAACTTAAAATCCAATTTTAACAATATTGGATGTTTTCTTTCTTTTTGCACAGCATCCAAAAACACAAAAAAAACATCAAAACCCTCTGCCAGAAACTAATTATAAAAATTAAAAAAACTATTCCCAAAACGCCGCCACTTTCAGTGTAATCATTAAAATATTCTGAATTTTTCTGTATTCTCTATTATGTGACGTTCTGACCAGGATCAGCTAGAGGAAGTGCTAGATGTTGTTGCTGCTAATCAGCGCTATGTCCTGGCTGAACGCAGCGCTCAGAGGAAGTTTCTGGTGCACAGCCTCCACAGCCTCGACAGCCTGATCGCCGACACCTTCTCCAGCACTTCGAGTAACTTGGACAGCTGGTTCTCCCACATCAGGAGGTCGGTGCCGCAGCCCCTTTCTCTGCTTACTGCCTAACATCAGTGTGTTCACCCTGTACAGCATTGAGACACTCCTCAAATCTAAATTTTGGTTACAAGTTGTTTCATTTGCTTTTTTAATGAAAAACTAAAAAGCTTTACATAGAAAGTGGAGGAATTTGCAGTACCCTGGTTCAGATAAAGCGCTCACTCTGAGCAGTGTAGGTCTTTTTCACTGTTATCCTAGACAAAATATCTACAAGATATGATTCATAATCAGATGATTATTGTAAATAATAGTTACATAAAATTATTTGAAGCACTTTCACTTCTCGTATACATTAACATGTATCTAATGCAACAGATGGCTCCATTTACCCATCTTTAACATTTTATTAGAGAATTATTTCTTTCTGAAATACATGTAAAAAAATAATAAAAATCCCAGTGGCCCATTAACAGTGTTTTAGTTTGCTTGTGTTGACCACCAGGGGGAGCATAGTGCCTTCAGAGCATCTAGATCAGCTGCAGGAAAAGGCCCAGAAGGATCTTCTAATGGTGAGACAAAAACTGGACGAGACACTGAAGCAGGAGAAGGTAGCGATGCGCTCTGGGCTGATTAACAAGAGGAGAGAGTTCATTTCAAACCTGGTGAGGAGATCGAATTAGATGCATTCAAACAATTCAATTAGACAGACATAAAACAAAAAAAATTATTTTGAAAAGTGTTATTTCTAAAGTAACGTGGCATTGTTGGTTATCCCCAAATTTCCTCTGTTCTAGTTGAGGGTCCACATGCAGAAATATAGGGATTTATCCAGCGCTACCAAAAGTATTGAAGAGCAGATAGACATAGGGCACAATCTGAGGTGTTGGCAGAACCTACTGACGGCTCACAGCTTGGAGCTCGCTGAGCTTATCAACAACCTGGATGAGGAGGCTGCTGCCGACATCCGCAAGGTGCCGCTCTGACAGTAGATGTTATAATTGTATTCCAGTGGTTAAATACGAATAGAGGCTAGTATGAAATAAGGGCTGAACATTTTTAATTCATCTTTTAACCCCTCTGCTTTTCCATTAGGTCACAATGCGAGGGATCCAGGGTGTGATGGCTGATGTGAAAGCCATCCAGCCTTCTGCAGCCCAGGCCGTGCTCACGCTCCGGCCACAGGACGCCAAACACCTGCTACTGCAGGCGGAACCAGAGACAGGGTCAGGGAAGGCGGCGGGGAAAGGGACCAGCGCACTACTGCAAGGCCAGGAAAGGCTTCATCAGGAAGGCAAGGCGGCGCTGCGGACCCTCAGCTGCACCAGGGAGTCTCTGCAGGAACGCATGGAGCAGGAGCTGCAGGAGCAGGGGGCACTCAGGACGCACTGGAGAGATTTCTTTAGGTCATTGTTGCATTAACATGATGGTTGAAATTGTAAATTAACCACTCCGTTTATCCGATGTAAAAACTGATATCATACTAAATGTTCTTCTATATTATTAATAGATTTTTAACACCTACATTATTTTGCGCATTTGCAGTAACTGCCAAAATATTAGACGTAGATTTCTGACTTTGTCTGGAATTAACATTAATATCACATTATCATTGAAGTGATTATTCCGATCCACTTTGAGGAAAAGCTGTCTTGTATAAAGTTTTATTGTGTGCAGGTTTACTCCCGTTAATTCTTCCTCTTGTGCACTCTTTCAGGTGTCTGTGTTCATCTCAGCTGACGCTGTCTGAGGACGACAGGCTGAGGATGAAGCTGGAGTTTCAAAAGAGTCTGTCTGTGATAGACCGCTGTCTGGTGCTCCCTCACGCTGTTTCCAGAACCAAACTCCACGCTGCTTTGGCTGCATGGAGAGCGAAAACTGAAGAGGAGATGGTGAGTCGATCAAATACGACACACCTGTTCTATACGATCTGTATTTAAGGCCGCAAATTATATTGTAGAGCTAGTCAAATATCTTAAAGGTATAAGATAATTCAATGGAGCAAAGCGAGTGATGTAGGCAAAAACTCCTTATCGAAGTCTCTTACAGTAAGCACAGAACCGATCTGTTTTGTTGTTGTTGTGTTAATTATTAGTGACACAGAAATCTAAAATGGAAGAAATTCAGAGACTGTTTCCAAATTTTGGTCCTTCATTTTTTTCCCTTTGCTGATAACCACCAGTATAGTTACAGTAATTTGTTTTTTTCAATTTTTATCATAGTGTTTGAGCCAAATAAAGGAGAGAACATTTGACAGCAGCAGCTTTTTTGTATCTCCAGCAAATGTGTTGCAGAATCTTAAAATGCCCCTTTTAGTACTTTTAGTTAAACTACTAAATAAACGGACTGATAAGGTTTAAGAGACGCGAGAGGCCGTCTGTTTGTAGTAACGTTTTGAAGCCGTGGGACTGCAAGGACACTCACTAGTAAAAAACAGTTTGTTACAGTCTTTTTTTTGCCTTCCTGTTGTAAAATCTCCTAGTGACGCTGTTGTTTGGATGATATGAGTGCTGGCTCCCATGGAGACAAACCATGGTCGCCAGAACCAAAGCAGACACTGGGATCACTGATCCCTCATACATTTTTATTTCTTGATATTTTCCTTTTAACTACATGAGGAATAAAAGACTCAGTCTCATGCTGATTTACCATGGAGGATAAATAGTTCCAGCTTTGGAAGTACAAAATAGTCAAACCTAAAACTATGTGCCTGCTGGATGACTGTTTATGTTGTTGCTAAAAAATGACACATGACTCCACAGGGTGGCTTCATTTCCACATCATAACCATCCACCTGGAGTCATTTCCCAACAAAGCTTACAAACTTTGAGTGTGTGTGTTGTGTTTTTTTGTTTTTTTTACGCTATCCAAGGGGAAAACCACTGAGGCCAGAAAGAAAACAGAGACCTCTAAGATGGTGTGTTTCCAACAAAGTCTCCAGGACAGGATTCAACTGTTTGAGAAAGAGAGGGAGATGGAGCCCTGCGTTATAAATCAGGTATCTCTGTTTGCTTTTTGATTCATTTCCAGGTACTTTTGCAATCAGTTCAATTAGAGTAGCATTTATAATAAATGCTACTTTATCAGGCCAGTCCATAAATGTCATTTTTTTTAATTGTGGCAGGTGACGGAGGATATGCAGAGGGAGAGGAAAGACTATCTGCTCTGTCTGGCCGACAAACTGGCAATACAGATGGCTGCAATCATTTTTCAGAAGGCTGAGAGTTGGACCAAAGTGTTGGAGACATCCAAGGCTACAGTTAAGCTGCAAAGCCAGCTCATTCATCAGCTCAGAGAGAGAAAGGTCTCAGAACTACAGGATTTGGCCCAGAGTATACACAGCCACTGCCTGGTATGCAGTTTTTTCTTTAATTAATAAATTATTTCATTAAGAGGGTTCGGCTAGTTTTCAAGTTCAACCATTCTTGCAAAAGAACCTAGAAGAAGCAGAACAACAGCTTCAGTCGGCGAGAACGGAACTGGACGACTTGGTTCTGTCACCTACAATCCAGAAAGGAAGCTTAGAGGGAGAGGAGGCAAGCGTGGGCGGCAACGCGTTTGAGCTCCCGCCAGATTCCAGCATGACATCCATTCTCCAGGAATCACTTCACAAGTGTGACCAAGTCATCGCCTTGACGTTTGAAAGGTGAGACCATCTAGGCCAGCTCCTTCATGTGTTTCATGTTCCCCTCCCACCCTGAAAGCTGGAGCAATCAAACATCTGTTAAAGACATTTAACATGGCTGCCTTGTTGAACAGGCCGTTCATCTGTACATGTTCTACCGCGTTTCTAACAGATTATTATGACATACTGATGGATAAACTGGTAATAAATTTTTTTTTACTTTGACAACAGGGAAAACTTTATATTCTGAGTGAACAACAATCACATGTGGGGTCCCTGAAGGCATGCTAAGACTGTTTACGTTCAGTACTACAACACGATTTACAGTGCAGATGTTGATGACTATCATCATGTGACCTGTCTCCTACACTCAGTAAGGTATTCTGTCAGTCAGCGGCAGAATGGATCCTAATCTGCTTCCTCATAAGGCTGAAAACATACAAAGTTAGTTACAGAGGTTCAAAACTAAAGGGGATGAGAGAGTGTGATATTCACTTGCTGTGGGGGCGAGTTTAATTTCCCCAGTAACTCCCAAACTCCAACTGGTCCCTTAAATCAGACCTAAAAAACTGCATTTAATCAGGTCTCAGTTATTTGTTCAAATTTCTAGTTAGCTGTCGTCATAATTTGTTCTTACTTGTTTTAAGATTTTTAGGAAGTTATTGTTTTTAATTTTTTTTTTAAATAACTTATTTCCTTTATTTTACAATATAATTCTTAAGTTAACTTGTATTTGCATAGTTCTATACAAACAAGCATATCTGGCCTGTGTTAATAAAAAGTGTTTAGGGTTTTTTGGTCTTGAAACTGTGATTCTTTTCAGGTTTCAAGAGATTACCGCCAGCCTTCAAGTCAAGGAAGAACTAAAGGAGCAAATCAAGCTTAAAAGACTTTATTCAAAGTGTGACCAGGTCTGATTTTTTTTTTTTTACTGTCAGAACATGAAACTCTGCTTATGGATAACAGGACGTAAACAGAACCTCTATTTGACAGGATCTGGAGTTTGCCTTTCAGCTGGTGAAGCAGAGTCACGTCTCAGAAGATGTTCTCTTGGAGGTTTTGCGTCTGCTCCTCCCGAGTCTTCCAGAAAGTGAGCTTCTGTCAATCAGTGACGCCCTCTGCCGCAAACAACATCCTGTTTCAGCTTCTGCAGAGCAGGAGCACTCAGGGTAAGAAGAGGGCCTGGTTTAATATCTGGCTAGGATGACCAAACTTTGACCTAAACAATCCTAAATGCTTAATGAATTTAAGCATTTTATGCCATATGTGTCCATGTTTGGTCTAAGGATGTCAGCACCCTTCATCAAGCTGTGTACGCATGTTAAACTGCTTCTTTCATATAGGCATGATGGTCCCAAACCTAAGATTTAGCTCAAAAATGGAAACGTTTTGTTGCAAATTGACCAAACACGGTCGTAAGAAACCTGTTGAGAAAAAAAGCTGCTATAAACTAACAAGGATTTCAAAAGAATCAAACGACAAAAGTTCCTGGAAGCACTGTAAATGCAAGGTGCTCAGAGCTCATAGGAAGATTTTGTAAAGGTTTTCTGGATCTTTTATATGAGACTGACCCCTGACTGACCAGATGGACAGGCCGTGCTTGTGCCTGCTAATGGTGGATGAACTCACAGATGCGCAAGCACTTGGCAACCCGGGGTAAAGTGCCTTGCCCAGCAGCATGTCAATATGTGACAGCAGGCATGCATGAGCCAAACCTACAACCTGCCGATTGCAAGAAACAGTTCTCTACGCTCTGAACCACATTGATGGTCGCACAATAAAACACAATAGTCCTTAACGCATCACTTATGTTTGAGGTTTATTAACATTTTGGATAAACCAAAAGCACTTGTAGTTAATGATAATTAAAAAAAATCCTGAAAAACATTAGTGAACAAACGGCACCATGAAGTCAAAGTACACAGGTCAGGCAGACAGCTGTGGTGTTTAAAGCAGCCTTCATACTGAATACAGCGCCACCTGTAGTCTCTTCCAGCTTATGCGGTCACAAACGCGTCTGCGTGATCAAACATGCATCTCTAGAAGAGTCCGCTGCTTTGTTTAGCTTCATTATTCTTCTCTTTGTACTAGACTACTTACTTTACCAGTTAAACTTGCAGCTGCTAGAAATCTGCGGGTCGTGGGGTCAGTTTTCAAAATGAACAAAAGAAAAAGGAAACATGAGTGTTTGCATAGAAGCTCGTGGCAACACAACAATTGGCAAGTCTTCTCTTTAATTTACCGTTTATATGAAGTTCTGCCTTCACGCAGCTCCACTGCTGTCCCATTTCCCCAAGCTAAACAGAAAAAGATAAATGATTTTACTCCTTTTCTTCGCCTCTCTTTCTAATATCCTGGAACATTTATTTTTTTGCCTCCTGCTGAGTTTGGATCACCTTACTGATGACGAATGCCTGGAGCATGAGGTTGCTTAGTAATCAAACAGAAAATATTGTCTGCCAAACCTTGTAGTTTGTCGTTTTTCGCTTTTGTAGCCATTCTTATTCAAGCGAGATGAAATAAGTAAGGTTTAGTATTATTTTTGTACTTGTTTAGCAAGTGTTGATGATGTACGTGGAGCTTCAGACGGTTTCTTTTTATGAAGGATATGCAGTGTTGATCCTCCACTGGTTATAGACAGATGTTTGTCCAATCAGCGACTGAATTTTATTGGGTTACATCTTCATTCGTGTTGTTCAGATTGAATCAGATTTGGATCTGACAACTTTGTTTGAGCATTAGCTTCAGCTAACCAGAGAAAAGCAGCTAGAACTGAAACAGACGTTTTCAGAGTTCAGTTTTAAAATATGAAATTCAGCTTTGATTTATTGATGATGATTTCTTGAGTTATACATTGGTTATAAAAATATGTAACTTCAGATTTGTTTTTTAAAAGATTTTATTCAAGTTAAGTGATTCGGATTCGTCTGCTGTGTTCCCTGGTTTTGCGATGCCCTGCATTCACTGACATTCTCTAAAAACCCTGATAAGCCTTCGCAGAAAAATCAGGAGTATGAATACCTTTGCAGGGCATTGCTTTATGCATTCACTCACAGCTGGGGAGTGAATGCATAAAGGTTTTCTTTTTTTTTTCTTTCAAACTTACAACTCCCCAAAGTCATTTCTGAGTGAGAACATGGTTCAGCAAAAAGGTGTCAGATAGTAGAGGCACGACATTACAGGTTTTGATGTGAAGGCATTGAGTTGCTTTACGATGATAATGATGGCTGTTTCTCTGCAGATGTGCTGGGGAGCACAACAAAGACATTCCCGTCAGACTGAGGGAAACTGTGGTGCTGGAGATCCTGATACACATGCCAAACGTCGCCGAGGAAAGAAAGAGGTGGTTTAAACACGTTTCTTGGATTATTTGTTTTGCTTTTAATAGAAAGAGCTGATATTAAACTACATCCCATACTAAGTTATGGATCAGTGGTTTACCAACATCACTGACAAAGTGAAATATGGCTTTGATCAGAAGAATGTTTGTGGCTTTTGCATCAGCGGCCACATGCATGAGGTAAGCAGCCAAATTACTCCGATCCAGCTAACAACAACGGCCCCTTTGTATTCCAAATCTCTCAGGGTTCAGGAAAAGAGACGACGTCTTGTGGAAAAACTGCTCCCCAGATCCCGTCTGCTGCTTCAAAGAGACGCTGGACCGCCACTAGCTGATGACATAGGAAAGCCGGACGTCTTTCCAAATGTAGAGGAGATCATCTTAAAGCCAGCTGCGCTCGTTAGGCAGCTGCAGAGCGACACAGCGGATCCTGTTACGGAAACGGCACGCGGCCCTGCAGAGGAGAGCCCAGCCACCGGAGAGCGCTTGTTCGTGTTTCGGGATCCACCTGATTCCAATACTGTTGCTGTTGTTCCACAAAGGAAAAAAAAAAGGAATTTTCTCAATTTCAAAAAAGGATCAGTGGCTCCTTCAACCTGAGACTCTTGCTTTTTTTATTTTTATAATACTTTTATTATTTATGTGTCTAAATATGTAATAATAATAAATAAACACACGAATAAATTCATAGTTTTACATTGGAGCTCAAACTTTTGTTCTTTTTATATGTGAATACTGTAGCACATGGCATTGTTTTAAATTAAAGGGAGTTGAAGTCTCAATCATATTTACTTAGATTATTTACTTCAAACACTTTCCATATATTAGAATATGACCAGAGGCCCTGTTGACAAGCATGGTGATGTATTGTTTAGTATCTGCTCACCCTACCCTACTTTTGGAACAATTACTCCATAGGTGTGGCATAGGCATAATCTGCTAAAGTGCTATGGCTGAGCAGGTTGCTTTGACTTCAGCCTCCAGCTTATCTGGATTGTTTGCTGGGGTCTTTCATCTTCCTCATGACTTTCCTCAGTAGATTTATGGAGGGAGGACAAATACATTCAGCTACTCTATAAAACGTCAGCACAAGGAAGCATGAAATGCTCCTAGCATTTCCTGGTATATGATCTTGTTTTGGACTTGATAAACCACAGTAGACCAACGCCAGCGAATAATATGGCGCCTCAAATCAAAGATAAACAAATCTTGCGTAAAACAACAAAAACCTGCTGAAACCTGTGCCACCATGGATATGTCTGGCTTTTGAAGCTGGAAGAAAGAATTGAATTACCGAAATATATTCAGAAAGATTGTTATGTAGGCTGCCTCGCTCACACGCACACCTTATCAGATCAGTCTGTAAATAGTGTATGAATTGAGATCAGGGCCAATTTAAAATACTAATCTTGTTCTTAAGCCCATTTTGATTCAAACTTACAGTACATTCCGGCTTTTCGTTCATTTGCAAGACAAATTTTTGCCCAAGCTTTAAATCCTAGCTGCTGCCTTAGGACGTTGCTTCATTGTTACCATTTAATGTTCTGTCTTCAACTGTCTGTCTTGAATTCATTTGTCCATGACAAAAAGCTCTAATAATCTGACTCTCATGTTGCTTCTACTGGCTTCCTCCCAAGTGGTGGCTTCTTAGTGTTTGTTTGAGACGTATTCAAGAATAGTCATCGTTCTATTCTTGTATAGTTATTGAAATCAATGATGAATCAGATCTGTGGATGTCCACAATTCCCTTTGTGGTTTCTTTGCTTTTTTTCACCATGATGTTAAAGACTGTGTCTGAGATGTCGCCTCAAAATACATTATATTCTTAATTGTGAAATAAGCTATCAGAATCGTTCACCTATCAAAATATCGGTTTCGCTACATTGTTTTTTCATATTGATAAAGCCTGATCTCATCTCTGGAAAATGAAGACCGTCGCTGAATCTGTGTTTCTTGTTTTTACCATATTTCTAAAATGGATTTAGGCAATTTATATTCTGTATTAATTAACTAGAACAGTCAGGCACAAAAATATTGGATTTGCCTTTTGATAGCGTGAGAATGAGTCATTTTTAAAGCTTCAATCATTTCCTTTTCAACAGTCCCTCTGTGTTTTCTTTTTTCCCCCCTCTCTGAGCCTTACAGTTTCTCCACGTCATCCTCATTCTTTTTTTTTTTTTCTCTGCCTCTCCATCCTTAAAAAGTGCAGCCAATAGTTCCTCTGCAGCCTACTTGTTGAACTACTGCACAAGTAGCTGGACCTTTTTTTTTTGGTGTGGGAGCTGACAAACATGAGGCTTGTTCTGGCTCCTCTGCTGTGCTTTGTCTTCAGCGCCGTGCTCCAGTGTGACTGCACTCCTCCGACCTGCTACTCCAGAGCGCTCAGCCTGAGCAAAGAAATCATGACCCTGCTGGATAAGATCCACACTTCCGACCGCACCGTAAGCCCTGCTCACTGTTTGTTACATTTTTTTTTTCTTTTTATCTATGGTAGAATGCCTGGTTTCATGTGCACTAATTGCAGTTGTGTTGATTGTTTGTAGAAAGCGTGTGCAGAAGTGCTACCTGTCATCCACATTGATGTGCATGTAAGTTGGAAAAAAATTGAAAGCATCTAAGGGAAAATAAATCTATAGAGGAAACCTACTTTTATGTGTTCGCACGTAACTTGGTGTTAAGAGTTGTTCAAGTTTGACTACAACAGCTACGTTTAATCACGCTGATTCCTTTGGCGTTGAGCTTGAGACAAATGTCAAGAGTTAAATAAAGACTAAGCACTGATGATCATTTGTGAAGCCTTGTATCATCTCTCTAGAACGCATGCATCTCCAACAAACTGCGTGACATTCTGTACGTGATTCTGAACCATCCCAGCCCTACATGCAAGGAGAAACCCAGAATGGTCATTCTGAAACGGAAAATCCAGAACCTGTACAACATCATCACCAGAATCTGTTACAGGGTGAGAACCTCTCAGACGTATTCGTGGGTTTCCCACTTTTAAAGAAAAATCTGCTTGACCAAATTGAAAAATGCAGTTCTGTTGTAATGTTTTTTTTTCTTTGTCGTTGTTTTTATGTTAACAGGACTTGGTGTCCTTCACAGACGACTGTGAAGCTATCGACACCGGACGCAGCAGCCCAAACTTAGCAGAGGACAGGCTGCAGTTGCTGCAAGAGGACAGATGAGACACTTAACAATGAAATATGTATACATGTCCACATGTCTTATAGAAATCCATAGTATCCAAATGTAAATAGAGCATAACCCAAGGCTGTTTAATGTCCTGCATGTTAGCTGGTCGAGGGTTGGGCGACAGACTGCATGTCGCTGGCCATGTGTGGTCACATTCCAGCAGCAGACGTAGAACTTTCCACAGGAAATTAGCTGAATGCCAGCCATGCCTATGAAAAACTGTAAATAATAAACCAGTACAAGACGCTTGTGTGCGCAGCCCGACCTCCGCTTATTTACCCAGGGCTGATCAAAGGCTCGTGTGACATTAACACAAATAAGTTGTGCTGCTGCGAGCCGCACACACAGCAGTGTGAATGTGTGGCATTCTGTAAACATCTGAAGGGCCGGACACCAAGCTAAAACATGTTGGAGGAGAAACGGAGCCTTCTGGAGTAGATCTGGTTCGAAATGAGTTGTGATTCTGCTGCTTTGTTATCATGAATAAAAACTCTTCAGTCTCCCCTAACTGTATATGTTAACAATCAGTATACGCTGTTATTCCATAAGTAATAAAAAAGTATGTTTTAATATCTGTTTCTACGTCCACGTTGTTATTTTTTGTTTTGTTTTGTTTTACTTTCTGAACGGGGATCTTTAAATTTCACATCTGGAATAAAACGTTCAATTATGAAGAAACCGAGACCCTGACAGCCACTTAAATGCAGGTTATCACAGCCGCGCTGGATGCTGGGAACTTGTGGCTTGAAGCTTTTTATTTTTCTACCCAAAATGTTTGGCATTAAAAGACAAAGTAACCAGAACTTATCTGACACAAAACATTATCAAAATTAAGTTGAACTAAATTCCTTGTTCATGGTTAACTCTTCATTTAGTCTCTTAGTTTTGGTCGACCTTAAGGCCTCTCCTATATCTTGATCTATTTTTGCCGATCAGTAGGACTTAGATAGGTTTATACACTGGTTTACAAACCATATCAAAATTATTCAACATGAAAATATTGGGCTGTTTTTAAATCGCACACTAACAGACATAAATGTGCCAGTAATAGACAATAGATGGTAAATGGCTTGTACAGCGCTTTCAAGGTGTCACAACCCCTGAAGTGCTTTACACTACATTCATTCACCCATTTACACACCGGTGATGGTAAGCTACTTTAAGGTAGCCACAGCTGCCCTGGGGCAGTCTGACGGAAGCGGGGCTGCCAAACACCTGGCTCCACCAGACCCTCTGACCACCACCAGTAGGCAAGGCAGGTGAAGTGCCTTGCCCAAGGACACAACGAATGAGACAGACCTCTGAACCCACTTTCAGCCTATATTAGTGCAATTAAACCTAGAAACATATAAAAGACCAAAAAAGATTACACAGAGCATGACACTGCAACCACCGTGCTTTACTAATAATAGGGATTTCCATTTTGTCTGTCCTGCTCTGCGTTGTTGTTGGGTTTTTTTACCAAACAAAGCATTTTAGAATTAGTACCATAAACGTCAAGGTTCCTTCAGTCAGAATATAAAACATGATTCTTAAAGATTTGGAAGATAGGGCTCCCTATTCTTCAGCTCTATTATAGCCATATGGAGAATACAGCAGACATGATGGCGACTCAGTCCTGTTTACGTTCTACGTACAACTATGTCCAGCTACGCAAGGCCATTACATAAGCCCTAAACAACTATGAAAAAGAAAACCAGCACTGGATGGAAATTTGTGCTGTTCCGTCAGTGTTGAAATTGGTCTGCTGGCAGCCTTGTGGACCAGCTTCAACTTCGTCGTTTTAAGACTCTTGCCCAATATTTTGTTCTAAACATTTTTTTTAGTTTAATCACAATCACTGTACTTGTTCCCAAATGTGACTGATTAAAATTCTAAAAAAATAAAAAATAAAATAAAATGAATCAAGCAGTGGTTTAGAAAACTGTGTCCACGGTTGTTGCATTTTAAACAAACCCTCACCCAACATTCTTCCTTAGTCAAATATCGCTGAAGAAATACCAAATTATATGTGGACAAAGTTTACAAATTTTGTAATTATATTGTTATAATAAATAATACCTTGGTTTTACTGAATAGTCATGTAAGTGTTATACCATAAGTTTGTGGTTGATTTAAGAGTAAGATGTAACCCTAACTTCACATAACAGACATGAACAAACGTAAAATAAACTGTGAAAATCTGGGTTTGGCTTCATTATCTATCCACTGATGGTCAGGTACCATGTGGGACTGTTATAGTTTACATGTTGGCTTTACTGATTTCTTCCCTATCCTTTGCTGGCCTCTGCTGCCTGAACTGTGTCTTGACATTCAGAGTCATTGGATAAATAAGTAGGTGGTCGTCATGGACTAAACTAACAGATTATTATTATTATGTATAAACCATGTTTTTGCTTGTCAGAGCTGATCCAAGCGAGCTAAGCTACCTCTTATGGCCACTAAACCATCACAGGGCTTGCCATAAATTCAGGAATTTTAGGAATACATCTAAAAATATCTAAATTTGTTTACTGATAATATGAATATAATTTATAACAAATTGATGTTTTTGTTTAAATAAACAATGTACATATATTTATAAATATATATTTTAATTTAACATTTAAATCTATTTGCACGTTTCCTTTGTAATAGTGAAAAGAACAGTCTTCATTGTTTAATTATTGGATTAACGGAGTTACAATTTGTAACAAGTTCACATTTTTGTGTGTGTTTCAGTTTAATTTGGTCCTTAATAAGGCAAATAATAAACAATTAGTTTTGATTGCTTTTAAACCCGGTGGATCAAACTTGGCCCACTCTCCCAGAATCCATCAAGTCCTTATTGAAACTATGTTAATTATGTAATGTAAAAATCTGCATGAGGCCAGATACAACCCAGAGTATATGGGAGTCTTTTTTTTTTGTCTTTGTTTTTGCAGTTAATTTATCTCTGACTTTAAATGATCTCTTCTTGTATTACTAGTTTTATCTCCTTACATCGCCTTCCTTTCCACTCCTTGTTTCCTGTGTGAGTCTCAGGTTTACGTTACTTCTGTAAGCACTTATCGGGAAAACTCACCTGCTCGACAGTCGTCCCCTGCAGCTCTGCAACGCTCTTTTCGTTGTTTTTCTCTTGGGAAGACTCAAAACTTCCCTTGATGTCGTACACATCAACTATGTGCATGAATTTCATTCTCTCTTTTCCCAGAAAGCTTCTGAACCATTCCAATTGTTTCCCCCAAACTGAACTAAACCTCTCCTCTGTTCTCCATAGGCACCAGTCCAGGCAGGATTCCTGATCCTCTGCTGAACATTATGGTATGAACATTTGTGCTTAATATGTTTGCCTCCATCATTGAGCTGTTTTGAATCCGTCAAGTCTTTAAATAAACCAACTGAAGACTCATTTACAAAAATATTTAACTTGTTTTTAGCTTATGACTTTTCCATGTTATGTATGTACTGTTTCATCTTTAATGCGTTTCGGTTATCTTCTGTGTTAACGTTATGCTTGTTTATAACGTGGTTTGTTAGAGCGATGAAAGGGGTTATTCATATCAAATAAGGTTTACTTAATTACTACTGACTTACATAGTCACACATTTTTCTAGTATAAATAAACCACTTACTGCTTCCAGCCTGTGTGCACTGAGTGATTTGTGCATGGTTGCCAGAAAACTTGACGTGGATATGACCAAGTTTTTGGATGTGACTTTTTCAAGGTCGCCATGGGAAACAGCAGACATGGTCCATTACTCAAACCCCCAGTGGAGACCATTTCAAGGGATCCTTAAGCTGTATTAAAAATGTCCTTTTTCATAATACAGGACTTAAAAACAAATGTGCCACCTTCAGCAGTGGCTGTAGGGTCATTTCAGCCTTTTGAGTACTCTGGCATTAAACTTTGGTAAGTTACTGTTATTGTAGTAGTGTCATTTGATAAATGTGAAAATAGGCCAAAACTATGCCTTGTGTTTTATTGTTTCATTGCTTCTGTGTGTGGTTTGTTTCATTCCTGCAAATAGTTCATCCAAGTTTCAACAGTCATGTTTCACCACAGCAGTCTGTCCACTCAGTCTGCTAGCTCACGGTTGCTATACTATTCAAAAGGGCATTCAGAAACAAGGTACTTGAGTCTATCAACAGATGGTGCCAGTTACCACACTGCATGATTAGAATAATTGTTCTCAGATTTTAATACTTTAGTTGAGTAACAGACCAAGTAAAAGTGATCCATGATTTTGAAGTGCATGGAAAAATATACATTCTATTTAATTTATGTTTGAGGGAAGACTGGAGGTTTTGACTGGTGTTTAGCATATAAACCTATGAAATTTGTCTTTTAATCTTGGCAAAATAAGAAAAAGATGTCTTAATACATTTTAAAAGCACTTTATATTTGGATACTTTTAAATTTTTTATTTTAATATAAAAAAAATTTTTTTTTAAACTTGACCATTTATTTTGAAACTATTTCACATATCCAGTTGGTATTTTGCCTAACATTTTGATAGGAACCGAAACAAAATTACATCTGCCCTGCAGCGAATCTCCCATAACCCACCACACCGATTTTAGTTTTTTCCAAGTTTCTGAACTATCATGTCTGATCTCCTCGGGGCTGTGAATAAACTGACCCTAAAAGGACCAAGCTGTTATTCAGCACCATGTGGCCTATTAGGAAAACCGGCCTACAGTGTGCTCGTAAAGACTAATTGCTGTTCTTATTAATCATAATTATAGGGCAGGACAATGCACCTACTCTTAAAAGCAAAACTAGAACGAAACAATAAAACCTCAGGAGGCCAAGGCCGCGTATTGTTCAGGTACTGCAGCAAATAACGTTAAACGCTGTGCGATCAGCAATCATTCTCTGCTTTGTTAAAATAAAACTCCGTCGTAAAGAACACATCACAAACATTAAAGTAGTGGCCATGCAGTTTGTGATTCTGCTTCTTTTATGGGGGTTTTCAGGCAATTTTCCATCACATTTAGCCCTTTTATTGCTCTTTTTGTTGGGAGAAATGTTGCCTCATTAGTGCCCATAAGGAAATGTTTCCCTCAAAAGATGTTGGTGAGTGAAGCAGCCTATTGAGAGAGACTCTTTTGTTATAAACCATGTTGTTGTATTATGTAATGATAAAGGCTTAGATTGTTTTTTTCAGAAAATACAATGTACAACTTTTAAACCACTCACAAAACTTAACATTGTCATTTCAAAGTTTCTGTACCCCTTCAACCTTTCCGCTTTTTGATGAAGAGAAGTTTTCAATGTTTTTACAGAAACTTTCATTAACTTTCACATTTGCAAAGATGAAAGATGACCATCTGACAAGCACAGTCAGATTTGCTATGGATCCCCTTTCAACATCAGTTTTCAGTGTTACAACATATTATTTAAAAGTGCTCTGGACTTGGACTCAACCATTTTAGTGCATGATTGTGTTAAACAAGATGTCTCTAGTCTTTGAAAGCAGCTGTCCAGATTTGTAGCTGATGCATACCCGTGTAACTTTACAGCTTCTGCTCTCTCTTTCTTTACCTCAATACCCTAAATAAAACCCACTCAGTGCAACATAATAACCTTTGCTCACAGTAACGTGTCAGCCATTCAGATTCTGACAGGTTGTTTTGAGATCATTTTCCCATTACATTTAGCACTTATCAGGGAAACAAGATAGTCTTCAACCACTGTGAACACAAAACACACCTTATTTTTTCCTATTCAATAAGAAATGCAATATTACATTTGATTATGATTATGATATAGTGTTAAATTATGATTCACCGTAGAAGACTGTTCTTTCTTGATCTGTGTGATCGAAGTCCACTGAGTGCAGGAGATTTCAGTCTTGGTGGCTTGTAGACCAGGACGGGGCTGCCCTCTAGCGGACTGTTCAACACATGAACTCAATTTCTTATCGTCCCATTAATGTCTAGATTTTTCCCCATATATACCAACATTTCCTATATAAAACAGCTCATATACACACTTCAGATACTTAGTGTGAGTTTATCATTATTATATATGTTTTTGTTGATAACGTCCATTGCCTTCCTAAATAAGGTTTATTGCAGCAGCCACCAGAAAATGTAGTTTACATCTCTTCTTTTTGAATTTCATTCCATTTAACATCTCTTAAACCCGATTCCTTACTGTTGATTTCCTGGTAAGCATATTCCGAGTTTTGATTTAGTTAAAATACGCTTTGATTTTACTTTACAATCCAGTTAAATATCTGTTTTCTTTATTTGCAGGAGGCAGGTTTTATGAGTCTTCTTGCTTTTATTGCTGATGATGGCGTCGTTTGAGCCATGATTTATACCGTGCTGTTATTACAGGCTGCATGTGAACTGCAGTTACATGCATGGACATAAACAGCCAAAAAAGGCTGGCTTATGTTTTTTTTTGTTTTGTTCTTCTTTTAATATGAATGATTTTATTTTGCATTACAGATAAGGTATTATATTATTATTTTTTTATGATTTTATGTGATCAAAAGAGGATGGCTTCTATGTTGTGCAACTACTTATAAGAACATATGTAGGCCTGCGGTATAATGAAAACAATGTACATTAAAGGTAGCACAAAAATAAACTAATAAAATATATATATATAAAAAAGTATGTTAAGAAATAAACCTACCATTTACCACATTCATGGATTCATATGCATACTTCATTGCTGATCGGTTTGTCTTCTTTTAACCAGGTTTCAGACAGAAGGTGGAGGTGTGGGATATGCCATGAACTCCAGCTCTATAAGGATGCTGGTTTTAAATCAGTGCAAGGTCAATTTTATCATCTAAAGTTTAAAAAGTCATGTGTCACCTTTTGAATGTTTTGATTGATTTTAAATCATTGAATATGATTTTACAGTCAGATTCATATTGCACTGATTCCATGTTGTAGTTTCAAATCCAAACTTGAACCATGGATTGTGTTTATTTTTGTTTAGGGTTGTTGATGAGCTCACAATTAATTGATTTGAGTCGTATAAAATGATCAACCTCATAGAATATTACATAGTTATAAATAGATTTCGCGATAAGCAGCACTTGTTTTATCTCGCGTCGTAAATTATAGATGCTGGAAAAAACTGCTGAGGGATTAAATAAAATAAAAATAATAATAATCTTCAGACATTTTCCACAAAAAAAAAAAAAAAAAATGAACAACCCAGATCTTATTGTAAAAGAAATGCGCCAGCTTTCTTTTTCCTTCTGTCTCGTTTAATAATTATTTTTTTATGTATGAATCATTTGCTTTTAGAATTATTCTCTGGTAACATAAACACTGTTAATAATATCCCCCTCCATTCAAAGGTTAAAAGCATCTACTTTTGATGCTCATTTATCCAGAATAATAACCTATTTGCCTCCTTTGGGGGATCAATAGGTTTTACCAGGGAGTCAGAAAAACCTCCTGTGATCTTTTTCCACGATATAAACAGGCGACTTTTGTTTTGTGTTTGGCCCCCGGCAGGACAGAGAGCAGTGGTGGTGGTGGTGGTGGGGCGGGGGGCCCAAATGAAAGGGTTTAGAGGAGACCACTTGGTCCCCTTTGGCACCTTTGTGTCAAGTTTCTGCAGCTTTCAGAGGGAGCGTCCATCCGTGTGATTTGAATTTATTGTCTGGGGTTATGGCTTCCTTCGTGCCTGCGTGCTGGATGAGATTATCTGAAGGATGGGAATTATTAAAGAAGAAATGGAAATGTGTTGAAACGTAAAATAATACAAGGCTAAAGCAGAGGGTGAATTGAGAGGCTTGGCTTTGCGCTCTGAGCTGAGACCGTCCCAGTCCCCCGTTGACATTTTAGGAATGATAAAAGTTCCGCCTTGCCTGGAGCTACAGCCTCGCTGGAGCCGGCCTCTGTCTGCAGCAGATTGCCTTTGCTCATTACAGCAATTATTTTACTCCAGTTTAACCCCTGCTTGAATGGCAGGAACGTCCAGAGAAAGCCTTT